>OY735203.1:30285295-30425295 GCA_963457665.1 Thysanoteuthis rhombus
GAGTCTGTCTCACTTCCTACTGTTCACATTATATATATATATATATATATATATATATATATATATATATATATATATATATATATATATATATATATATATATATACGCATTTGGTTCTACGAAAAATGATCCCACGATAAAAGCCCACAATAATCATAAACGCACACTTGAAAAAAGCCTACATGGGAAAAAGCCGTTCCACAGATTTGGTCTGAGTGACATATTAATTGATGTCAAATGAAGATATTTTTAATTTCATTCAATTCAATGAAGTATTACAAATCATTAATTTTTCCTGTGAAATCCGTGGAAGGGAAGTTTTATCGTAACTTCTATTCAGACCGGTTAAAAAAATAAAAAAAAGCACCTCAAAAATTCAGATGAAGATAAAATGTAGTTATAAAAATTGATAATAATGATTTATCATACCTCATCGGATAAAATCAAAAAGGGATTATCTTCATTTAACTGCCAGCTGTGTTGCTTAGATCCAGAAATAATAATACAATTTTTATTTTGTCTTGACTCTAACTTGATTTTAAAACAAAACAAACCCACATTTAGTTGGATTCACATTTTAGCAATGTTTATCATAATATTTTCGTAATCATCTTCCCTGTAATTAAGTGGAAGATTTTAAAATAAAAATAGGGATGATCTTCGTGTATGACCGACTTCGAAAATCCCCCCCCCCTCAAAAAAAAAAAAAATGATTCAGGGGGAATAACTTTTCTGCCTTAGTCATTGGATCCCGGTCTTGTATGAGTATCTTAACCTAACTTAACTGTTTAAAATCAAACGTTGGCTGCCGTGTGATGCGCCAGCGTGTCCTGCCGTATTTGTCATAATCTTTCACGTGAACCATCAGCATGTCACACTACACAACATTTTATTGCAATTTTCTCATCGGCAAAATATTGTAAGTTGTGTTGCCGGTTACGTGGCACAGAAGTTATGTCTGTTTTTCATCTACATAAGTTGAATCTAGGTTATATTTTGATTTGATTGAAGGAAAGAATAATGAAAATTGACTTATTTTTCTATTGAGAGGAATGGACAAGAACCTAAAATTGGTGAAGCAACTTACTTCTTTCAGTTGATAAATGAACCCCTTATTTTCTAAGAATAAAAATTCCTCTTACAAAACAAATCCTTTGAATTGAAATAAGATAACAAACAATCATTTCGACTTTTTTTTTGTTTAGATATTCAACTAAAAATCAGGGTTATTCCATATGATACATATGCTCAACAGAAACTGTCAAATAATTTCTTTGAAAATGTACTCTAAATATTAGGTTACTTTTTGTGACATTCATTGAAGCATTCTAATCATTCTCTGCAGGTTTCCTGTTTATATTTATCACAGTTGGTCGATACCCTCCTTTCATTGCCTTTTGTTTGCCAACTCTCTTCTTCAATTCTGAGTAACACAGTGAACATTTTTTCTGATACTTGCAGTCCAGATAAGGACTCGATGGCAGATTGTCTGAAACTGAATAAGCCTCACCAAATTTGAGGGAGTAAACTCTCCATTATTTGTCTGTCCTGTTACGTTAAATCAAACCGACAAGCAAAATTAATATTACCGTGATTTGAAATGATAACGGAGTGACCGGTAGGCGGCTCTCTTACTGACTCAACCAACCAACGAAAGTTTATCTTAGAGATTAACAAAGGCTTATTCCATTCTAATAAATAAATAGATAAATGAATTAATGCATTCATACTAAAAATAATAAAAACATATACATTTTTTAAATTTAATGTACGAGATATGTCCATAAAGAGACCGAACTTTCAAAAAAGAGCATGAATGAGACGTTTTAGTGTGCTCATGAGTGGAACATCATATACAGTGACTTTGACCTGATGTACAAGGAAAACTGCATCAGGCTATGTTCATTACTTTGTGAACGAACGATTCTAGCGTGCTTTGCTATTTTTCTCTCCAAGAAAAATGAAGGATCTTGAAGAGCAACGCGTTTGTGAAATTTTGTTTCAAGCGAAGAAACACTTTTTTGCAGACTTTTTTTTGTAGACACTTCTCCTGTTGTTAAATCAGAAGTGTCCCCAAAAAGAAATAAACGACGCCATTCTTGAAAAATGTGCTCAGGGACAGCGGCCTCTTCCAGCCTGCTGGTTTGAAACACTTTACACTTATGTACGACAAAGCTTGAAAGACGAAAAGGAATAATTTCTATAAATTATCATGTGAAGTAAACGCTGTTCTTTTCAATTGTGGCCATTTAGCGAATTCTTTATCAAAAGTTTATACTCTTAATTTCTGGCAGACATATCGGAAACTCTTTTCATCGGATGAACAAAAAAACAGACAAACAAACAAACAAACATATAAAATCACTGCGAAGTGAATAGTTTGGCAGTTTGAACGAAATTGAATTGCTTTTGGGCTTCTATTACCGAAGTCATAGATTGTTAGTAAATCCATAGGACAATATTGGGATACCCTCGTTTTTAACTTCAAAACAAAATTCAGATCAAAAAGACGTAAGTCCCCTCTTAATTTTTCTTTTACCAATCTCATATTCAAGACAATAGTGTCATTTTATAATTGATTGTGACACTCTTCGGGATGCACTAAGCAGATACTGGATTCCCAGGTCAGTGTAAAAGTCGATCATAAATTCAACAATAATTTAGTTCAAAGGAGTCGACTTTTGAGTGAATACGGTATTTTCCCAAAATAGCTGTACACCCCTAAGACCCTCGCGCAATAACGTGATCGTCTAACATTGCCTTATGGACAGACCAACCATACATACAAATCTATCAATAGAAATCTTATTATCATAAAAAAAAATATTGATTAGAAAAAAATGAACGACGAAATTCAAGTTCTTGTTGGCTGAGGCTCAACCCCCCCCCCATATAATTTGTGATCAAACAAAAGATATTATTTTATTTTTTGCTACATTCTGTTACTTCAGCCTTTAATATTTAAACAAGCTACTGGCATCAGCGCCCAGGAATAAAAGCATGAATTAAGAAACGAACAAGGTTGAATAAAATTTTTTTTATTTTGATTTTGACATTATGTAAAAGTCAAATCAATTCGAGTTGTCTCTCACTCAAATGTGAAATTTACGATACCTTTGAAAAATGTGCAGGTACGTCTACGAGCATAATTATTCATTAAATTCAGTATGGCAAAAAGCTAAATAGATCGGGAAATGAGGATAAAAAGATTGTGTTGTACTAATCTTGCAAGTAGGCCGAGTCTTTCCGACGTGTAAATTAGCATTGGAAGATTTGACTCTTACCTAGGCTCGAACATCAATTTTTTACATCGGTGGGAAATTCACAACTAACTAAATCAAAAGGCAGGCCATAAGGTAATCATAATATTGATCAGAAAATAAAGTCAAGATTTGGTAAAATGATTAATATTTTCTCGTGTCTTGATTAAGTATATAGTGATCATGAATTTGAAAAATTACGAAATGTAAAATTTTATCTTTTTTTTTACTAATTTTTTTAAGAATGTAATCAATAAATGATTGCAAACTGTATGATTTCATCTCAAGTTTTCATAGTTTACAAATCCTGCTTTGGTAGATCTAGACCAGATATGGATAAATTCATACTTTGGAGCATTTTTCCAATGCTTTTAAAATCTAAATCCAAATTAAGCTGTTTTGCGAATTGCAGTGCCATTTCAACTAAGTCGCCTCCATTGATTCCATCAAGTTTCGATTCGTCTTTCTTTGATTTGGATTCTGTACTCGAAACTGAAGAAGAATGAAAGAATACGGAAAAATTAAGTTATTAACAACTTGTCATTGAGCAGCATAGAATAGTGTATACATTAGATAAATCTTTACTTTTAATGTTCCACATTCATTATAACGGTTTATCAAGTATTTGGTTGTTTTAGGTTGCTTTAGAGTAATATCACATTTAATACATGCAAAAACTGGACCAACCAATTACAGAAAAATTCAGATTTAAATTGTGAACAACGAAGCCATCAATTAGTTCAACATCTTTTTTGTCAGATTGTGCCTCTTATATAGATCATCATCATCATCATCATCATCATCATCATCATCATCATCATCATCATCATCATCATTCTTTTAACATCCGTTGTTGGACATAGACCTCCCCAGGATTCGCCACAATTCCCTATCATGGGCATCGCGGAGCCAGTATTTTCTGAATCTGTCCAGTTCATCTCTCCGACTTGTGTTCTGTCGGCCTCGGTTTCTTATGTGATCTCTGGGGATCCATATTGTGAGTCGTGATGTCCATCGATTGTCTTTCATTCTTGCAACATAGCCTGCCCATTGCCATTTGAGTTTTTTAATAGTTTCTATGATGTCACGAACATCTGTTTCCTTCCTTATATACTGTGCTGTCTTGTGATCTCTCCATGTAAGGTTGAGCATGATATTCTTATGCGCATGTTGCATACTTCTCAGTTTGCTGGCCTGTCTCTTGGTTAGGTTCCATGTTTCAGCTCCATAAGTGACTATCGGGAGAATGCATTGGTTGTATACTCTTCTTTTTAGGATTATTGCGATCGTCTGGATTTTGAAAGTTGAGCTTGCTCTGCTGAAGGCTTGCCATCCCAAAGTGATTCTTTGCTTGATTTCCTCCTCTTTTTAGGGTACAGTCACATTTAAAGCAATGGGTGACAAAGGCGACTATCATGTACGCCATTGGCAAAAATATCCGCCAGTGTCCGATCCAGAACAAAATATAAAATTACTTGATAAGTGTTATCAATAACGAGGATCCTCTACCGGGTACCAGGACGACTTATTTTCTTCATTTTTCTATCTGCACCACTAATAATTGGGGTAAACCAAGATTTCCTGTTGAGTGGGCCATTGACTACTGGTAAGTGGCAACACGTTTTTTTTCTGGTGAGCCAATCCTATTCTCGTCTTTCTTTTTTTCCCCTCTTTGACAGAAATCTGATCAGACCATTTTCAAAGAGTACCTAACAACTCAGATTCCAGAATTCGATGTTTATGAACTCACGACCTTTTTTTCTTATTCATTTCAATTAGCAACTCTCGCAAACTTTTGACAAAAAGCGTCATGCATCGATAAAAAAGCCCGAAACTTGAGAACTGTCCATTTTATCATAATCTTTATGTTATCAATAAGTTCAAAAATGTAGAAAATCCTCACATGAAAATTATTTGTGCATTTATCTTATACAGGAATACCTTAAATAGTGTGGTTTTGATCAGTGTATGTTTAGATGTTGTATGGTTGAGGTATTTCTATACAAATTTATGTAGAAGTGCAGTTTTTATCAACGCAGACAATTTGGAACGTGCTAACAGCAGCAATTTAGATTTTTCTGTTCTATTTAAAAGGCTGCAGTATCTATTGACATTTGGCTGGTTTCAAAGATTTGCTAGCTATGATACCCACGGGGCCATGACATACCAAAAGTCAGGTGTGCCACGTAGCTAAAAAAATAAGGCAAACACTGAATGAATCAAATAGGAGACCCAATTCAAACTGACGTACCTATTCGATTAAACGCGCACAGGTAAACGTACATGAAAATTAACAATAAAATGCAGAAGAATTCTCAAGATTATTCTCTGTATACTTACCACTGATTATTAAGACAAGTGTCAACAAAAATGTCAGAGTAAACTTCATCTCGAACTTGCAGCCTACAAATATGAAAATTGATCCGTGATGACTCATATACCAGAGTACAAATCTGTAATTTAATGTACAATGTGTGATGGGTTTATTAATGGTTATAACAAATAGATGTGCTCGATACAAAAACATTTAGAGCAGAGCTTTAACTATGTTGAATATATATATATATATATATATATATATATATATATATATATATATATATATGTAAGAAACCAAAAATAAAATATACATTAAGATTAAACCTTCATTCGAAAATGTTTTCCGGTGAAACAGAATGTACAATCTGTAATGAAGCATTGAAAAAATCTTTGTTCGTTCTATATATATATATACACATATATATACATATATATATTTCGTTATATCATTTTCAAACTCTATTTGAATGCATCATGTGGCATAGACAGCGTGAATGAAATAAACAATTAAAGGAAAACGAAACGTTAAGGAATCGATCCCCAAGCTGATAGAGTAGCCGCTTCAAGGTTGCGTTACTTTTACCATTGAACCACCGATTATGCAAAAGCCAAGAAAATGCTTTCACTCCAATTTCTCATTTTGTTCATTCATTGTCTATATATAGTCTATTTATAATATAAATATAATTATGTTATTAAGAAAACGGATATATAATCTGGTGAATTTATGATTATTTCTGTCTAAGCGACTTCTATTGACCAACGAATACAACATACACATTAGGTTGACGGAAGAATTTATGCACCGGAAAAAGATATACTATGTGAAAAATAAGCTCTTCTCACGTACGTTAATTGTCGAATTAAAATTATCTGAAGACGTTCATTGACGAATCAATTTTACTTCTGCTGTTTCTTAATGTTACCTCGAAATTGTTGTAAAACTGACTGAAAACCTGATAAAGAGTTTATATTTAGCTACAGAATAGAAAGTACTGATCAAATTACACGGAAAGTTAAGTTTTCCATTCACGAATTTAGTTCTGAAATAGTAGCTAGAAGATTCCACAAGGACGTGGCGATACGACAATTGGTGATAGATACAAACAAAATGCAGAAATCTTATCCATTCGTAACAATTGATTTGTAATATGTACGTAAGGTTAAGTCCTTCTTCAAGTAATTTGCAAGGGACAAAGAAGAAAAAATCATTCAGAAAATCGAATTGAAAATAATGGGCAACTTACGACTTACGACTCGAAACAGCAATTTCTTATGTGATAAGCAGCAGACGATACTTTCTGTGCTGATTCAGATCAGTAGAATGAGTGCAAGTCAAAATAACTGTTTAACGTGTCTCCGTATTTATTTGGTTTCTCAAGGATTGTTATGACAGTTTCAATGAATCGAATTGACAGCTTGGTTTTACAATGTCCATATATTTTCTCATATCACTTATTCTCTCTTTTTAAGAATCTTTCTTGGCATTTTCCTCTCGCTTTCACACAAACATATTACACGTGTTTGTATGTGTATGTATCAGCATTTCTCAATCACTTTACAACTCTTTTCAACGTATTCATCTAATTTGTGCCAGTGATGGCGAATCTAGAATACGCGTGTCAGCTGTGAAACGCAGTAGGATTGTTATAAACACGTGCTTTATATATATATATATGAATATATATATATATATATATATATATATATATATATATATATGAATATATATATATATATATATATATATATATATGAATATATATATATATATATATATATATATATATATATATATATATATATACACACACACACAATTATATACACAATTGTGATACTCAGTTATATCTGTGGTGATATAATTAGAAAAGATCCTTTTATAACAAAGATACTTGCAAACCACCATGGTCAAGTCGCCACACCCGTGTCCGACTGGTCTTTGATAGTCATATTTACTTGATGCCCCATAAGGCTCAAAAAATGTCTTAACCCTTCGCAACTATTTCTGTAAGGATATAAAAGCGTTGGTTTTCAGATCTCAGAACAGGTTCTCGGCCCTATGGACTTGACTACACAGAGCAATTCCAAGCCTCATAAGGCAAAATCCCAATGAACCATGGCATCACATTTGCGTCCGTCTGGTCTGAATAACTGAACTAACCAAACTTTTGATTATAAAGCGATAGTTGCATTCATACCAAACAGGCAGGATCAATTAATTTGCAGAAATTTCATTTCTAGCACTTATAAAAGATTCTAAAGGGAATATTTAAATAAAATTATCTCTATACATGCTAATATTTAATTGTACTTTAGGTTTAGGCTGTTTTAGAGTTTCTACCCTTGAAATGGTGGGAGATCAGTTTTTAATCAAGAACAGCTGAAGCCGTAGACAGGGTAAGGTTGCTTTTCATAGTTTGATGTGTAAAAGTTGCACCTTGGTTCAATAGTCTCCGGTGCCAATTCTAGCCTAACCCGACAGTCTATATGGCATGGTGGTGGGGGTCAGTTTCCTGAGCAGAAACGTCTAAAAATGTTACCAGCATAATTTTAAAAACTGCAACATTGTATGTACAGTTTTTTACGGCATTTTGCAATATCAGGGATGGATCTATGGTTGGTGTAACCTGGAGTGGTTACTAATGGTGTCACTCCTCCTTCCAGAAGATATTCCTTTTTAGGATATCCAGAATTTTGGTGATCTCTTTGTAATAATACATTATACATCATTCATTATAATTCTACCAAATGGTTCAATGTGATGGCATTACACAAACATTTACCAACAAATCTATTCAACTTTAATTTTCAATTTTCACTTTTGATTCTGCGAAATGATATGAATGAAATAAGTATGGGTACCATGGACAGTTAATCACATCTTCCGTTGTCTGTTAATAAAATGTGGGAAGTCATGAAGATATACAAAAATGAATTGAAAGAAAACCAGAAAATTCTCTCAAAAAAATGAAGATTGCCGAACCTTGAGTTCAACAAACTTCTTCTCAACCAATGGCCCATCATTCAACAAAAGTTAATTGAAAGTCATTGATAAACTTTGGAGATATCATGTGGCTGAATAAATATTTCATTGAAACAAAAGATAACCAAGAAGTTAAACGGAATTTTTCAAGTATTTTTCTGGGATCTACCCCTCTGATGGTATCATTCGTGGTTCTCCAACTGATATATATATATATATAATGTGTACTGTAGAGAGTGAGACAGACTCGGGAGTGAGGTGTTTGGAGGTAAGGTTTATTATTCTTTATAAGTAAATTGTCCATACATGTTTCGGGATTCTTCCCATCATCAGTGGTGTGTGCTGTGTGAGTGTGTATTAAAATGTCCCATGTATATATATATATATACACACACACGTGTATATATATACACTCACACATTTATATCTATACATATATATATATATATATATATATATATATATATATATATATATATATATATATTTATGCATATGTATATATATATATATATATATATATATATATATATATATATATATATATATATATATATATATATATATATACACACACAGTATATGTGGTACAAATCAGGCAAGCAGAATAACATAATATAATAATATATCAATAATATAAAGCCACTTCTGAAATGTAATGAATTCAGTCGGTTGGTCTGTTCCCGAACTGTTTCTCAGCTGTTCAAAGTTAGATTTATTTGAAACTTGATAAAAAGGTGTCCCTTGATAAAATGCATTTTACGAGTTCCATTCAGAGTCACATGATATCGCAAGAATGGTGTTCAAACTTTGTTTTAAAATCAATTTTCTCAGCTTAAAAAAAACATTATTAAAAAATAGAAAGATAAGATGTTTCTAACCTAAAACTGTAAAAACTCTAGTAGACACTGCATTGAAGTCTCAGTTTTTGTTCTTTTGTTGTTTTTTTTTTGTTCATCAGCGAAATGAAAATGAAAAATTAATCCTCCAAATTTCGACATGTCTATACAATGTAAATTTTGAAATGTGGAACGAATTTTTATTATGTTAGTTTTGACAAGAAAAATGTAAACATATTTATGGGGTGTTTTAATATTTTGGTAAGCAGAAGAAACTGCCAATAAGAATCCAAACATCTGAGGATAGAAAGGAAAACTTCCCAGTCAAAATGGCAAATTGACGTATGAGATTTTTATGTCCGCCCCCACGAGGCAAATTTGACAAGTCGGATAAAAAGATGGAGGGCTCACACGTGTACACATGAGCAATGACAAAAATTACCCTGTACCCACGAACAGTATAACAAAGGCATCAGGGCGAGCCTTCCCCTTTTAGTTCAATGGAGAGGTACTGTCCAGGTAAACTGACCCAACAAGAATGGGCATCATCATCATCATCATCATCATCATCATCATCATCATCATCATCATCATCATCATCATCATCATCATCATCATCATCATCAGTCTTTTATCGTCTGTCGTTTGACATAGACCGTCCCCACGATTCGCCAGACTTCTCTATATATCTATACTTTTTAAAACTTATCTAGTTCGTCTTTCCATCTTGTATTCTGCCGGCTTCGCTTTCGCTTGTGATCTCTGGGGACCTATGCTGTGAGTCCTGATGTCCAACAGCCATTCTTGCAAAAAGACCATCCCCATTGCCATTTGAGTTTTCTAATGGATTCTATAATGTCTTGGATTCCTGTTTTTCCCTAATATGTTGTGCTGTCTCGTAATCTCTCCACGTGATGTTGAGTATGATTTTTTCATGGGTATGTTGCATGGTTTTCAGTTTGAGGGTCAGTCTCTCCATATAGGTAACTACCGGAAGGATGCATTGGTTGTATACTCTTTTAAGGAATAATGGGGTTTTCTTGTTCTCGGAGGTTGAACTTGCTCTGCCGATGACTTGCCATCCTAGAGTAATTAGGGACTCTCAACATGCAATAGCTAAACAAATTCATCCAAATCAGACAGTTGAGAAAAATTATTTGCGTGATCTAGAATATTATGGAGTCAAGGGAAAAAAGGTAGCCCGAAGAAGTCCGATCATGATGAGAGGACAATTATCAGAGAAATGTGGTAAAGCCCAATTCAGTCCATGGCTCGTCAGAAGGCAGAAACAGGGGATCAAGTTTACAAAGACAGCATCACACGAACAATTAAGAAGTCAGGAACAGAAAAAATATCAGCACCCAGCTCTGAAAATGATTCGCAAATAAAACAGACTGGAATTTGGAAGACTTGTTTAGATATGGGATGAGAAGTGGTGAAGTATCCTCATCACAGACAATAAGTTCAACCTGGTATGACCCACGATTACCAAAGGGAACCATTTCAAAGTGTGCTAGTGAAAGTGACGGGCTCATGATTTAGGCTGCCAAGGAATATTCAATAGAATAAGATAGTAGTCCATTTGACGTACGTCTGAACGCGACAGGATATGTGACTCTGCTGAGAAAGACGAATTAAGTAGCTGAAAGTGTTCGGGTTAGTGCCCCACGATTCGTGTCTCAGCATGATAATGCTCCTAGTCATGCTGCAAGGGTAATCCATGAGCAATATAAACGCTTTGGTCTGACTAGCCAACAGACCTAATCTCAATATCATTGAAAGAGTATGGGAATGGTTGACAAGGATGATTTACGGTGCAATAACTCAAAACTGCCATATTAGAAACCTTGACTTAAGTACCCGATGAATCCCTTCATCGTTTTGTTCAAAGTCTGACGAATTGAATTTTCAAGTTATCAACAATAATACTGGTTTAACAAAATAATAACAATATTATGTTTTTCGCCAATAAAATTAACTATGAGCAAAAAGTTTTGCAGAACTTTTTGCAATTAACCGATTGATATCTCTGATCTAAATAGTTAATTTTCATCATTTCTCAAAACTATCATTATAAGGTAATTATATGTATAACTTAAGATAAGGCCGAATGCATGCATAATTCATCAAAGGATTAGAATTATAAATTAATTGGGATTTCTTGCATGAGATTTGGAAATTTTCATCTGAGTTTGAGTTTAATGGTGCACTGTATATTATAGCCTTGGAGTTTGACAAATATTCTATTAACTTTTGATTATGTTTGAAGGATTTATCTGGTCTAAGTTGATTCTAGCACAAGACGACATTTATGGGTAGCGGATAAGGATCAAACGCATTATCAGCCGCTTGAAATCACATGACGATTTTGATAAATCATTATTAATGTCTGGAAGATAGCAGAGTGAGCGATTCTCATCTTCAGCCTTTAACAAACAATCAGAAAAAAAGAGAATATAAAATTCATTTTCTCAGGAGGAGACACATACACACACACATACATACATATGAGAGAGAATAAAGTGAGAGTTTAGTAACTAAATTTTTGCTGGAACCGAATTATTTACAGTAGTGAGCGAAATCATTGCGGTAATCAGAAAATAATGAAATGTACCCCAGGTGGAATTTGAACCCACGTCTTTTTTTTCCATGGTAGTGTCTATGTAGTATAGTATTGTTCCCGTGCCCATGGTATGATAATTAATGGATATCAGGAGCCGACAATGTGAATAATAAAAAAAAAAACCCAGTTCCAATACCAAGTTTTTGCTCGGACCAAATTATTTATGATAATATGCAAAACAACGGCGATTATCGAAAAATAAATAAATGAGCTCCAGATGGGATTTCAAATCAATACCTTTTTCCGTCTATGTAGCCTAGGTCTGCTCTAACCATTTACGGTGAGCAGAGGTTGAAATTACACCCTTATCATGTATATTGAATAGCAAATCGACGTCAAAGCTATCTAGAATTTCTGGGAAAAAGTAATAATCCCGTGCAGGAAATAACTCCACTCTGGAAATGATTTCGTAAGAGAAAATAACTTTGTTAATAGTCTAAACAGAATCGCTTACCGTTTTACAAGTGCTTCCAAAATATGAGATCAAATTTATAAAAGTGCCTTATAAGCACTCTGTCTCAACATTTATTTCTGCTATGGTGATGATACGCCATGCAATCATGTTGAGAATAAGAACATAATTGTCAAGATAGAAGATGGAAAACTCGGCAAGGTAGACCACTACATCTCCCTAGAACAACGAATCTCTATGAGATCCTCAAAAGAAGAGGAAATCAAGCGAAGAATCACCCTGGGATGGCAAGCCTTCGGCAGAGCAAGCTCAACTTTCAAAAACAAGACGATCCTAATAATCCTGAAAAGAAGAGTATACAACCAATGCATTCTCCCGATAGTCACTTATGGGGCTGAAAAATGGAACCTAACCAAGAGACAGGCCTGCAAACTAAGAAGTATGCAACATGCGCATAAGAATATCATGCTCAACCTTACATGGAGAGATCACAAGACAGCACAGTATATAAGGAAGGAAACAGATGTTCGTGACATCATAGAAACTATTAAAAAACTCAAATGGCAATGGGCAGGCTATGTTGCAAGAATGAAAGACAATCGATGGACATCACGACTCACAATATGGATCCCCAGAGATCACATAAGAAACCGAGGCCGACAGAACACAAGATGGAGAGATGAACTTGACAGATACAGGAAATGCTGGCTCTACGATGCCCATGATAGGGAATTGTGGCGAATCCTGGGGAAGGTCCATGTCCAACAACGGATGTTAAAAGAATGATGATGATGATGATGATGATGATGACTTACCGGAATATCTATTACAAGAACTGCCTGATTACCCCAGTGTATGCTTGTATAGACTGTGCTTGTAGTAATGTTGCTCTCGTGTCTAACCTAGTAGTGATCGTTTTATTCCAATTTAAAAAAGTTATTTCTGTGCACATGCGCACAAGTCGCACAGACGGGCTAAATTAAATAAAGTGTGCCCATTTTTTTTCAAACTTTGAAATGGACAAAAATTGTAATACCTTGATAAATTATAGTTACATCCTTACAGTGTTTGTTTTGTTTGTTTTTTGATAGAATTAAGACACTTTTTAAGACCACATAAATCAAAACCATACATTACAGAGCAAAATGAGACAGACTGAGAAAGTGCATGTAAAGATCTTTTCATTAATCCACTTTTATTATTTGGAAGCCTTCCAAACAGGGGAAGCGACTCTATCCATAAAATTAACATAGTTATCTTCTCTTGCGAACATCCAGAGTGTGGTTTTATTTTCAAGATGAAATTATTTCATGGACCCAACTTTCTTGGGTAAATGAAAAAGGTGTTATACTCTGAATTTGATGAAATACAAATGGTCTAATTGTTTCTATTGCTACAGATTTGAGACCCAATTCAACGATCAAAACGAGTGGATGAGTCAAATTACAAGTAATACACAACACCATGGGCGTCCTCGGGGGGGGGGGGCAATTTGAACTCTTCAATTCATCTTCAGTGTGGTCACAGAATTTCGGCCGATTCATTTCTACGACCCTCCTCGGACGCAAAATGTAATATCCGTAAAGAAAGAGTCTCTCCTACCAATCTCTACTTTGGGTCGTGACAATATCGAAGATGAAAAGAAGTGTTCCAATTGTCCAAAATTAAGTGGGTGATGACTCTTCTCAATGTTTCAGTCAATACAAAAATGAATACTTGTAGAAATTCATTGTGTATGTAAATTTGTATTTATAAAAAATGAGCCCAAAATATTCTTTTAGCTAAACATTTTCAAGCTGTTGGGTTAGTTTCGATTACTAGATAAAATGTATCGACCAATAAAACGTATTTGATTTTTCAGATATTGTATTTTCAATTAGCATATTTTATTTCATATAATAAACTCATGTTTGTGTACGTTGATGTACTGATACACAAATACATTGTGATATATATATATATATATATATATATATATATATACACTATTAGTGACTGAAGTGAAAAAACGCACAAATCAACACACTGCAATGAAAGATCACATCCCTATGCAACAAAATCATTGGACCTACAGACCTCATACAAAACCTGTCGTGTACTAAACTCAGCAATGTAGAATAAAAAGCCCTCAGCTTCGGGCTAAAACTCACCACGGGTTTAGGTAACTACAATAACTCTGACATAGTTAGCAGAAAGTACAGACAGATACAGATTTCTCTAAGGTATACACGGAATATACAAGGAATCATCACCGCCACGACCAACACAGAGAGCACTAAAACTACCATCCCAGGAAGACACATCAAAGCACTGACGCAAATAGCAAAGAATGATAAAATACTTGTCACACCCTCAGATAAAGGCGGTGAAATCGTTATTATGGGTGTTGATACCTGTGTAGACAAAATTAATTCTCCACCAAACGACGACAGCTCATACATTAAAACATGTAAGCAAAGGAATGTTCCTTTTTACATAACATAACATAAAAAAATGTAAAAAACATGAATAAGACAGACTCCACCCTCGTCGAGCTTAGTAGACAGGCCCAGCAAAAAAGACCCTAAAGTAGCTTCCTTTCCAATATCTCAACTCTTAGATAACCTTAGATCAAAATTCCAGTGCCTAATTCTTTAGGACCAGAAATCTAACGATGCTGATTACTAATACATGTGTATCACCAATGACTCATGCATGGACGGATATGTTTCATTTAATATGCATAATTTTGTTTCTCGTTATTTTGTCAGTGTCATGATTCTTGCGGCTAAACCAACATTTTAGCTGAACGGATTCCACTTGTGTTAATTACACACAGGTAGAGATGGTCACAGCTACATGAATAACCATTTTAAATTAATTGAATTACTGTTTCATCTCATATCTTGGTTTCCGATAGACATACATGTACGTCCCAAAACAAAAAAGGGCATATCCCAGAAACACAAAACCCTTCATGTCTGAAGGTCTGTAACTCGTATACACATCTCTATTATCCACAATATCATTATCACTGAGACTAGCAAATGTAATATCCGAGAATTTTCATAATTCTTTCTGTCAGTGATACATTGGCGTAACTCTGTGAAAGCTAGCTCCTCTGACTTGCACGAACATCTATGGGAGGAGCAGTCTATTTTACATTTACATCTGATCATCTCAATGATGGCCTCTAGAGCTGGGACAGATTGATCTTTAATGCCCATCCTCGTC
This sequence comes from Thysanoteuthis rhombus, assembly GCA_963457665.1. NCBI lineage: Eukaryota > Metazoa > Mollusca > Cephalopoda > Oegopsida > Thysanoteuthidae > Thysanoteuthis > Thysanoteuthis major. The sequence continues at coordinate 30,300,950 of OY735203.1, forward strand.
ATAGTAGTATGCATTTTGTAGCAGATGGGCGTTTGGTGAACCCTGGGACTTTCTCTATCACTGATTTCAGAATTTGTCCTGCATTTTGCACGCATATTTTAAACAACTTTTCTTCGGTGTATTCTCAACAGAAGAGAAACAGGTCTGTGTCCAGTAATGGGTAGGACTAAACAGATGGGCCTGGTTCATCCGTCTCAGGGCTCCCTTTCTTCTTTCCACGTCTTTTGGCTGGGTATGGCCCTGTGGATAAGGTATATTCATAGCGGTCTCGGGCTCGTTGAACGTAGTTCTTTTTGGGTAATAGGTTTTTGAGCCATCTTTGCTTTTCAACATAGTTTCTATAATTCAAGCAAGCTCTCATTTTTACTCTACCTAGCATCTTCTGGTAGGTCCCTAGTTCAGGATGTTAAACTGCGTATCCACTACTTTGGTTACCAGATGTTCGAACCATGTTTTTCTGTTTCAAGCTGACGAAGCTGAGGTATCCTTCCCATGATGCTCGTATACACATCTGCAACAATAAAACAAAACAAAGGGAAACGTCACCCTTTGGTATACAGCCACTACTGGAAGTAGAGTGGACTGCACATTGAGATTTTAAGAGGAGGGCCAACTCTTTTCTAATTAGCGCCATCAGTTCTTTGCTTCTAAAATTGTCTCTTGAATGATGATCCTTGCTGATTTAGCTAATATTGAAATACTAATATTTTGGGTTCGCGATTTTGGAAAATCCAAGATGGCCGCCATACAGGCTTCGGAGAAAACGGAATCAAATACTTATCAAATACTTATTTTTCAAAAATATATAGTTTTCCAAGTCGCCCTAATTTGAACAGGCTCATATTTTTAACTTAGTGGACTAGGCTAGATATCAGTGTTTTTCTTCAAGTTTTTACAGTTATATCAACACGTTGTACAGGTACGCATTTTTCTTATTTATAAAAAATATATACATATTTATAGATTATTTATCTAAAATAATAAATCTAAATTTAGTTTTGAATATTTGAATTGGTTTGTCTGATGAGAAGTAACCGAAATACTCCGGATCAAAAATCCTTTTACATGTCTATTGAGGCATATATTGCATAGTCCACCACCTTCCAAACATGCATCTTTTGTACAGCCACTATCCTAGTATAATCAATTACTGATCCTACAATACATTTCATACTAGTGTAGGATGGAGAGTCTTTTTGTGTTGAATCTACACCAGTTTTCGCGCGTAGAGTCTATTGTCAAATCCGAACAGCGATGGATTGTTGAGAGACGACGATTTTTGGATCCTCGTGGGTGATGTGTAGTGCGCCGGTCCTGTAGCTGGGTAAGGAAAAAATGCTGTATGAAGAGAAGGAAATTGAATGCGCGCCAAGTATCAAGTTGGACTCGCATTGAAATAAAGAGGAATGAACACATACAAGAATTATGGCCAGATAAGAGACGTACGTTTAATACTAGAATATAAAGATAAGGTACATGTACGGGTAACGTTAATACGATCGATCGTGAGAAGTTATGTTAGGAGAAGAGATAGTAAAGGTGGGAGTTCTATTGTCTTGATAGTGCTGGCATCGGAGTTGTAATACTGGCGCTAAGGAGCATTCGGCCAGGGAGAAGGGGAGAGAGAATAGCCGGCTGCAGAAGCATACCCAGCTAGGGGTGCTGGAGCTAATGAGCATTGGACCATGTCTGTCCAGGGCTTTTATAGGAGTCGTCAGAGGAAGTGACGTTTTGGATATTAAGCTAAAAGGAGAGTTTCGTACTTAATTCGTAACTAAAAGTGTAGGGGGCACTACACTAGCTAATGCTTAGGGAAGAAGGAGAACGTTAGCAACAAGGGACGGTTGCAACAAGTCTTATTCTTCCAATCACAAATCTAGCGAGATGACACTCATACGACACATACCTTGTTAGACCTCCCCTACAACCAAGGGGACAGAAAACATATTCAACATCTGCTGCTGTATTGATTGATAACCCATATTTTTTGCGGGGGGCAGGTATGAAAGTAATTCTTTCATGAGCCGTATTTTTAAAAATCAAAACTTACTTAGTATGAATCATTATTTTGTTGACTTCTAAGTGACTTGGTTAGCATGCATCAAGTTATTGAAACTGTCTCCAAGCCACCATTACATACATCATGTTTTAGCTAGATATAGAACGTACCACAGTATATTTCAACATAATCAAGTCATTGTATACTACTTGACGCATTTGTAAACCAGGTAAGCAGACAAAACCACTTTAAAGTAGGCGGAAGAGGGTTACTAATAGAGGTGTTCTTCTTGATATTGAGACATCTGATGAAATCAGAGATGAGAGCCGGGTAGACAGTCCTTCAACATCTGCCACACCACCTTATTCCTATTCCATAAAAGCCGCTCAAAATCCAGAAAAGTGCAGTTGTGGTGCTGGATGTATCCCGAGAACATAGAGATTGCATAGCTGGAGGGTGTTCAATGCAAATAATAAACAAAACTTAAAAATTGTTTTTTGATAAGTAAATAGATATATAATACCATGACATTATTGTGTATAAATAATGCTACACTGTAGACCCGTCAAAACGCATCTCGATATAAGGCAGAATCTCTAACGATGGGCCCCAATTTCAAAAATGTTAAATTAGGCTTTCGAAATAATAAATATCATTATAAAACAATGCTTAATTTCAGAATGATATTTTCATTAAGGCAAAAGTTTATTGGTGACATTTAAAGTATTTCTATTGGTTGCCATCGTCCTGATTATTGTTAGATTAGGGACAGTTGCAACATCTGAGATCTTCCATTCAAATAAATATTGTGGACAATCTTTAATATGTATAAAACTTTAAATGGTATGGATAATCAGCAGACAGATGTAAGCCTAATATATAAAAATTGTTAGGTCAAATACTTCAAATAGTCTCTGAGTAACTGTATGAAATGCAAAAGGTGTTGCAACCGTCCCCAGTTTCTACTAATATCTTAGTGAGGGAGAATTAATCAAAGCACAAACATGCAGGATTTGGCTGAGGGCTAAGAATTTAATTAAGTACGTACGAAAGCATTGGATGTGGTTCTTTTAGCAGAATTGAATGATGAAAAATGAATATAAAAAACACGCAAATAAATTTTATTAAATGCAATAAAAAATTCAAGTTAATAATTTCCCTTTGAAATGATTCACCAACGACACGTATAAAAGTATTTCATAATTACAAAAAATATGTTCATAAAATCTGGAAAAGATTGATTTTTTTTTTTCAACTTCAATGACCTTATTTCATTATTACGAATTAGATTGTGGAAAATATTTATTTTCAAGTAAAAAGTTCACACGGATTTTATTGGTTCATTTGATGGGATGTCCATCACCAGATTATTCTTGACGTCAAGACCAAACTTTTAATCCGGATCTTTTACTAAGGGGAAAAAACAATTCAGCTTCTACAGCTGATATGAACTACCCAGGCGGAAAGCAAAGCCGATCCTGAAACGCTTCGTTATACTATCGTCCAGCTTTGTTTTCCAATCGGCTCGGTGAGGTCGTCGAGACCTTAGATTTCCAGACTTCCTTTAATCTTGAACTGGATGATAAGCTGACTATTGCAGTCCAACGATTGATGAGTAATGAATCAGTCTAGTTGATATGGCAACTTACGATTGATCTTATGTTTTTCGTAGATTCAGCTGCTGTCCTCAAGTGATCGTATATTATTTACAAATAGTTGGCGTTGTGCAAGAAATGTGCGTCTCTTTGCGAAAAATCTGTTCTAAAAATATCATCACTAAAGACCTCAGTTTTAATGGCTTAATTTATTTATCAACAGGAAAACTAAATTTCTCTATCTTGCTTATACAACAGTAATTAGATGTATTTTCCCGCTATGTTGTCTCAGTTACATTGCATAATTATTTTCTGTTTTCATGTTTTGTGCGCTGGGAACAGTTGAATATTCGAGTTTTTGCTGTTTTTTCCCAAGTAAATATTCCTTAGTGTTTAATTGCTTCGATTTTCTTGTTGACTTCCTTCTAATTTCGAGGATTTGGAGGTTCTTGTTTTCATCATCATCAGTCTTTTAACGTCCGTCGTTGGACCTTCCAAAGAATTCGCAACAATTCTCTATCATGGGCGTCGCAGAGCCAGTATTTCCTGAATCTGGCTCGTTCGTCTCTCCATCTTGTGTTCTGTCGGCCTTGGTTTCTAATGTGATCTTGGGGGATCCATATTGTGAGTCGTGATGTCCATCGGTTGTCTTCCGTTCTTGCAACATGGCCTGCCCATTGCCATTTGAGTTTTTTAATAGTTTCTATGATGTCATGAACACCTGTTTTCTTCCTTATATACTGTGCTGTCTTATGATCTCTCCATGTAAGGTTGAGCATGATTCTTTCATGCGCACGTTGCATATTTCTCATCTTGCAGGTCTGTCTCTTGGTTAGGTTTCATGTTTCAGCTCCATAAGTGACTATCGGGAGAATGCATTGGTTGTATACTCTTCTTTTCAGGATTATTGGGATCATCTGGTTCTTGAAAGCTGAGCTTTCTCTGCCGAAGGCTTGCCATCCCAAAGTGATTTGTCGCTTGATTTCCTCCTTTAGGCAGGGGCATGACGTGTTGACAGGGGGTTCTTGTTTTGTTATCAAATACTATAATTTCTTTGCGATATTGTCGTAGATTAATATACCTGATTACATGAGTTTCCCTTCTAGATGGACAATAGAAGGACAAAATTCATGGGTGCACATATGTACTCACATACGTGCACATGCACATACGTGCATACATACATAGGCAAAAGATTTTTAGGGGTTTAAAAACATTCTTCTAATCTCTTTTAAGATACCATAACATCTTTATTTTTCAAATTCACTGTACAAAATATGTTCAGATATGACGCCTCGAGTACAAGTGGACGACCAAAAAATGAAAATAAATAGTAGAAAATAAATGAAATGAATATAACAGAAAGGTAATCATTTAAACAAAAATAATAATTGAAATTATTTCGCAAATATTTTCAATGGCAAAATTGAACATTTTTGAATATTTTCGCGATAGCATATCAAAGAAAAGCTTATTTTTATTATTATATTACCTGTTACATATAATCCTTCTATTTCGGAGATCTCCGAGTTCAGTTAAATTTGGTTCGCTATTTTCTGACTAACCGGGTTGATTCAAATGAGTGAGAGACAGATGTTTCTCTGCCGTTGCCAAAAGTCTTCATATTACAAAGGCCCACCCAATTCGCCGTTCATTCAATACGAACGATTCTCATGTACAAACATTCTTTCCAATTCATTTCTATGCTTTCTATCTTTTCCTTTCTTCCAAGGGTTTCCTTGAGCTCAGTGATAGAGACACGTTGCAAGTTTTTATGTGGCACGCAGTGGATCCTGAAAAAAAAAACCCTTTTGAGTTCATTTCATTATCCCATCTCTATTAGTAGTTTTATTAGTATAATTTGAAATGAGAAGTAATATCTTAATTAACTCCAAGTTATATGAATATATCAGATAAATAGACCGTTTATCTATGAGCATTTACCTTCAACTAAAATACAAGTATACTTATAACTGACACTCCGATAACAGGATTATCCAAAGAATTAAAATTTCAACACACCATGCTAAAAAGGTGCTGGTGCAACGTGCGTATCGATTGCATTTATACACTCACGTTTACCAACGAACTAACAGCCTTGTGCACTGACATTCGTACTAACATATCTAATTTTTCCGTTGAATAAACCTTTGTTAATTGTTAAAAAAATAATAACTCGCTTATGTTTATCTTATGGTTTTCATTGCAATGTCTATAAATGGTCCATACACACTTTTATTTGCTTATCTATAAACATTACTTTATTTCTAAAATGATGAGACTTTGGAGTGAAGTTTACAATATAAAGATTACACCATTTCTTTAAAGCTATAAATGCCATTCAATTATTTTCAATAAGAGTGCTTATTTCCTCCCTATCACCGCTAAAAGAAAATATGATTTCTTAGATTGAGAGTTATTGAGTGAAAACATAATATTGTTTTTATAGTTTCGATCTAATTCTTGTGTGATAATTCTCATATCAGAGATTGTAATACTGTTTTTTATCAAAATTCATAAACATACGATAAAACCTCAACATGAGGAGGGTCTACATAATTCTGAAATCTGTAAAAAATCCAAATATAGAACACTGTTAGATAACACATAGAATAAAGCCTCTTGATTTCTTTAGAGATACATAGCAATATTTGGCAACTGAACAACACTTTTCACCTTAACGTTTCAGCCTAAGCTCTAGGCTTGGAAAGCATAGCATGTTCCAAAAATAGTTTATGATGTTTCTCGTATCCAGCAGTTGTTTCTCTGATACTATATGAGACAGTTAAAAACAAACGTATTCAAAACTTTCCCAGTGTTTTCCGTTACCGATAAAGTTGACTTCATTTTGAAATGAATACCTAGATTTTATTTGAGCAATTTTTTAGCTGATTTCGTCTAGTCTAATTAATTCTTAATGAAATTAAATGAGCGTGGAATAGAAAACAACCGCCATTTGTTATATGTTATAAGAAGCAAATGCGGGTGAGCTGTTCTTTACTGTAAAGTGCAAAGAAATCTTTTTTTTTGTTTCATGTTTAAAAGTATCTTGTTGAGTAACTACTGACTTCAATAATCAGAAATTGTTGGCTTCTATTTTGATAATTTCCAATAATACGATAAACGTTTTATGAATGTTTCTCTGGTAAAATTCAACGGAAAATTCTCTGGTATTTTCCATATTTAAAAAAAAAATCTTTTAGTTAGAAGAGGGAAAAATGTATTATCATTTAAAAACTATTCCTGAAATTTGTATATTCTTATATATTAGCTGCTTATGTATCACTTGATACCACGGCAGGGTTCATTGAATTAAGTAGACGTGCAGATGAACTGGTGTTTGTTGGTGGTCAAGACATGGAATCTAATATAGTTTAATACGATCAACTGCATACACCAAGCGTCTCTCAGCTAGTTTACAAAATATATTCGGAGAGATTGCCCCGCTAGTGCATCTGGTGAAACTGCCTTGCTATGTATATTCAAGTCAGGGCCGTTGGTTCGTTCTTTAACAAGTATTTCATGAGGGAAAGAATAATGTGCTCATACCCGAACTCAATAATATATTGTCCATAACTTTATAACTTATAAGTTAGAGTGAATTAACCGAAACGTTGTGGCTGCATAGGAGATGAGAAGAAGAGAGTAAATTGTCTGAATAACCGTTGGTATCAATCATATTTGTTTGAAACTAAAACTTTAACAGTTCGTTTCATTCTTCACAGCACTACAAAAAGATTTTGAAAAATCAAGGAAATCACAGATTATTTGGGCCATCATCAGCTGAACATAATTTGCTGTACAAAAACAAGAAGAAATGGCTGAGAATCGGATGAAGAGGGGCACAAGATTTTCTTTATCCTCTTATCCGATTCTTATGAAAAAACTGACACAAAATACTCGCCTAAATCATTGTCATAAGTTGAAAAGCGAAAATAGCGGGGGGATTAACTATATATATTTATATATATATATATATATATATATATATATATATATATATATATATATATATATATATATATATATACATATATATATATATATATATACAAGATTATATGCGGAACAAAGAAAGAATTTTAATCGTTTATTCTAATTAGAAGCAGAAGACATGTCTATACAAAAATAACTTATGACCTTTATATTTAAATTGATCACATATACCTAAACCTATATCTTTCTTCCGACCTCATCATCCCCATGTCTACTGCAGTCTTAGACTATTCAGGGCAAAATAATCTATTGAACATATTCTAGTCATGGGTGAGGAGTACTAGGGAGCGCCTTCTATGTGTCTATGACAGAAGGACTTCCTAAATACAAATGGAAAACCGGAGAATGAATAAATCAAACAGAAAAAATACTCAAAATAAGAAAATTGCCAAATATCAATTCCGATTTCTTGGTAAAATCGAACAGTAAAAAACTTTCTGATGTGGTGAAAGTAAGGGAAACCATAAGCAAAGGGAATTCTCATGACCAACGACAAGCGCAGTCAGGTTTTAAAGGGCGTTGAAGTTCAGCTGCTCAGTTCTACTGACCAGTTCAGCACGAGATGGGCACTCTAGAATAATCATTCAACCTGTTTTTGGCCACGCACCCCTTGAAAGCTCTTTCAAGTTCCCCCTGCCAAACAGGAATACCATACAAGAGTTACAAATTTATTCGTTATTATTCCAGGGTATGTCTTCACACCTTCAAATGTGCAAGATACTCGAGGGGATAGGCATATGGCTGCCCTTGAGAATGACTGCTCAAGAAGGAGGCCTTGTGCCAAATTGGTCTTTATGAAACAAATGTTTACTATTATGGAAAGAGTTGAAAATGTTTCTTTGTTATTTATCACTTGAATGATTGAATATATGAAACTTTAATGAAATTCAAATATCACAAAATATAAGACGAGATATAAACACGAAAATCTGTTTGCCTCATTCAAACAGATAGGTAGAAGGAATAAAACATTAAACATCAAAATTATTTATCCGGGCATTTCCAGTCAATTTTTGCCGTTTTCTTCTTCTCTCCCTTATATTATCATATATATTATATTATATTATATTACACTTATTTTCTCACTTAACCACTCCTGTAATTTTCTTTTCGTGACATACTTTACTTACCCGAAACTTCCATATCACGTGAATATATCATGGTTGCCCGTCTGCTGACCCAGTTGTACAGTAACCTCTCACTGATGATTTTATTTTCACAGATCAATGTGGATTGATTCATGCTACTTCAATATCGTGCGCTAACAATTGAATGATAACAAGCCAATATGGCTTTTTGGTGTTCAAGAAAAAACTAACACGGACACTCCCCAAGATTCGCCTGATTTTTCTATCATGGGCGTCGTGGAGCCAATACTTCCTGAACATGTCTATAGTTCGTCTCTCCATCTTGTATTTTGCCGGCCTCGATTACGCGTGTGATCTCTTTAGATCCACGTTGTGAGTCGTGATGTCCATCAGTTGTCGGTCATTCTTGCAACATGACCAGCCCATTGCGATTTGAGTTTTCTAATGGATTCTATGATGTCTTGGACTCCTATTTTTTCCCTGATATATTGTGCTGTCTTGTGATCTCTCCTTGCAAAGTTGAGCATGATTCTTTCATGAACATGTTGCATGGTTGATTTCTTCTTCTTTATGAGGATTTCAGTATTCACCAAAACGTGTATTTCACAGAATAATCTATATCTATCTGCGTATTTACACACATAATTGCACATACACACGTGTGTATGTCTGTGCACTCTACTCGAACATGCACACCCATGGGTTTCGACCGATTTTATGTATTTGCAATCACTTGAAATACAGTGTTACTATTGTAGCAATTCTTCTAATTGTTCTTAGAGTACCTCTAATTCACACATCATAACCGATTCTACATGTTTGAGCGCAATTCTAGGGTATAATTTGCAATTTTGAAATAATTTTTGTCATTTTTTCGATGAAAATCATTCTCGTTGAAATCTCGAATAGCAGACGAAGAAAACAAATCATGTGATGTGATTGCAGTCTGAAATTTCGATGCTAAATATCTTATAAGTAAACATGAATGGAACACTTCTTCGTATAATTTGGATTCTGAATGGTATCAGTCGTGTGATTATAACGGAAATATCTCCATTATTCTCAAGCTGACCCACATTGATATAGCCGATGTTACCCTTCAATAAGTTCATTACGGGAGAGAGGTGCAAGCAATGCATCATGGGAACTTCATCATGTTTAGTAGAATAGTCACAAGAATCATGACTTGTTTTATTTTTCTTATAATCACCTAAGGTGGCTGAGGTAGTTGCATGAAAGCCAGGATTTCAAGCGTTTATTTTTAAAGCAGACGAACTATTCCCACTTAGAGGATTGACATAACATAATCTCCCGCCCAGTGTCGGACTAAACTTAACTCAGCATGTATTTAAAGTGGTTGTAATTCTAAGCAGCCCTTTGTATGCGTATTTTCATGTATGTGTGTATCTAACTATCTATCTACAATTGAAAAAATCTGTGTGTATGTGTGTGTGTGTGCGTGTGTACACAAAGATCACTCGACAGCTAGCCATTGCACGAAGTTAACATTCGTCAGATATATGATTCAGCACACAAGGTATTGCAGAGTCAAGTTTGAAGTGTCTCAGTGAATCTAATATGAATAAATAAAAAATTACAGATTATAGATTTTCATTTAAAATTATAGATCTAAGATATAAGATATCTAAATTGGGAAAAGATCTAAATTTAGATACGAGATATCTGAATTAGAAACATTGTGAAGAAATAACCGAAATACTTCGCGGCTGTAGTTTCGTTCGACGGACAAAAAATGTCATTCTACATTATTATGGTAGGCTGCTCAATACACCACAAAGGCTCGACTACTTCCAAGCATACACCTTTGGAAAGGGGGCTGCCAAAGTTATTGTAATTCAATTTGTGTCCTGAAGGGACATTTTACGACATCAAGACTTCGCATGATTATGGCGAAAAGAGCAGATAGTGGTTCCCAAACTGGAGGTCACGTATCTCTGAGGGTACACAAGGGTAATACAATCATAAGAACGTTCAAAATTGAAACCGGAAAATTATTATTACAATGTTTCGTTGAAGAATAGATACTACATTTTTATCTTGAACTAAGGGTCGCAAAAGGCTGGACCAAAAAACTAAGATAGTACCCTAAAATGAAATTCTCAAAGAATATATTTGATAATTTCATTGTTTTAAAACGCTGCTAAAATAGCACGTGGTAAATGCTACGGTATAGAGATGGATAAAGTGGGAAACGATAAGAGTCTTACCTTTTCTATTTGCCTTTACTTTGAAGAACCTTTGTATTAACTCAAAAGACAGTTTCTTAAAAAACATGAGAGACAGGTTCAAGTTCCAGGTTTCCGACGTGCACAATTTTTTCATTGGAAAATTTCCGTAGTTCCGTCATCTCGCACGTGGAAAGAACATGTAGCTGAAACTGTCATTGTGACTTGGCTAAAATCGGCAAAAGGTTTTCATTCCCAGTTAACTTTATTGCAAAAAAAAAATGTTTTATGTACTCATCTAAAGTTCATTGTTGAAATAAAACAACTAAGATTCTAGAACAAATCATGGAGAATCGCCAATTTACTTTTATCAAAATTGGCCAGATTTTTTATCGCATGTTTTTATTGGATTAAAAGACGAAATTGACGACAGCTTGTTTGTTCATTAACCTGAGAGGAAATTAATTTGACGAAACACAGATGTTTACTACTTCATAGATTTAAGTAATAATAATTTGTTTGCTTTTTTAGGGTGAATTTTTCTACCTATAAAATTTAGAGAACTATTGTTGCTATAAATACCAAATCTCACGGACTATTTTTACACCCCGTTAAACCGTACTGCAATAATAAAATACATTCTTTGAAAATTCAATTTTAGTGTTAAGATAATAGTATGAAGATGGTCGTAAAAAAGAAAAATTACTTTTGCATACCTAAAGAGGATATCTGAATGGAGTAAAGCCGTATTTACGTTTTTGACGAAAAGTTTTTGTCAATTCCACCATAATTGACGGATCTGTCACTAGAAGAATGAAGTCGAGTATTGAATCTCTTTCAAAAATAGATTTGACCTCAGAGAAATTCGATTCAAACGGAAATAGTGAATCTAATTGACTGGATTTTGGGAGAGTATTGCTTACTTTCCACAGTAAAAATGCATTATTCACCAAGGGTGTCAATTACAAGTGAAGCTAGTTCAAAGGTCAAGTAATAAAGTTTTTTGCCACATCCACTGTTGGCGCGTGAGTTGTTTTTAATTTTCAATTTTCAGAAGTTGACAGGAAATGTCAACAGCAGATTGAAATTCTGTCAAAAACACCAACTCATAAACCTAAGAGGAGGCAAGTCACACATCTGGATAACGCGCCACTGTACCTGGTGAAACATATTATGTGTCATTCAAGCAAAATATTATTATAATACTTCAGGCCGATCGAAATTTTCACATTGCTATATCAAGTAGAACACCATTCTTTGTGATGATAATGTACCATGAGAATCCAACACAGTCCAATAGGCATGAATATTATTAATTAAGTAAACAAGCAAAAATAGAAAAAAATAAGAAATAAAAACATCCAGTAGATATTTGTTTTAAAAACAAAATGTGTATGCTGGTAAACGTTTTTTCTGCATTTTTTATCTTCTGAATCAGGGTCATTGTTGCTAAATCGAATAAAATTCCAACGGAAATAATTTATCTTGGATTTATCTTTATACATATATATATATATATATATATATATATATATATATATATATATATATATATATATATATATATATATATATATATATATATTTCCCACTAATGACAAATTAAGCATTATGAGTAAATTGTTTAGATTCTCAGTACTTAAGGAGAAATTACACCATCAGTGAAGATTACAAAATTTACTTTTTATACCTCAAATCACAACTTATCGTGGGAAACTTTCCTCAAGGCTGATGGAAAGATTTTGTCAATGTGCTTGCCGAGAGAGGTTTCTTCAGAAGAGAGCTGGGAACTACTGCTGCTATAGTACCAAAGGAATTATCGGTGGTCCCATGTACCCACAGGTCAAAAGTGCTCCACTGTCCCCTATTTTCTATTTGTTTATCGCAGAATATGAACCCAAATATTATGAAGAAATGATTTAGGCGTATGTTTACGTGTGAAAGATAACGTGTGCAAAAAGCATGTGTTCGTTATTTGTTTACTATCCTCTCTTTTTTTGCCGACATCCGAAAATAAAGCGTGCGTACCACAACTTCCTTGAGGACTACTGGGTGCGTCAACAGGTGCGGTCTGTGAAGAAGGCGTAATTGGCGTGTTTAGCAGGTGGGCCTAAATGCAAGGTCCGTAGCATGTGCTACATTTGTTTTCTATGCTTAAAATTAGTAAATGAATAGAAAATTACAGGAACAGAAGTAGAGAGAGGAGGAAATGTAACAGAAGTAGAGAGAGGAGGAAATGAAACAGAAGTAGAGAGAGAGAGGAGAAAATGAAACAGAAGTAGAGAGAGGAGGAAATGTAACAGATGTAGAGAGAGGAGAAAATGAAACAGAAGTAGGGAGAGGAGAAAATGAAACAGAAGTAGAGAGAGGAGAAAATGAAATAGAAGTAGGGGGAGGAGCACATGAAACAGAAGTAGAGAGAGGAGAAAATGAAGCAGAAGTAGGTAGAGGAGAAAATGAAACAGGAGTAGAGAGAGGAGAAAATAAAAAAGAAGTTGGGAGAGGAGAAAATGAAACAGAAGTAGGGAGAAAAGAAAATGTGACAGATAGATAAGAATATATTCGAACAGGGTCAGAAGCCGGCTGTGTAGAACAGAATACGTATATAAATTGCGTAAACATTGTCTAGGCCAAATGATACATTCACCGTGCAATAACAGGAGATCTTTTCAAAAGGGTCAATCTAATATAACACAATTTATAATTATATATATATATATATATATATATATATATATATATATATATATATATATATATATATATATATATGGGCGTGAGAAAAGGAAAGGATGGTATAACAGGAAAAGAATTGAAAGGGGATGAATATAGCGAGATGAAAAATAAGGAGAGAAAGAGAGAATGTTCTGAGAGAGCATATAAGGGGGAACAAAGAAGAAAAGAAATCGGCGGAAACATGGGTAGAGAGGAATGGAACGGGGTTAAACGATGAAAATAGAGAAATGAAAGAAACAAATATAATCAGAGTCTTTGAGTTGGGGACATGGCTGTTGCATTGCACCGGAACCTTGTGGGCCAAGGGGGAACCGAGACTTTCTAGGTTAGCAGATGAAAACAAAATGGCCAAAGGTGTTTGTACAGTGAGTAGGGGGAGTAGTAGGGGGGGGGCAGGTCCCGAAGACAGCTTTGCGCCGGCTTATAAAGTTCCTCTCGGAGATTCTCATTATGAAGCAGTGAGAGGGAGAGAGTCAGAGAAAATTAAAGTGAGCCTGAATGTGTGTTGGGAAGATTCGGAGAGAGCAAGCGAGAGAGAGAGAGGGGGGAAAGAGAGGGGAGAGATGTGTGAGAACCATATTGGCTACAATTAAAGAATGTGCTTAAAATAGTGGATTAATTCATATCAATCAACAGCTTCAGTAAATCGTAGCAATATTGCAAAAGCGTTTTTGCCATGTGCATTGGGTTTGCATGTATTGTTTCCCTTGACAATTGCTCTCGGTGGCAGTAGCAAACTGTTTTTCGCTGGATTTCATGTCAAACTGAAAGTTTTTTTTGCATGTGTCTACACATCCTCATAAGACGATCGGTCAGTCGGTCCCAGTTATATTAAACAATAGGAATAGGGAAGAAGGAAGGAAGGAAGGAAGGAAGGAAGGGAGGGAGGGAGGGAGGAAGAGGAGTGATTCAAAAGTGTGACGTCATTAAAAGGCATGAGGTCATTGTAAGGTTTGACGTCATCAAAAATAACATCTCATCAGATCAATTTTTGTTTCACCAGCAACTTATGATGGCATAATGGAATGCTCGATTTTTGTATTTGTAAAAAAAGCCCAAAATGGCCATTTACGATTTTTATCGTAAATAATTCTTACTGAATATTTCCATATGGCAATATTTCACAAGTATGAGAATCCATTGTCTCCTCCTGCTTCTACTACCACGGGCGGTGGACGCATCGTTGTAGTTTTTTGTTTTTGCTATTTTTCTCTCACAGTCTTCGCTGTGCGTTCGAGAAATGCAGCGTTGTGTAAAAAAATGGCCTCATCCAACAAATACTTTTTAATTTCAGAACTATTATGACAATTTTCACAGACTTAGTCGCATTTCAAAACGGTACAATGTTTACTCACTTTATACATTTATGGGGCTTTCATCTGCCTTCTATTGTCAACGATTAGTTTATACACGGTATGCTTACTTTTTTCAAAGATGCGAGACAAATAATTGGAAAACTTAATCTTCTATATGTTCTCAATTGTATTACACACACACACACAAACACAAACACACACATACATACATATATTATCTAAGTAAGTTCCATTAAAGATAAAAATTGTTCTATATTTTTTTTTTCAATTTCTCCTTTTTCGTACAAGGAAACAAACGTTTGGAAAAAGTGTAAAGATTGTTCGTAAGTATGAGTTCTAGTGTTTCCTAACATTCTGTGGTCATCATCAAGAACATGGGTTATAGATTTTACAAGTTTGAAAATCTAGTGATGCTATTTATCATCATGTATGATATGGTCGGACTATTTTCCTAACATTAAAAAATTTTGCCCTTAATTTTGGCTCTGCAAAAAAAGCTTATATATCTGTCAAAAGAAACGAAAAACGATTTTCCATTAAATATAGAGTGGGACTGTTTCAAATTGAAAAGTTAACAAATGAATCTGTCATGTACAAGTTTTTCCCTAAGCTGCAGAATATCTATCATTCCTATAAATTATATAAGCATAGATTGATTAAACCTATTCGTATTGCCCGACAGTAAACCAATAACGGCCGATGATGATGATGATGATGATAATATATATATATAGAGAAGATGCATGAGTTTTATCCAATAAAATGGTGGATTTAATAAACAATTTGCAAACTAAAAATTAGGAAAATGGATTGTATTTTTTCTGTTGTACATTTTGTGAAGTTGTACATCCTGTTCTCAAACGTCAAATGGAAAAAAATGATGAAACAGGCAAAGTTGGGGGGATGATTTGTGGTTCTTCTTATAATCATTGTTCTTAGTTCTTATCTGTTACTGGGAGTTCGGCGTAGTTTTAAATGGGAGCGAAAAAAAAAGGAGAAAAGTTTCCTGTGTGTGTATATGTAGTTGAATATAGTGACCTTATTATTGACAAAAATCGTATGTGTGTATACAGCGTATGTTAATGTACGATATTGTGTTAAAGATTCATGTGTTATGTGTTTTTAGGTGTGGGTTATTCGTGGATGTGTTATTGAGGAGAAGAATAGGTCAACACTGGACCAATTTATTTTAAATATCTTATTTCTTGGTTAATCGTTTTGCCAATCTTCAATATTTATAAATGTACACTGAAATTCTGCGCAATCTATTAGCCTCTCGGACTGAAATTATCAAGAAACTCAAGATGGCGCTACTGTAAAATTAAATCCAATCTTCGAATCAGGTCACAAAAAACCCCCAAAACAGACTACTCAATTCGCTGAGGAAAAAATAACACATTTTAGTAAGCTTTATTTCGTGCATATCCTGTGGTAAGGTGCGTGTTTGTGTTAATGTCAACGGAGAGAACCGAGTATGGCACGGGTCACCATTTGACATAACAACCTGATCTCGTAGTAACCTTTAGCACGAAGAGTAATGTTGGGTTTCTTCCATACTAAGGGAGACAATTACGCATACAGAAGGAGACAATTGTGCTTATTAAAACAAAAAGAAATATAACAAGAAAAAATGTAATTGTTGATGTCATCAAGTGAACAAATCCCCGTGCTTCTTTGTTCAACTTCCTGCCTAAAACTTTTGAGAGGAGGTGTTATGAATATCAAACAATAGTACTTTTGGACTAACATCATCATTTTGGTTATTTTTATCACAACCACAGTATTCTAGTGTCTTTCACATCCGGATAACGTCAATGGTGAATAGAACCCTTCATTTCATCAGGAGTGCTGGCTGATATAAAAAATAAAGTCATTATCAAAGCCCATCCGCTTGCATTGTCGCACAAGTATACATGGTCGTTCATGCACGAGGGGCTAGGACACGTATAGAGGTATAAGAGGTATGGCCCCCGAGGAACGAGAAGAAAACAAACAAAAAAACAATTGTAAGGCGATTAAATGAAGCTGCATACACGCTGTGCTTGAAAAATCCAATTGTGAAGACTATTATAGACAGCAATGCGATACCTTGGAGCGATAGTTAGTTAATTGGACTTGCAGATAATTAGTATTGTATTGAGTTCATTCCTTACTGAGCGTACCACACCCAAAAAGCCTATCTCGCCTGCTGAAAGGCTGACGTGATTGGTCATTATTTCACGCATATTTTGTTTATTTTCATTTTGGAATATTTTTATGTTACTCTTTGGAGAGAATCTCGTGGAGCCCATTCTTGTTAAACCTAATTTGAGTGGTCCCTATAAAGGTTATTGATAAAACATACAATTGATGGAGGCCTGAAGTCACCGAGGTTAAATTTGATAAAAGGAACCATGATGAAATGAGGTGAAATAAGCCATCGAACATCAAACTGGACCAGATTACATCACCATCGACCAACTGAAGCTGGTAAGATCAATATTAGGAAACAAGCTATTCTATTCAACTTATGCCTAAAACAAAGTCCCATAAGATTGGAACACTGGAATCATAATGCTATTATATAGGAAAAGAAAAAAAAATGATCTCATCAACTACAGACCAATGAGTCTACTTGACTGCATCCACAAACTTTTCGCAAAAATCATCACCAACCAAATCACAAAAACGCTAGATGAAAACCAACCACGGGAGCAAGCTGGCTTTAGAAGAAGCGAATCGACGATGGACCAGCTTCATTCGATAAACAGCTAAAAGAGAAAGCCACAGAATGCAAAATGCCACTCACTGAGCTTGGTGGGAATTTCTATGGTGATTGAGGCGATCACTCTACTAGATTAGAACCTGTATACGTCAAGATACTGCAACATAAACACAGTCACGACAAGTTATCAGGCTACGTAAAGACTTGGAGCCCTTTCAGATCTAAAAAGGGTAAGACAAGGTGATACCAGCTCACCAAAACTCTTCTCAGCCTGCCTAGAGATGATCTTCAGAAACTTAGAATGGGAAAATGAAGAAATCAGAATTGCCAGCGAATATCTGAGCAACCTCAGATTTGCAGACGACATTCATTGCAGATATCCTCTATGGCCTCCACTTAATGCTATATGATCTGAATGAAGAAAGCAAGAAAGTCGGCCCTCTCATGAACTTCAGAAAAACTAAGGTCATATGCAACAAGCACGTCAGAAATAAACACACAACGATAAAACTCGAAAACGCAAAACTGGAGAAAGTAGACCACTACATCTAACTAGGACAGCAAATCTCCATGAAATCCCCCAAAACATGGAACCTAACCAAGACCTAACCAAGAAATTGACCCTCAAACTGAGAACCATACAACGTGCACATGAGAGAATCATGCTCAACCCCGTATGGAGAGATTATAAGACAGTACAATATATCAGGGAAAAAATAGGAGTCCAAGACATCATAGAATCCATTAGAAAACTCAAATGGCAATGGGCTGGTCATGTTGCAAGAATGGCAGACAACCAGTGGACATCATGACTCACAACATGGATCCCCAGAGATCAAATGTGTAACCGAGGCCGACAGAATACAAGATGGAGAGACTAACTAAATGGAGAGGTGTGGTGAATCCTAGGGAAGGTCTATGTGCACCGACGGAAATTAAAAGACTGATGATGATGAAATAATTTTGGTGTTATTTTCTCAAACTGTGTATCGTCAGTTCGTTCTTTACTTATACTCCAGTAACGCCAAATGATCTACATCACTGGGATATACTCGTTTCCACTCCTATAATTATCAATAAAATCTATTAATATGAACAAACGAGGATGTTATGATAGAATATCGGTTATCCGATAATCAACATAGACCTACTCAAAAAGCTGATAAAGTTTTCACTGAGAAAGTAGCCAAACTTCTCAACTTATGCCTCAAACAGGGTCAAGTCCCGGAAAATTGTAAAATCGTAATCACTGTTGTTTTATAATCAAGGGAACCAGAACTATCTTGGTAACAACAGGTCAATAAGCATGTTCAACTGTACGTACAAACAACGTGATTACGAACTGAATCACAAAATCGATGGATGAAAAACAACCACGGAGAAAGACTGGCTTTAGAAGGAATTCCCCTTTTGGTGGATCGACAAAAATAAAATCAGTAGAATACAAAATGCCACTCGCTTTAGCATTTGTTGACTTCAAGAAGGCCTTCAGCCCAGTGGAAACACCCCAAATCTTTGATGCTATCATACGATAAGACGTAGACAGGGCAAATGTCAGAAGTTTTCAAACATATCGTCTGACACAGCAGGTCCTTTATCAGGTTTCATTAACTCGAAAAGACGAGGCGACACCAACTTAATCAAACTCTTCACAGCTTGCTTCTAAATGGCTTTCCGAAACTTAGAATAGGTGAATAAAGGAATCAGAATAGAACTCAGATTTGTTTATGCATAACATCACATGGAGAGATCACAAGATAACACGTTATATTCGAGAGCAAAAAGGGTTCAGAGATATCATGAAAAATGTGAAATTGTAGCCTGCGAAAAATTAGATGAAATGACGATTCAGACAAGTTCAGAGTGTATTGGCTCCGTGACGCCAATGATTAGAAGGTCTGACTAATATTGACGAAAGTCTATGTCTAACGAGTGAGGTTAAAAGACTGCTGTTGATTACAAAACGAATTTATATAAAAACAGAGTATTGGTTATTGCTGTTAGCACTGCGACAAAAATTGATAATTCAATGATGATAAAAACGAAGAGGAAACGTGGTGATATAAATATACAATAGATAGCTAAAAATAAATTCCACCTTAAAATTTT
This sequence comes from Thysanoteuthis rhombus, assembly GCA_963457665.1. Classification (NCBI taxonomy): domain Eukaryota; kingdom Metazoa; phylum Mollusca; class Cephalopoda; order Oegopsida; family Thysanoteuthidae; genus Thysanoteuthis; species Thysanoteuthis major. The sequence goes on from OY735203.1 coordinate 30,320,679, forward strand.
CTATGTAGATTTGTCGAATAAAGAATATTCATTTACTCTTTTCTGAACATAATTATCATTTTTGCTGTTCACAAGGAAGAACTCTATTATCTATGTGTCACCAGACAAACGTCCCGGTCCAAAATCAAAAACAGGAACAAAAGGATCAGCTTGGGCACCATCACTTTGGCAACGCGCCAACAAAAGCTTCATCACAATACTGAATAGGCGTGGGCAGACAAATCATTATTTGGGATGAGAAGTACAAGTCAATAAAAATACAAAGCCTGCATTTTTTACTCAATAGCCGTATAAACACTATTTATATTCACTCATGCGCGCGTCCTGCACACGCACATTAAAACATAATTCCAAGTTTTTTGGCAGTGTAGAAACTTGGATTGATCATACACTTCATTCTTAACCCACTTCTGATCAGATTAAACGCTCTTTGTGGAATGAGTGTAGCACTCAATCCACTTTATTATCCAGATCCTATCCCTTTGAAGATCGTTCTTTTCGAAATTCCGCATCCCCTTCTAAAAAAAAAGTCTCTATTTGTATCTGCCACAAGAGAGTGGGACAAATAAAAAAGTACATAATCCCCTAGTAACTCTAGTTTTTTATTTTCTTTAGATAGTTTCGAAAGGAGGGTCCCATAGAGTAGTATTGTGTTGATGGGGAGAAAAATAATAATGGTGGAAGAATTCTCGTAGTGAACAGAACAATGGGGTATGTCTGGGTCTCTGATTGAAGACTAGCTTTATTCCAATGCCCTCAAAACAAGATTTACATAAAAAGTATAGAACAGTTTGATAAGGAATATAGCTATCCAAGGAATAGATATATTAATATGGTAGATGTTCAACCTACTTTACTACGCTGGGCAGATTTGAGGATTTCTTAATTTTTAAATATCATGCCAAAATTAATTGTTACTGAGAGAAGATAGTTTAAATCATTTATCACCCACCATAAAAGAACAAACAGAAAACAATATAGAAAACGAAACAAGAGACAAATAAAACAGAAATAAAGACTGAAGGGAAATGGAGACAATATTATGAAGTCTGGTTATTTATAGTATCCTAGCTGGAGAACCCAGGGTTGCCCCTGAAGAAAAGCTCCAAATCTAACATCACTGGGAAGCAAATCATATTTTATAGAGATTTCATGAAATTGCATGTCCCCCATCCCAACGATCGGACCAGTGCACACGCCCGGAACGACCCATGCAGGCCATTTGAGTAGACCTACGTACTCATTCTGAAAACATTAAGAACTAATTTTTCTCCAAACTGAGAGTTCATGTACCACTTTTGGCGTTATCAGTTTGCACGTCAAAGCGGATTATCGGACTTGAATTGTGGCCATGTTTATTGTTGCGTTTAGGTTGGGATTAGGGTTAGAAGTAGGATTAGGGTTTTTGCTTTGAGAAAAACAAAAACATTATCAGGTTATGGTTAGATTTTTGAAAATTTCTACCAAACTGGCATAAGCAACGAGAGAAAGAAATTCATATTCGCGGTTACCTATGACGAATGGAAAGTAAAAATGCACTTGAGCAATTTGAGCAATGTTGTGAATAAAATCCCTTCGAAATATTTTAGATTTTTAAATATTTTCTTTCTTTTCTTTCCCATAGAAATGGACTGATTATTTTTTTTCTAAAAATGTGTATTGTTGGGGCCTACTGATTTCGAATAAGCCTTTGTTTTTCCTCTATTGTTGCCGGCTTTTAAGAGTGCAAACATACACAGAAGTATTTAGTGACTGCTGCTCTTATGGAACATGAATGACTTGCATATGTAAGATTTGACCCTGAACGATCTACAGAAAGTAATAATGCTTACAGCAAAGCAGCCTTAATATTAGATTATCTCGAAAATAATAGCGTCTCTTTCTCCCTTGATACTCGTCAACACACAAAGCAATTTGTACGATATAAAAAGATTGTAAAATTTCATTTTAGATAGAGTAGATATTTATCTACAAGTTTTTACATTTCATTATTACCATCAATTTTTTTTTAGGTATCAGTTATCAGCCCCTAACAACTGCGTGGCCGAAAATGACTTCGTATAATTTTTCTTTTTAAATAACAACCAGGGAAAGAAAGCATTTGAAACTGCTCGAGGCATTGACCAAGAATTTGGCAAAGGATCAGTTCGTCTTCGTACGGTACAGTGCTGGTTATAGAGGTTTCGTCGAGGAGATAAGTTCTCAGACGTCTTGGAAAAAGGTGATCCTTTGATGACAGCATACCCAGGGAAGCAGTAGAGACAGACGACACTTGATCATCGATCTGTAAAGTTGCAGAAATAGTGAGAACAAGCAAATCAAGCGTACCCATTTCCATTTGATTGGGAAAAGAAAAAAGATGTATAGATTGGTCCCACATGAACTGGCGATAAGGGAATCGAAGTTCTGTCCTTATTTTCCCGACCTTCCTCTAACACACTTTAATTTTTCAAACATAAGTTTGTAAAGAACGAACAGTTCCAAAACAAAGAAGTTACAGAAGAAGCTTTTAGGGAGTTTATCGAATATACTGATATTGAATTTTACTCAAAGGGCATAAAACCTTGTTAAATGGTGGTAAATGTCTATTCAATCTCTTTGAATCTAGTTTAGTTAAGACAGTTTATTCATTTGTTGTTTTTAAAAAAAATCTTATTATTCGATCTTTGAAAAAGAAAGACATTACTTTCTGGATAACTTAATATTTAACTACTATTCAATATTTGTTCCAATTTTTCGCCCACGAGCGGAAATAAACTGACCAATATGGGCATGAAGGTATATAATCTAGAAACTCATTGTTAGGCTTGACTCAAAACCAGTTGCCAAAGAAACAATCTTGGTCGGTTCTGGCATAATCAATTGTTTGATACTCCATCTTTATTTCATTGACAGCACAGCTTTATGCTAGGCTTGGCAAAATCAGATTAATATCTAATAGTAATTATGAATGGGCAACACAAGTGAGTACAAGGAGTAACAGATTTTTCTGCTGTCCAAATTTCCACAGTTTTGTTGTTCAAGCCGTGCCAGTCTGTGCACATTCTCTAAAAAGTAATGTCTTTACTGACTGAGCCACGGCACTTATTCCGATTAAAGTTGACGTTTGGATGCTTGAAGTTCTTCTTAGCAATGAAAGATCTGTTTCCAGGCAACTAGCCTTTTGCTGCATCACACGGCCTTGTTCTCATGACAACAACGAGCGGCGGAAATTAAAGAAGAACAAATTGGAACAGCCAAGGCGATTCTACAAACAGGAAACTCCTACGCGTACAATGGATATGAATATAAATCAAACATGGATATTTATGGATAAACTAGTGAATAAAAAACGCTTGACATTTAAATAATGAATAATTACTGCCTGTCTAAATCATTGAATCTTTGAGAAACGTCAAATTTCTTTTTATTTCAAATGTCGAATATTTTTCTTTTTCCTTCTATTGAATTCGTTGATTACGTGTGTGTATAGTTTCAGTTCGTAGTGTTTATAGATCTAATCTTATACTGAGTTCATTGGACTGATGGAGAAGATTTGAACTCAATTCCTTGAATCCACTATCTTTTGTTCACTCCTCTTTGTGACTAATGTTTTGTGTATTAAATCCATGACAAAAGGAGCTAATATTGATTGAAATGAGAATAATACTCGAATTTTATTGATCCTAATCAAGAAGGACAATGTAAACGGACAATATGAAATTTTAAACAACGGTGTGATGGTATCATTGTGAGTTTTTCCTTCTTCCTTCTTCGTTAAGGACCAAAAAAAAAAGGAAGCAGGAAACAGAGAGACAAAGAAACAGATGGGCTGAATAATCTTGGGAGGAAGTTAGACGGAGTAGATGAGGGTGAAATTTTCGATGTAAAATCACAAGGTAATTTAACTCAAACAACATTTTACATTAAATAATAACTTTTATCAATCGGTAGTTTCATTACAAGAATAGACAACTTGAAAAATTACATCAAGGAAAGGTCGATCCAAGGTTATGTTAGCTTGAATTTTATATTGTTAGAAGTTGGTGGCTGATTAAGAGTAGCTGAGTGCTTGGATGTAAGAGGGTTTCTAAATTAAACATCAGAGCACTGTATCAGTTAAACAATTATTCTATCGACACATAAAGGTACATAAATGTATAGAATTGAACTTCAGATGTTATTAAGACTAAAAATAATCTCTATGAGATGGCCATCTTGATTTTCCAAATAGTGTTGGATTCTAGCTGGAAAGGGACACATCATCCGTTGTAAGATGTTTGTTGAAATGTATTGTATCGCCATCTAAATATGCTGTTTCTCTACACAGATAATGATAGGACGTATCTCATAGACTTTGCTTCCAAGTTATCCCCACAGGAAGAAATCAGGTGCTGGAAAGTCAGGTGAACGAGCTTGCCAATTAGTGTCACCGAATTGTGAGATAAGACGTCTAGGAAACGTTTACCGTAGTGCCTGCATACAGTCTCGATCTGTGTGAGCGATGGCTACAACTTTCATTACAATTAATGTTATAAAGATTCCTCTAAAAAAATCAGTGCATTGTATCTATCACAATCACATTCACATCGTCCTCATTTTTGGAGGAGAACAGCCCAATGACTATCGGATACCATAGCTCACTAAACTGTGACCTTTGTGATGCAGTTTCTAGCGTTGCTCCTTGGGTTTGTTCTCAGTCAGGTAGCTTCAGTTTTGCTTGATCAAAAACCCACTTAAGTGAAAGGAGGCCTCATTTGGCATCAAAGAAGAATCAGCCATAGCTGTATTCACCTAATCTAAAAATTCGTTGCAAAACATTATCCTTACTGTTATATCTATCTCTCCTTCTATCAATTCTTGGGTAAGCTGAATTTTTATCAGGATGGAATTTAGATTAGGCTTCAACAACTAATGCAATATGTCATGGCATGGAGCCGAGCTTCCCAGGATGGCGTCTCGATCACGGATCACGTTTTCATGTGAACTGACCCACCGAGAGCGACGAGGGGGACGTGAATTTCGTACAGAACCATCTGCATACCTTATCATTACATACAGCTACAAAGTGTTCTGGGAAAGTGAGATTCATGTGTTGAAATGTTTCCTAAACGTCGTTGTAGGACAGTTACAGAGTTTGTTTTGATGAACGTTTCTACTGCAAAAAGATGCCGCTGTTCAGAACAAAGTAGATTATCCATGTAGATTAAACTTCAAGCAATATGCTGTTAGATCACCAGAAGGTCTCCAGTGGACTCAAACTATAAAGAAAAAAAAACATTTCAAAAAGTTTCAAAGGTATCAATTGCTACTTGCAAGTAAGAGAAGTGATATGAAAAATAGAAACCAAAACATAGTAAATATTCAAATTCCTGCCTCGAATGGAAGAAGTGTTGAATTTCTTCGCTGCACTGCTTTGTCAGAGAATAAGGAAACTCCTGAGATGACTTCTGGGAACCAGGGTATGAAATATTTTGATCAGATATACATTAAAAATAAATTTAATCAACTGGATTTCCAGCTGTATTTGAAACCAAGAAAGGTCGATAACTATTCAAAGTATGATATATCTTTTATATCTCGAAGCTGTGGTGATATAGATTGTAAACCCCCCCAAATAATTAGATAACAATTTTGTAAAAATTGATATTCATTATTCACCTCTCCTTACAGCTCCGGAGTGACGAAAATACTCCACAATACAACACAAAACAAGCGATAATGTGAGGTTGGATTATTGTTACTAATGACGATAATGAGAAATAAAGAACAAGAAAATAAAGAAATCAAGAGTGAGACAAATTGGAACAGAAATGAAAGACAGGATGAGAAACAGGCATATAGAGCATGATATAAAGGAAGAGGAATTATATGAAAAGACAGAGACAGAGAAAAGAGCGACAGAACAATAGAGAAACTGAATGAAAGAGAAAGAAAAATCGATGGAAGCAAAAGAGAGTATGGGAGATTGAACGAAATGAACAGGAAGAAGAGAGTGATATGAACAAATCAGGACAAATGTTAACTTTTAAGGCAAGAGTTAACGCATTCTCAATTCGTTCAATACTTTAGTAATTTATTGCAGTTTTCAATTCAGGCTATTCAGTAAACACCGAGAGGTCTCGAATTCTTTCATAAAAATTCGTTTAATACCCTTCGTTACCACAATCCGTCCAGGCAAAGGAAAAATAGGCGTCAAGTAGTCATATACTTTCCTATATTCCAGTATGGGGGTATCTATTTTTACAATGCCAACAGACCGTTTCCCCACAATGTACCTGTTAGTTGTTTACCGTACCCTCTTCAATTTCGTTACCTGAGCCAAGAAAAATATAAACGTTTCTGAAAATGTGTAGATGGAAATAGATTAGTCATAAGAACACAAGGAAATACAACCGAGGAATCAGGGCAAGTCAAGAAAATAACAATATCTTCGGATAGATTCTACCACGGATTTGTTTTCCTTTTTTGTTGAGTGTTTATTGATCATCAAAGAGCAACATGTAGTTCATATGACATACATTTCTCACACCTGTTCAACCGGATTAATCTCACTCATAACAGTATTACAACTTTTTTCTCAAATAGGCGTGTGTCCAACATTTTAGCGTGAGGTACAAAGATTAAACAACCAGATACGTGGATCAAAAGTTTCAGCGATTTTTCTTTAATATTATCATTTGATTGACCTGAAATACGTTGTTCGTGTATTTAGGTTGATAACATGTAGTGAATTGCTTATCTTTTTGGTTAAAAATAAGAGTGATGGGAACGAAAACACTTCATTATTAAGAATCAGTTGTGAAGCAAATGCTTTAGTGACTAGCTTACTAGTTCATAACAAGAAAAAGAAGATACTATAACTGATACTCCAATGTTAGAGACCAGAAAAAAAGTCTGAACTAATACAGTGGTTGTTAGTCTGGGACTGATATTTGAAGAGAAAAGCTTGAGTACCAGCAGAAAGAAAGGTAAGAGGGGAAGACATTCAGATGAAACAAAAGAAAAAAGTCTTATAAAACGTACGTATTATATAGGTTTTGGACAGGAAAAAATAAGTACCAAGTGACATTTTGTATCATTGACAGGGTTAGTAGCCTATAATAACACACCCACTATCCGCTCCAATCCGATCTGGAGAATAACGTATGCGTAACATGGCTATATTCACCAAATATATCATTCATATTTAGACTTGTTTTTGCACAAGTACGGGAGAACAATTTTGATAAAATCTCACTAACAACAAAGTCACCTGTGCTTCCCATCACCCTAACCTTTGATGACTCAGCCTAACATACTATAATTACAATGTGGAGGGCGAGATTTTCCTGTATAAACTTATGGTAATTGCTCTTTCGCTTTACACCACTTCAGCTTATGATTTTTTTTCTATACAAACTCTGTATTTTCAAATGAAAAGAAATTATTATGTATTCAATATGATTTTCATTTCCGAAGTGCCTAAGATATTTCATAATAACATATCTTAATGAAGAGTCGTATCTTGTCACATACAGTATCATAAGTGGCCATCAGCTCTCCCTTTCTAAATTCTTATGGAATTACCAAACTTTTTTCTCTCCTCTACCTTCCTACCCTCTTATTAAACTGCCTCATTAGTCACACATGGTATTAGCAGAAGCTATCAGCCAAGCCTGTCGTTCAACCCTTGGTAACCATCAGCAAAGAGCATGGGATGGTACTGCATTAGTATATTTGGCAGGATATGCCCTTCTCACCCCTGTTGGTCAGGATTTACGCAGTCTGTTCATCAAGGTGATCTTCCTGGCCAGTCAGAAACTACATTTCTGCCTATAATTAGTTCCATAGATGAAAGTTGCATCCTCTCTAATTTGTCACTTAGTTTAAAATATACGCCAGATTTTGAACAAAGTGACACCTTACATCACATTCAATCAGCCTCTTCGACTTGAAGATACTGAGATAACAGGTACTTCAGAAATAAAATGATACAGAATACACAATAGCTTCTTTCCATTTAGTCACACTTCAAAATCAGTATATTCCTAAAAGGTTTTAATTCTCTCTAGTTATATGTCCATGGCACATAAAATCGCAAATATTTCATGTTTGTTCATGCAGTATCTCCAAATGGATTCCAATGTAATTCCGTGGGATAGTGGACTGTAGACTATAGGTGAGGTGATTGGACTTTGGGGCAGATCTATGTATAATTAACTTCCCACAGTTTGTGACCTTTCAGCCACAAACAATGATATATTTTCAAGTTATGAGGGAAAGAAGCTAATTTTCTATGTTTTTTGCCTCTTGCAGATCAGAAAATCCTAAATGAGAATGGTGTTATGTCTATTCTGATCATGGGTGGCACTTACAACAAATTTTCAGCCGAAAATAATGACAAGTTTCTCAGTTATAAGTTTTTCAGTCATAAACAATGACATATGTTTCAATTATGGACAAAATAAGCTCATTTTGGGAGCCTTTTGTCCCCTTTTTACCCAGGGTTTTGAGTTAAGAAATTGAAATACATTTTCCTCATCCTCAGATAATTTCAGAAAATTCATCAATTTGCTTGTGATAAAAAAATTGCACACGATTTTAAAATATCCATACACTAAATGTTATAGTTGCCTACAAATCTGCCAATAGTGCAAAATTCAGCTTGGCCTTAATTTTCTCCAGTTTCGGCCCAAAAATGGCTTATTTCTACTGGACTAATCACGGAAGACTGACAAAAGTATTCATGTTGGCAGTGTATCAGTGCGTAAGCGTGAGTAAATAGTAATTTTTATTTTTGATATCAAATTCGATGAGCACCGAGTACTTAGCCATTGGACAGTCACCCAGTCACTTCATAATTTAAAAACTACAATACCATAATTCCTTGGTGAGTAACCTAAGAGTTAATGCTATTGACGTTGTTAGATGGCAGCAGATGTTTCTTGAAATAGCAAAACAGCCCATCAATACACCTGATGAGTGTTATTTGCCATATCACATTAAAATATAGATAAATCTGATATTCAGGAGCGCAGCTGGGGGTTTTGGACTATGGAGCCCCCTCCAACATTTAGTCAAGTGGAGACTGTAGACCCATAAGGGTCCTCGATAGTATTACTGGGATCGGTAAGCGGACATTTCAAAAGCCTGGGATCTGTGTTGAATAGACAGTCCTTTCAAAAGCAGTGATATTGATAGAGATTAGAGGGCCTAGGCGGGTGTCTTGGTCCCATAACGAGCCCCTTCCAGCTTTTAGTGGGATAGGCTGTTGTATAATGTTAGTGGAAATGCAATAAGTAAACTACTATCTATAAAACTTTGGAGGGGGGGACTCACATGGAAAGATAATTTAAAATCGCTCCCTTCGCTACGCTCCTTACAACGATTACACCGATTTAAAATCAATGTACTCCCTTTTATTTTCCCTTCAAACGATCTTCAGATTTCAATACAAGTTAGATAACTCAGTTATCAATGATGTCGATAGCGACAATAAAAAATCATTTTGACGCTATTTTGTTGACAGGTCTTAAAATTGAAAACAAATTGACTTCCTGTGATTAATAGATCTACTAAAAATTGGTATAAAATCATCACATGCTGCATAAAGAGTATAAACTAGAGCTTTTCTCAGCAATAGTGGTTGGTATAATTGATAAATGATTGACAGGTTATGTCAACGATGGCAGACGACATGTATAGGTTTTGAAGGGTTGAAAGACAAGAAAATAGGGTCGAAAATCTCTTCCTAACATCTGGAAGTCAGTTGGTTGGCAAGACCTCATTGGTTACGGCCATCCGTCATGAAAAATTCCTTGAAGCAGTAATTAAAGAAAATGTTGAATTATTCTGGGTTGCTTTGTTAAAATGACATAAATTTCTGTCTTTAACAGTAAGTGGAAGAATGAAACAACATAGGAAACAAACAAAACAAAAACAAACAAACAAAAAACAAAACAAAAAACTAATCGAAATAATGGAAAGATTTTCGATTAAAAAAATCAATATCAGTATTCTTTCTTTTTAGGAGAAATGGCCACAAAATATAAGTTTACAAATAAAGATAAAAAGTTACCCAAAAGAGCAATATTTTTCAGTTTTTCAAATTTCTTAATGATTTGGTGCTGATTCCCAGAATCTGCTTTTTCAAAAAGGTAAACACGATTTATTTTGCCATTGATCTATCTTTTTATATGTAAAACTCATTATTTAACAGCAATTATAAATCAAAAGAAAAATATCAAATAAATAGGTATGCTTTTACCGAAATTTCGAATGGAAATCTAATAATTTTTAATAAAAGTATCCAATATTTTATCAATGTTGTCTCATTTGAAGTAATTTCTTCCCCGGGTAACCTTGCACACACACACACACATGCGATATATATATATATATATATATATATATATATATATATATATATATATATATATATATATATATATATATATATATATATATGCACGTACTAAAAATGTGTCCGTAACTGCATGTTATTAGAAAGTTTGAGTGTGTGTTTAGGTTAAAAGTGAAGGAAACCTAAAACGACTCCTTTTCATTATGGAATGCAACAATTTGCCTTCGAAACAGACGCGATCTCAATTTGGCTCGTCCTTGACATTTTCTAGCAAACATTACAAGGCCTCGTCTGCCACAGTCGGTGGTTATTCAAACCTTGAATGCTTACTTAGTGCAGGCTTCAAGCTTAAATGTACAAAAAGGGACTATTGTTTGGCAAACCCTAAATCATCGTTGTTTAAATTACAGTACATACAATGCAAAGTAGAATTATGCAATGGAAGATGACTAAGATAACGGCAATCTTATGATATAATGATAGTGATAATGATAGAAACTATTACCATCATTAGTATAGCACACCAGTAAAAAATGATGGGATTATTTACATATGAATCAATACTTAGTGCACTCAGCCCAGGATGAAAGTTTCGCTTTCTGACGCTTCTACCTAGAAACAGAGTGTAGAATATGGGAACTAAATGAAATGTGTTACACACACACACACACACACACACACACACACACACAGAGAGTCTCTCTCTCTCTCTCTCTATATATATATATGTATAATTAATAATTGTCATATATATATATATATATATATATATATATATATAAATATAAATAGAGAGAAAGAGAGAGACAGAGAGATTGTAATGATGATTAAATCTTGATATGAGAAACGGCGTGTCTATTAATAACAGTCCATAGCAACTGCATTATAACGAAATACGTGAAGACAGACACAGCAGAATATTAAATGTCGTCTATGCAGAGACAGAGATAGAGATAAAACTGTTGAACATAAATGTTTTAAATTAGATCAAAATAAAAATAAAAATAGACATGACTAAGTAGAAACATTAATCCACTGGAATTTGTACAACTGGTTGAGATTTGACAATGTAATCTAATGTTATAAGAATAAACCAGAAGACATCCGAGATAATGAATTTAGTGTTTTACGAGTGCATTTCGGTGTAGATCGAAAAGGAAAGGGGAGGAATTTCGCTGATTAACAGGCCTGGTGATAGAATGAGGAAAGATTACCAACTACGATTCTATATATACTTTCTGACTAGCTCCCATCTCTTCTATAGTCGCTCAACGATTAAGATATATTTATTCATTTTTTATTTGAATTTTAACTTTCTCTGACTTTTTTGGAGCCTGTTTTAACCAGATTTCTGCTAGAACCTTGAAAATTTTCTGAAAAGGACCATTTGAGATCGGAAATCGATCTCTAATAAAAAAAACCTTTTAAACTTTGATATTTGAATGGATTACCCAATCCAGGTCAGAAGACCAAATCTTTCCATCGCAGACAAAAAAAGTAGATTTCTTAAAGAGTAAATTTTACTTTTTTTCAGCAGATCACATTGTGATACTTCATAGAGCGAAAAACTGGAAAATATTTCAAACCTTGCTTGAGAAATGAAAGTTGTGGAATATAAAGGTGATAATTGTGCCCGTCATCACTGGAGTGCTTGGTATAGTTTCGATGAGTTTTCTAAAAAATATTGAAAACATTGGTAAAACTGTATCCAAACAAAGCATTCATTAAATCAGCAAGAATAGTGTGAATACTTTTGTAGTGAGAACTGAACAAGTATAAAAATAACTATAATTTTTATCATTGTTACCATAGCGAAGTTGTGCATATTTGTATTCATTATATTCTATTATGAGATGGTAACAAGACAAACACACTTCATTGATCTGCCCCAAAATAATCACTTCTTTCGTTGCCCATTGTTCATCCTTCTACAACATTTCATTGAAATCTATCATGAACTTCTGGAAATTTTGTGGAGACAGTTATGAGCGTATTCATAAGTGTATGGAGAAAAATCTTCCAATAGTAAACCTGGATACGCCTCAAAATTTAATCAACTGTTCTTTCCCCTATTGTCCACCCTACCCAACATTTCATAGAAATCCATTTAGTACTTTTAGAGACAGATATTCCAGGGAAAGAAATTACGGAGGGGGATAGATTGCCCATACACTTATTCTTTACATCATGCCCACCATAGAGGAGAACCACCGAGAAGACTATGATTAGTGATTGGGGATCAGAAGGGTTGAATTGATAACTTTCTCGAAAAGACCTATACGAAAGAGATACAGGGTTTATTGTTCCTATTGTAGTTTTTGATCAAGAATGGGCAGTGCGAAGATGTTGGAGACGAAGGATTTTGCTTCCACTTGGTTTGCTGTTAGCACCGTCGTCCCTGGATATGTTGAAGGAGGAAGGGATATGTATGGAGAGATGTAAGGCAAGTATGATGAAACAAAGTAAAAAGGAAACATACAAGTATGTTAATGAGCAAATAAAAAGTACTTTTAATACATGAACATTAATGACTAATAAAGAATGAAATGAAATGAGTGTGATGAAAACATTAATACAATCGATCGTGTAAAGAGAGAAGAAGAGAAAATGGGAGATAGTTTCTTTGTGAAAGCGAGGAGCTTTGTTACCATCATAGTTGGTGTCGTCGGAGTCGAAGCGGAGATCCCTGAACTGCTTTTAAATCCATAAGGCTAGGAGTGTACTAAGGAATGGTTATGGAGACCGGGTTCAGTGTGTATGCCAAACTGCCTAGTTTTGTGTGCAAATTGGGGCCATTCTCTTATGCTGGAGAAACACACGATGGACAGACAAAGTAAGACAGAGAACACATGGAGTTTGATCCATATGCACTTCCCGAAGTAAAGAGAATTGAGAGACAGATCATCGTAACTATCGGCTAGTAAAAAGCATTGCCATTTCATTCAAGAGAATTACAGTTGTATACGGGTTTGGGGGACGAGGCGAGTAAGTGAAATGCCTCAACATCGGTGAACTTACATGGGCAAAGTTAGTACAGAGATTTGTTACGGTGAAAAAAAAGGGAAAGCCGGCGAAATGATACTGATCTTAAGGAGAAGGAAAGCGAGAAGAAGATGAACCAGATAGAGATGCCAGGGCCAGTGAGCGTTTGACCACGTCTGTTAAAGGCTTTTATAGGGAGGCGTCGTCGGAAGTGACGTTTTTGATATCTAGCTAAAAGATAGGTTTCGTATTTAATTCTTTACTTAAAGTATGGGGGCGTTACAGAGACACTGCCAGATGTGACCAAAATCGAAATCAGACAATAGTATCTTCTGTATTTTTATTGACTGACCTTGTGGTTTGAAAAACCAGTGCTAGCCGAGAGACAGCACACATTTTGATCTATTTACTAAAACTACGCGTGCCGAAAAATTAAAAACATTAAAAAACAGTGGAGTGTTGGTTCGCAATCTTGTCTCTTGAGCCATCTCTGGGGTGCTAATGTCCGGTTAGGTGCTCTGTGAGTGTAGCCTTTCGGCTTATCGCTAATGGTATTTAGCAAATAACCATTATTATTTTTCAGTCTGACGTAGCTATCAAGTATAAAGAATTACAATTGTACAATTGTTATTATTGTTTGATCAACCTTTGATTATTTGTCTATTCTTCTCTCCGTAACAATGGGATTTTCCACAAAGGTAACAATTATATCCCCTCCCACTATTTGAAATAATGGACTCTTCCACTGAAACGAATTGAGTACTTTTTTTCTAAAAATATAAAAAATATATATGATGATAAATATTATATTGAAACGAAAAACACAAGAAGGATAAACAATCTAAGAAAATGGGACTGCAGCAAGAATCGAACCTAAGATCGATAAGGTAGTTGTTCAAATGTAGCGTTGCTCTTACCATTACACTAAACAACGGCCTGTAATTGAAAGGCCTTAATTACTGTTTTAACTCCAAATTCACATTATGCTTATTCACGGTCTTTATCTGCTCCACCTGTTTCTTTCAACGCGACAAGTATATAAATACAGGTTTGATTCCTGTCCCAGCTCCATTTTCTTTAGTTGTTTATTCTACTTGCTTTGTCCAGACCGAATGATGCATTCGCTATGAATTAACGGGGAATCACATATAATATAACGCAATTGATGATCATTCTGTCGGATCATATCCATAACTCAATAACATTATTCATGAAGATTTTTAAAAAGTAAGCAGATATAAGAAGATTGAGAAAGTGAGCCAGACAAATCATCATCAGTCTTTTAACGTCCGTCTTTGGACCAAGAGCTTCCTCAGGATCCGCCATATTTCTCTATCATGGGCGTCACAGAAACATTATTTTCTGAATTTGTCTAGTTCATCTCTCCATCTTGCATTTTGTCGGCCTCGGTTTTGCATGTGGTCTCTGGGGATCCATGTTGTGAATCATGATGTCCATCGATTGTCTTTCATTCTTGCAACATGGCCTGCTCATTGCCATTTGAGTTTTCTAATAGATTCTATGATGTCTCTGACTCCCATTTTCTTCCTTATATACTTTGCTGTCTTGTGATCACTCCATGTGAGGAGCATGATTCTCTCATGCGCACGCGGCATGCTTCTCAGTTTGCAGGTTTGTCTCTTGGTTAGGTTCCACGTTTCAGCTTCATAAGTGACTATCGGGAGGATGCATTGGTTGTATACTCTTTTTTTCAGGATTATTGGGATCGTCTGGTTTTTGAATGTTGAGTTTGCTCTGTCGAAGGCTTGCCATTCTAGAGTGATTCTCCACTTGATTTCTTGATTTCTCCTTCTTTCAATTAACCTTGGACAACGAATCTCTATGAAACCCACGAAAGAAGAAGAAATCAAGCGTTCAAATATAGATCGATAAATATAAACAGATATAGGAAGACAGACCGAAGGGAAAAAAGACACCGAGTCTAGCTGTTGCAAGGTAAAACTCCATTCCTACTTCTGCGTATTTGTAACATTTTTTTCTAGATGTGTAAGACTTGTCAGATTAGACTCAGTCGGTAAGAGACTCGCCAACCGATCACTTGGGGATGATTTCAAATTACTGTAGGGAAATGCTAATTATATACATTGGATTGGTTTGACATGGCGAGACACACAAACAGTTCAGAATTAACTCCCCTAAATTTGGTGAGGACTGTTCTTGATGCTCTTGTTGTTTCAACTGAAAAACAAAGCCCCCGACTCAGACAACAGTTTGACAACAAAAAAAAAAAAAAGATTTGAAAAGTGTGCGGTTGAAGGAAAAATGGGAAACCAGTTGGATTGAGACACAAGAGAATTTAATAACTGTTTCCACTTTTACTGTCATAAAAAGAAAAAAACAGCTAACACACTATGTTCTCAAGAGAGACTATCGAATGTGCAATGTGAAATGAAATGATTGAAAGACTCCAACATAAAGCTGCCTACTTATGAAACATGATATTCTTAAGAATCTCAGCATGTCTCTTTTCTTGGTTTTCTCTATTTCAGGCCCAGCTGTTGATCGAACGGCCACGTCTTCACGTTGAAGCACACGTGAGTGTACTTATTTTTTTTTTCTTTGAGGTAGACTTACCAAAGATTTGGTGCTGCTTAATGCTATCAGGAACAAAGAAGAAGATAGTAAATTTAGCTCTCGACTAGAGGCATTTTTGAACGCTCCACCTAAATATATACCAAAATAACGAGTGCCAGGACTCAAGGGAGGATTTAAAGGCTGGTGTTACCCGGGGCGATAACTCACGGTGTTACATCCTCTTTCCAGAACTTGCTTTCTTCCATGAGAAGAATATTTAGAATTTCGGTGATCTTTTTGTCCTTTGGGCTGGCCATGTTGCAAGAATGGCGGACAACCGATGGACATCGCGACTCACTGCATGGACCCCCTCCCCGTAATCACATGCACACCCGAGGCCGGCAGAATATTAGATGGAGACACGAGCTAGACAAATTCAGAAAGTACTGGCTCTGCAACGCCCATGATAGAGAAGTGTGGCACATCCTGGGGAAGGTCTATGTCCAACGACGGACGTTAAAAGACTGATGATGATGGTGATGATGAGTATTCATCATTGGTCTTGATTATCCCATATTACAGAATGTGGTGGCATAAGCCTACATTTACCAACAATTGTATTTATCATTAGTTTTCAATTTTTCAGTTATGAAAATAGGTATGGGTACCATGAATGGTTTTTATTCAGTATCTTTAAAATCAAATGAATGAGAAATCACTCAAAGGGCGCTCGCCTATACCAACGTCATTGTCGGTGGTGTAATTGTGTATCGATCTGCCTGATCAATCACTTCTTCCGTAGCCAATTGATTATCCTTCCACGTAATTCTATTTGGAACTTTTGGAAATATCTTGAGGACAGACAGGGACTGTTAACGAAACTATGTGATGTGGTCATATGACTACGACTAAGAGGAATAATTATCCATGGATCTGTCTCCAAAATTAACCACTTAGTTTTCAACGAAATACATTAAGAAATTCTCATATATCAATGTTTGAAAGAAAAGGAAAAATATCGCTTAATGGAAAAATAATCCATGAATGGGTCCAGCCATTCAGCCAACCCTCCTTTATCCCATTGCCCACCTTTTTACGAAATTTCATTGAAATTTGTTTGATACTTCCAGAGATATTGTGTGGATTGACATATTATTATATAAAGAATTACCAAAAAAACTATTGGAAACATGTGTAGGTGCTCATCTTGGTGTCACCCTCAGCGAGTCGTACCCTGTTTGGTCCCTCATCGGCCCTGAGTAGGACATGACCTGAATTCTTTTTAAAAATTCGACCGTTTGGAAACGGCGGTCGGCTTGACTTGATCCGATCCTCCTTGTTAATCAGCACGTAAATCAGCTGTGCCCCACCAAGGTCGTGAAAAAGCATTAAACGTAGAATCACACCCATCCACACACACACACACATATATATATATATATATATATATATATATATATATATATGATTGTGTCATCCACAGACAGCTGTTTCGATGTATTACATCTCTTCAGTGTGGCTACAGACTGTCCATTATCCCATCCAGTACCACGAGGCAGGATTGAAACCTTCGCTTCAGAACTGCAGGCCGATATCCTACCTCTGAGCTACGGAACTGGACGTTCAGGCTGAATTTAAGTGAAATATTTATTTTACGGATAAATTCCCCATCCACCCAAGTGCTCTATTCCTATGGAAGAGCTCTGCATAAGCTTACAATGGATGGGTTACCTCACTTGAAGAGTGCTCAACCCTGGATAGAGTAGCATTAATTATTGCGTCATCCACAGACAGCTGTTTCGATGTATTACATCTCTTCAGTGTGGCTATAGACTCTCCATTATCCCATATATATATATATATATATATATATATATATATATATATATATATATATAAGGGGGCACCAAGTTGGTGCCTCGTTTAATCTGATCCTTAAACAACAATATTACGACTAGCAAGCAAAACAAAGAAGGTGTATAGGATCGGAGAAGAAGGATTGCAGAATGACAACAGATTTGAGCTCAGTTTTTATCATCGATACTTCCAAAGCCGAACCTGTTGAGGCAACGTTCATGAAAGACGGGACCCTAAGCTGTAGGATTCGAGTTCAATTCTCATCGGAAACAACTACTTCAATTCCGATTCTGCGCTGTTGGCAAAAGCGATTATCGACCTTGAGTAATGCAATAAAAATGATAGGATGAAGTACGGCTCGTAACAAAACTATGATAGCCAACTAATTAGATATCCTCACAGACTTTTTACTGGTAACGGGGGGTGGCAAGTGAAGATGACGTTTCCCAACAGATATAAAATTACAAATATCTGTCACCAGGGTGATGATTTAAAATGGTCTGAGCTTCAGAGAAGACTTAACATTCATTCTGACAAGCTGCGAATGTCCAGAAGAGAACATAAAGAGCATTCATAAACCTCATTAACATAAAATGTAAAATACTTTACAATTACACGAAAATCTTGTAAATAAATTTGTTGCTAAAAAAAACATTATTTTATTTTATTTGGTAAGTTGAAATATTCTGATTCGGGACATAATAATTTTGCTGGCCAAAAATTGAACTTGTTCTTTAGAGAATTATTTTTTTGAACTCCACGACCAAGCGGCATCTTTACTGAGATCTCAAAAGGGTCATGTGCGTACGTATGTATATATATATATATATATATATATATATATATATATATATGTGTGTGTGTGTGTGTGTGTGTGTGTATGTGTGTGTGCGCGCGCGCACACACACACACACTCACAGACACACACTCACACACACAGACACACACACACACACACGCACAATTGTGTTTCAAGTACATCAATAAACCATTTCTTCTATCTTCCACTATTCTTTTGCCACTTGATATTAATCTATTTTTGTTTATCTCAGGTTCATATTGCGGTCAACTGGAACAGCCATGTTCACTATTTGACAACTCCGAAATAAATGATTGCAATCATGGGGAGTCAAACCATTGAGGTCAAATAGCAAACGGTATCGCGTATCAAGTTGTTGAAGTAGTGGAGGTGGCTCATCTGTTGAAAACCAAATTAGGTAATAATGGCCCAGGTAAAAATAAAAAACACACGGGAAAATGGCTCTCATAAAAAAGCACCAATGAAAAATAGGGAGAAATGGCACAACCAAAATAAATAGTTCATCAAAAATAAATACTAACTGGAAATCATGTATTAACATTGTTCAGACGTAACTTAATCAAAGTTATTCTGTTCTGCACAAGAATGGTGCAACTAAAATGAATAGTTTAATAAAAATAAATATCAAGCAATTGTGATTTGATTGTTTCACGAGTGGAATAAATGAATGATTCATCTCCAACAATTAAATATTCTCTCTCATATACGTGCTCTGATAGATCCTTTTTAAAGTTGAGTTTTTGTTTCGAAACCCACCTGAACGTAAGATCAAAATATCAAACAATGCCTGAAGGTTTAATATTGATTTGATTATTGCGTTAAAAAGGAGCTGGATCTTGGTAAAAAAAAAAAAAAGAAGTAAATTGGCATCAATGTAGCTATATCAATGTAAATGGTATTGCCTAATCTTATATCTTGCCTGAAAATATAATATAAATCTGATTCAATTATGTTTGAGCAATGTCAACACATAATTTTCATTTTATATCTATTTTTATATACTATTTTTATTATGAACAGAATAAATTTGATTCAATCATATCTAAACAATGTTGATACATGATTTTCAGTCGATGTCTATTTTAATAAACTATTTCTTAACGAACAGTATAAATCTGATTCAGTTATGTCTGAACAATGTTAGCACGATTTTCTGTGGATATATATTTTTATGAACAATTTTTTTAATAAACAGTATAAATGTTAACCAGTTATGTCTGAACAATGTTAATACACGATTTTTTAGTTGACGTTTATTCTTATAAACTATTTTTAACGAACAGAATTAATTTTATTCAGTTATGTCTGAACAATCTTAATACATAATTTTTAGTTTGTAATTATTTTTGATAGATTATTCATTCTAGTTATGCTATTTTTCCACCTGTGCCCATTTCACCTGAGCCATCACTCCTATACGCTGTTGAAAAAATTAATTTCTGTCAGTTTCTATTATTCAGTAAGAGAGACAAATTTCAAAATAAAAATTCTTGAAATATTAAACGAAATAATATTAAATTTGAATGGAAATTATTGATGGGTTTTGCCTCGTATGAAATC
This sequence comes from Thysanoteuthis rhombus, assembly GCA_963457665.1. Classification (NCBI taxonomy): domain Eukaryota; kingdom Metazoa; phylum Mollusca; class Cephalopoda; order Oegopsida; family Thysanoteuthidae; genus Thysanoteuthis; species Thysanoteuthis major. Next base: position 30,340,757 of record OY735203.1, read on the forward strand.
ATTGAAAAAATGTTGGTGTTCAAATGAGTGCCCATCGAGAAGTCTGCTCGACGTGTTTATCAAGAGAGGGAAGGTGCCCATCAAAACATAATTAGCCCACCAGATCGTTTCCAGGAAAAAAAATTAAAAGATTTTATCAAAAAGTTTTTGAACAACTTAGGGATGGTGGTTCTGATCAGAAGTGTGAAATAAATCGAAATAAGCAGGTCAAACGATTTAACGAACAAATTATTATTTATCATTCATTTTATAAAAATTTAATGTATCAATTTATTTCTGTTTTTCTTTCATAAATTCTCTTTTTTCTTTTTATTCTCAATTATTATTTTTTTGGCTTGCTAGCAAAAATGAGAACAAATTGATAGCGAATTTAATTTTTAAAAAAATTACATTTTGGAATCAGATATCGAATTACCGTTGTACATACTTTCGTTTAATTTGATTTTTCCTCTTTTTCATAAATATCTTATCAATATTTTGGATGGAATTTATCACATTTTCAACTTGAATTCGTCATGGGCAGCGTATACGAAAAATAAAAACGAATTTTCAGAAAGAGAATTAATGAAAGAAAAACTAGAATAAATATCAGTGGCAGGGCGAGATGGGCTGTCACTCCCGGGTGCAAGTGTGAAGGGGTGCAAAATTGCCTTGGCCTATAATACTGGCCACACGGGCAGTCACTCAGGGTGCCAAGTTCACCTGTCGTGTGTCCGAGAAATTGAGAACATCAACAAATAGAAATGGGAAATTAATTAATGAAAAACAGTCAGAATAAGATAATTAATCGATGTGATGTCTGGGTACTTACAATAGCTGAAGCATGGTAGGGAAGATAAGTGGGGGTAGGCGAAATTGCGAGTAAACTTCCGAGCTACGTTTCATGATCCGACCAGAAAAAAAGAATTGAATCCAATCCAAAATGTCTCAGATTCACCTAACTCAGGCTTGCTGGAATTCTTTATGATAGGAAAGAGCAAAAATATTCGGCAGGAAATTGATAACCTATTTTAAAACGTAAGTAGGACTTCTAAAAAATGCTTAAATCATCTAGGCAATTTTTTTGTCTAAAACTTCAAAATAGTGATAAAGAAAAATTGAACTTACTTTAATCGGCAATGAACGATAATTACGCGAAAGGAAAAGTAATTAGGATGCTTACAGAGTTCCATGCGTATGGCTTTCAATTCTCAGCAATAAAAATATATTTGTATAAAATACCCCTGTATATATTCTTCTTGTTATACCAATATATTTAATTATTCAGCATTGTTATATTAATAACATAATTTCAGTCGGTCTTGGGAAGAGAATTTATGAAAAAAGAGTTTTTTTTAGAACAAATTAATCGCAATATTGGATAGAAATCTTTTTAAAAAATAGTGACTTTTCCTCTTCCCACGGAATCAAATAAAATTCAAAAGCTCTAAAGAACAATATTTTGCTTCATTTTCCAGCTTTTTTTTTTTACATCCGAAAGTAAGGCATCCATACCTTGATGATTTTTACAAAAGGTAAACAAAATTCATTTATTCAGGGATTTATCTTTGAAATGTGCAAAACATGAAAACATGATTGCATTGAGTAAGATAAATCCACAATTAAAGCGACTTTCCTAGCACCTAAGTCCCTTCTGGATCTTCCAAAAATTAACTTCGGCGAAACACATTCGTCTAATTCATTTACTTCCCTTTTCTTTTCAATTTCAAATTATATCATAATTTTGATTGTTTTCTCACCTAAACATTATTTTACATACGAAATTATCAAAAGATACAACCCCCTGTGTTCAGGGTTTTATAGGGGGGTCATCTTAAGAAGAGACGTTTTAGATATCTAGCTAAAAGAAGGGTTTCGTATCAAATTCTTGATTAAAATATAGGGGGCGCCACACTATCGTAGCACTGGGGTCCCTGTTAGAATACATCTTTTGCAGCTTTTAGTCCAAGCTAAATTTTCACCGTCGGAATATTCCTCATGATAGAACCCTCACCGCTACGATAGTGTTTCAAGATGGGGAATTTTCAAATTGAAATATAATTAATGAACCTAAATCATAGTTTTTTGAAAAATGTTTTTTGTACGAAACTTTTGGTTTCAGAAATATCAATCTGATTCTAAGCGAAGCCATATTTCAGACAATCTTGGATGTCCGATTTATTTAAATTTTGATCGGACATACAGGGCTAAAAACGGACATAATGTACGAAATTGAACACATTCGTCGATCCTGGTTGGAGTCAACATTTAGGTAGAAAGTAGAATTGGCCCGGGTAGAGTCGGGAAAAGGGAGACAGGGCGGCGGTGCGTATCGCTAATTGTAGTGCGATGGGGTCAACTCTAAAAATAGAATTGGCGCACCAGTGGAAGCGAATAAACATCAACTCTAAAAACAGAATTATTTGTTTTAGGTCTTTCCTTTTTTTCTGGAATGGGGGGGGGGGCAAGGGGGAAATGATTAGGCATAAAAACGGAGAAGGGTTGGTTGGAGGAAGTCACGCTTCTCCAAAACGCAATAATTCTATCATAAATCCGATCATTAGATTTTGTGAAACTTGACATTTCTCGATTAGTATAATTTTTTCATTTCATAATGCCTCTATGTGCGTCTTCAACTTATACAAAACATTTACATGTTAACTTCAAAATGAATTCAAAATTCGTTAAATATATTCAATGTACATAAATACAAACAGCATCTACAATTCAACACAATTTCCAGATCATTCTCTTGAAAATCTCATCAGATTCCAAAAAATGTCCTTGTAATCTCACGCTCTTTTCATAATTTCCAAGCTTATCTAAATAATTTTGAAAACTCTGTTCACTATTTCCATTTCTAACTTGATCAATCAACTTAATCCTCAAATATGTTAATTTATTAGAAAAAAATCCATTTTTGTAAAATCCTTAAATCAATTAATTTTCTTCGAATCAAATTTCTCTTTATTTTCTATTTTTGTATGATTTATAAACTCTCCTTTTTCTCGACTGACTTTATGCAATTGTAATCAAAATTACAACTTCAAAGACGATACTTGAATTTTGCAATGTGTTTCAAGGTGATTTTTAATTCTCTGTGTTATTGATTGTCATTAAGTGGGTAATACTAATGAGTCACAGAATAAACAATCAAAACATTTTTGGGGATGGGGGTGCCAAAATCATCTTTGCCCCTAGGGCGCTAGACCTTTGCTCCACCAAACGTTATATTTTTATTGCTTTGAATAAATTGTTTAAATAGTTTTGCTCCACGTATTTCCTCACTTTTCATACCTAAAAGGTGGGCACTTGATAAATTCGAGATGGACAGATTTCCTGGTGAGCACTTTTCCAGATCCAAAGATTTTGCACAACATTCCAAAACGGCTAAAATAGATAAATGAAATAAAGAGAAAAATCATTTTATAGATGAAGACCCATGCGTGAAGGCCACACAACTATTCTCTTCCAAAGTAAAATCATCCCACATTCATTAATGACAGTATGAAAGTATATTTTTACTGGTTCAGTGATGTGTAACTTTGCTCAACCCCGTCATCTGATATCCATATAAAGAAAAGTAACTATTTTGTCTAGTTACGCTGAGTTGGTTATCGTCTGATCAGCCAAGGTAAGAAATGTCGAGCCAGATCAGAACATGGTGACCGTTCAAGAAAACAGTTACCAATATTTAAAAAAATATTTTTTTGAAATTCCTGTTCCAGTGTTGCAAAATTAAGGTTTTTTTTTAAATTCATAATTTTCTCGCATTTGAAAGTTCAGTGTTGCCAAGTGAGATGTTTTTTTTTAATTTTTCGAATAGACCTATGTTTTGAAACGAGTGCAAATGACATTGTAACTCGTTTATATATTTTGTATAGCATTCAGCTTGATAATTTGCTATTTTAAGCCTATTCGGATTATTCAATATTTTAGAATGTAATTAATATTTGGTTGGTGAAAAGGTTCATTTAGTCAGGTAAAGTTAAAAGACGAAATTTTTATTTTCACGATTAACTTTATCGAAGAATATATCTACTGTTTTGTTCAACTATCTTCTTACATCTTTCAGGCAACTGAATAATTCCATCCTTCATAGTAAAAAATTAACAATCGAGTTCTATATAGGAATAAGAAAAAATATTCGGAAATATCGACTTTTGTTTCTGGAAATATCGACGTCTATTTCTGGAAAGACATAAAAAAATGCCAGCAGCCATGAATGTGAGCTCACTGGTTTGACATTATTATCAGACAAAAAAGGGACAACTGAGATATATGAAATTATATTCCAGTTGGTGGGCAATTACTCCAACGATTAGGCATGTACTTGTAAAATCTACTATATTGACAAGGAAGGCATATCTAAGCAAGTAATTATTGCTTATTTGATGTGTTGGACCAAATATCATTGACCGATCACGATGTGAAAAGGGCCTACCCTTCCAAACACCATCGGCCACATCTGAAATAATTTATACTAAAAACATGTATTTTTGATTTGCGTGTTGATCTGTCTTTTCACTTAGAGAAAAAAATTTTCATTTCTTCTTGAACAACTTGGTCTACAAATCGTTTTTTTACGGTGATACAATTCAAGCATATTTTAACTTTATTGTTCAATTTTAAAAGGAGCCAATTTTTGCTTAAAAAAAAAGTTTTCCGATTGGAAAATTCGCTATGATCTCATGAAAATATATGAGAAAATACCATACTTTACGGGTATATATTGAAGTAAGTTATTACAAAAGGGAAAAAAAATATGACTCAAACAAATATCATTGTTTTCACCTTGAGAAACGGAGTGTTAAATGCAGATTTGCTCAACTATGAAAAGTTCCACATCATTGCACAAAGCAACAAAGCAATGATAACATCGTGCAGTGAAATATGAAATGCTTAAGAAAATAACTTGTTCTTTACAAAAGAAAAACTCACCCTCTGAAGCGAAGATTGAGAATTGTCTACCGCAGCATTAATTAACTTACTTTAAGATTTATCTTTCATATCCATCAAATAAAGTCTGGCCTTGGCCGTATAAAATTCTCGATAGCCCCCAGGCATAAATATCAACCATTTATGGAACCAAAGATATTTATCCCCAGAAAAAAATTTGAAGACTCTTCTCCAATTTTAAGAGCTTTCCAGTAGCTCAAGCGCAATATTAGGTTTTCGATATATATATATATGGCTCAGTTTAATGGTCATATACAGATTTTAATCGTGTGTTTTTGGTAGTTGTATGCACTGATAAAGGAAATTTAAGCATGCAGAAGTGCCTCTATGTTGACAGTTTTTAATTTTCACTCGTATTCCTTTCATTTATTTTTGATTACTTTTCATCACAACGACTCAGACCATCATACGTTCATTAGTAAACAGCACGGATCAGAAATAAAGAATAAGTTCCCGGTGAGACTCGAACGAACATCCTCTTTGCCCCGGACAGCCTATTTTAGCATGGTAGCTGCTCTAACCGATTGAGCTACAAGTGCTTCTCGACTGGCAGAGGATCAAATCTAACCATCTAAACTCATTGCTTATTTTCTTCCATTTGCTTGATGCTGCCATATTCGAAGGTATTGATTTGTTTATATACAGTAATTGTTTTGATAATACTATTATCTTAAAGGTTCTTTAGATTGTCATCCAGTATTAATTTCAAACAACTTAGAGAAAACCTGAAATTGAGATGATGAAGAAATACTTGTCAAAAATTAACGCACGCAAACGCGCGCACATCTATTTCAATGAGGAGTAGCATCAATATTCTGTGAGCGAATGTGATTGCCAGAAATTTCAGCATTTGAAAGAAGGCCATGTACAAATGTGTGCCTGTGCACGCATGCGTGGGCTAGCTTGCTTAAAAAAAAAGACATTTTATTCAAAAGAAACATGGGAGAGGAAGACCTTCAAATGGGACCGCGATGCATAGAATAGAAATGTAAATAATACTAATGTCCGACTTCTTACAAGTGTTTGTGTAACGCTGGCATTCAGTACAAACTTCAATGAAATTAGAACTTTTCTCCATGAAAGAAAAAACAACCCCAAAACAGCTCATTAAGAACAGATGAAAACATTGTTTTAGAACATTTCTCTCTCTCTCTCTCTCTCTCACACACACACACATGCACAGATCCACACTTGTTTGTTAATTTAGCTTAGCGTGGTCTAACACACGATAGGGCATCTTGTGGGGATTACTACACACTAGTATTGATCTGCTATCCTCGCTCATGGTCACACAGAGGTATTTTCTAAATTTAGCAAAGTCTCTCTCACGATCACAATGGCGGAGTCAAGCGAAATTAAATCCCATAAGCAATGATTTGTAAGAGGAGCTTATATGAAACGTGCCCGAACATTTTAATCTCGTCTGGCACAAGGCCAGAATAATTAAACAACCGGTGGGAATCGAACTCACTGTCAATGGCCAGCATGCCCAACTTGTTAACTGTTGTTTTACGACTGCACTCAGTCATCAAATTAACTATAACTACTTGTGTATGTATGTATGTATGTATGTATGTATGTATGTATGTATGTATGTGACCATTAGATCTTGATTTGAATGAATTCAATGACTGAGTGTTGCTATATATACATGTATAAGTACAAATCATATATTTTGATTAGCGTTCTTGTACTGTTCCGGTTTCTCAAAAATGTCTACACTTTTATGAAGTTAAACTTAGTCTGGTATAGAGCCAAACGACGAGGAGCAAGAGGAAGGACCAGCCAGCATTGAAAATCAGCATTGGAAATCCTGATTTTTATCTGGACTCGAACACTAAAGATTGGTACTGGTTGGTAGTACACAACTACTTTAGACACTCGGCAGATCCAATCGCGTTAATGCGTACATGCTAGATTAAAAATAGTCGAACATATCTATCCACAGCAAATGAGAATATATTTTATATTAGATCCCTTGTCTAAAATATATTCGACCGAAATTGGTCACTTAAAAAAAATATGGTTTGTAAGTTTTAAATCTATTCTATTGATTTATGCTTCTTGTCGTTTCAGTATATCAATTTCAATGAATAGATATAACATCGAAAGGGGCTAATTGACCGGAAATAGGTTTTTAGCTACAAGCTGTTTCCTCTCGATAGTCGATAGCCGAATGTGAATTATGTGTGGGAGGGAGAGAAAAATAGAAGATCTAACTAGAAGCTAATATAGATATTTAGCTCCAATTTCGACAGAGCTGATGTACCTTATACATTTTGCGATGGAGGAATTTTACTTTGAATGTTTAGAAGACTGAACATCTTTTATGTTTGTGAGCGAATCAATAAGTTCACAGTTTAATGGCGAAATCATTTTTTAAAAATTTCTATTCTTCAAAATAATCTCCTTCCTTGTCATTGTACTTAATTTAGTCGTAAATATAAATCACATTGATCAAACATTATATAATGAACACTTTTACAAAGAATTTTGCATAATCTAATCATCTCATTCAAAATGTCAAACCATGGATTCTTTAAAAAATCATAAAATGCATTTTGATACAGAAGACTTTACAAGTGCTTGGATATAATAAATATAGTTTAGAGCAGCAGGCTTTGACAGACATTTTAACGTGGCCAGTCTATCTATTTAACTATGACCAATTTCAAGCCAGAACAAAACATAGGTCATTCAAGTAATTGGTTTTGAAAAGTCATACATAATAGTGTAAAGGTTGATAGTTAACAAACCAGTCTTGCAAACGATTGTTATTGTAGACAGCTTGGTCCTTCTTGGGCCCCTCACTATTGTGGGTTCCTGACTGACTAAGCTTAGTAAATATTATCATTATTCATGGGCAGATTGATAAGTAGAGTTCATAATGTCATTGGGTAAAGTCAGTGAGTGAAAAAACAAGATGGAGAGAAGAAATAACAGGACTGGGTGCTGCAGGGTCAAACTCCACTCCAACTTCTATTTCGACTGAAGATGATTACTGCAACTTTTGTATTGTGTACGTAATAAATAAAAGATTATAGAAAAAATATTTTTGTAAAAGAATGTATTTATTCATTAAAATGAAATAAGCCCGTGCGTACTTAATATCTTAGTTTTGTCAATTTAGCTCGGTCATTAATACAGTCTGCTGGCAATCAGTTGATCGTGAGGTCAAATCATGGTAGGGGAATGTGGGTTTTACACATCAGTTTACATTTATATTTGGTGAGGATTTTCCTTGTTGTTAAGGTCGGCAAACAAAGTCAATTCCAGACTTTGTATCAGAGTTTGACAATAAAAATTAAACTTATGAGAAAGAAGGCTGAGAAAAAGAAGAGAGAGAGAGAGAGGAAGATGGAAAAAGCTAAAGAAGAAATCGAAAGAATCGATTCTCCTAATTAACCAAACTCATTAAGTATTATTTTTTTCTTTATTGTCTGCTTAGACATTTTTAATCTGGTCACAAAGCCGCTGTCCACTTTTCTGATCTGATCTGACGTTCGAGTGACGCATCTAAAAAAAGGCAGGATACGTGGCAGTATGATCTGACTATAGACAAACCTGAGAGGTAAAAAGGAAATGGTGTTGGTAGGTTCAGGCGTAATATCTTTCCATCCATTTCCGCATTAAGGAGGCTTCAAGTGTTTATTCTAATTAATGAGAAGATATCCATTACTTGAATGTCTGGTTGCGTCATTCATAATCGGTGGTGACTTAATGGTGACTTATGTCGAAATTGAGCAAAAGAAAAGCATAAGTCGACAAGGTATTTCATCTTGCAGGTAACCCTCAACCAAAACCGTCTGGCCACGTATCACGCGTGCAGGTCGCACCAACGGAGCTAGAGGGTTATTCAAACATTTGGTCCTTATGTTTTTTAAACACCCTAAATAGGTTTGCAATGTAAGTTCATGCTAAACTGATCCCTTGGCTTGTGTCACTCTTCTTTTTGAAAATTCAGACTTTTTTAAAGAATTTTTTTCCAGTCGATCACCCCCAACAAAGCATGCCTGTCGCAAGAAGAAAATGGTCAGGTGGCGGTTTTTATTGATGGACTAATCAGGCCTGTTTTATTTATCAGTTGATTGGAAAATAACTGTTTATACCACAAGCGACTCACTCGTGGCAATAAACCTTAACCTTGATCTTAAATCAGAGTCCTCCAATAAATCGTCACAAATACTCTAATTTTCAAACAGCTTATCATTTCATCATGTAACTACCTAGACTACATATCTTAAGTATCTAATTGTAACGTTTAACTTGCGCACACACAAAGAAACCCAATGCCTATGAATGTGGCCAATGATATTGTTGAGCAATAAGTCGAAGATCTGAAGGTCTAGACACTTGATGACAAACCATTCTGATAAAATATTAGATCCAGTTGAATAGACGTCTTCAGCCAGCCTGGTGTTCCCTAACATCCCTAAATACCAGTTTACTCTAAATACCTAATTGCTTAATAGAAAGAAAAAGAGCTCTGAAGGGTAAAATTTACATTGGTCTAATTTAAGACTATTTAACTAAATAGTTTGTCAACTCTTCTAAATGGCAATGTTAGTCTTTTTAATCTTTTTGATCGATTCTGGACAAGATTTTAGCAGTATAGATAAATGCTTGATTTTATTCGTTCAATAGATTAATTATGTTGAAAAAAGGTGTTCAAAAAGGATTTAATTTTCAACGCAGAACTTGATCTTATACTTCTATTAGTGGAATTTTCTGGCAGATATCATCAGTTATTTACAAGGGAACAGTTTCGGGGTATTTGAAAACGGAAGAGTTATTTCAACATGGCCCCCCAGCATTGCTGATCAGAACACCACCTCCTCTCAGTCTGATTCTTACGTTTAGCTTGCGATTTCCTTTAAGAGTAGTCTTAATATATTTAGTTTGTTAGTTCATCTAGACATGTAGATGCAAATGTATCAATGTACCTATTTAGTAATTGGCTGATGGAGGATCAGAAAATAGTTCCACAGATAGTACTCGTGTGTTCGTGCCCTACCTTGTCAAGTGTTTAGCCAGTACTACGATTGAATCTGTTATTATCGTTTCTAACCCTCAACCAATGCACCCTCTCTCTCTCTCTCTCTTTCTCTCTCTCTCTCTCTCTCTATATATATATATATATATATATGTGTGCGTGTGTGTGTGTGTATGTGTGTCGACAAATTATAGTTAGATTTGTGACAATTGTATCGACTTCGATCGTCTAGTTTTGCACACAAGAAAACAAAAGCGGAAGGAACGACGAGAAGTTGGGTGTGGTAACAACAAAAACATCGCTGCTGATCAACTTGAAAAAATTGATGCTATCGGCCACCAAAGCTTTTTGAACATTAACGTAGAAGACCAGATTGAACTTCGACGACTCAAAGACAACCGAACAAGAGTAATGTCGGTGTTAGTCTGTTTGTCTCCCCTTTATATGGTAAACATGTTTTAGTGAACTCCACCCAAAATTGGTGATGCCAAAGAAACTTGGAGGTTCTTCTTTAGATATCTCATCAATACTTTTGCCAAATGACAGGAATCAACGCAGACTCTTTCCCTGATAATCACATCTCTGGACCAATCCATCAGAATCGTGTAACACGATCAGCCTGTGGGTGGGAATTCTGAACATCGTAGGTCCAGTTTTACCGTGGTATCCAAATTTCTCTCTCTCTCTCTCTCTCTCTCTATATATATATATATATATATATATATATATATAGAGAGAGAGAGAGAGAGAGAGAGAGAAATTTGGATACCACGGTAAAACTGGACCTACGATATATATATATATATATATATATATATATATATAGAGAGAGAGAGAGAGATGTGCGTATAACTGACCCTTACTTTTCTTTGGCATACGTAAATACATGCTACTCTATGTATGTTCCTGTACATACGAGGGGCGTTCATAGAAGATTTGTCCTGACTCGTTTCAAGTGGATGGAGAGACACGAAAATTGGCACATTGATTTGTCCTTCTTCACATAGCTTTCCGCCAGATTTGCACATTTCTCCAATTCTTTGGTGCAGTTGTGAAACGGTGCTACTTTTTATACCGACCCTATGAATAATTTTTGCCTCTATTGCCAGCGACATGGGATACGTGACGAGAACAACATCTAAAACTCATATAAGAATCATTTATTGTAAGAAGTATTTATCCCATTCATAAGAAGAATCAATAGAGAATTTTTCAGACTAAGATTATTTGTTTTTATTTTTTGGAACCAGAGATTCTTGTTATTGAGGAAAAAACACCTCTTTTTTTCCCCAAAAATATGATTTTCTTGAAACGATCTGAAATGTCTTTTAATTGTACAAAAAATATTTTTTCTTTCCTTTTTACAACTGATTTGGGGTTATTCCTTGTATTTGAATTGGAAATCAAAGCTTGAAAGAAGATATTTACTTTGATTTTTCGTCACATATTACTACCTCAGAAATACCCATCATCATCATCATCATCATCATCATCATCATCATCATCATCCGAATCCTTATGAAAAGTTTCGATGAATTGAGAAATCTAGCATCGAACAAATAAGAATAAGGGCAATTAAAAGTACTGAAAGGAAATTCTATTCGATTCAAACTTCACATTCGTTTATCGTCTGAAAGAAAACTCGTCTTCTTTACCCTTTACTTCTTTACATGAGGACTTCTATCTTGTACTCTAGAAAAATAATCCCCCCCTCCTAAAGATAACTACGTTGCAATCTATTCTAAACAGGCCTGTTGTATCACGATCGAACTTCCTTAATGCTTATAAATTTCCTTTCCAGCTTTGAATGTAATGCTTATACATACTTATTTGTCAACTCATTAAATTTACTCATTTATTTGCTCGTCTAGACATTTGCATTTGTCTTTATTTCGTATCCATATTCGATCGTGGCGTGTAAAATCCATGCTTCAGAAGAAAAAAAACTGCTATAACGACTAGCGGCGTTCGTCTTCCTTAACTTTTCTCGTGGCATCAATATGTGGCGGTAAACTCAACCACGTAGGGCAGACTCCTTTGTTCTCTTCGACTACTATAATTTTCTCGCTACACTGAACCACAACTATAACTATTACTCCCCCACAATTTAGGACTTTAATACCTAATAATCCTATACAACGAAGAGCATCGAGACATTTTACAACAAGTACCAGAAGGAGTACAACTTCGTGCAGAGATGAAAAAAACTTTAGTTGCATAATTATTCTTAAAAAAAAAAATTTATGATCCCCAATAATTTTTACGATTGAGAACCATAGTTTAGGGATTCTGCACTAGATGGTATTTTTGGAGCACCGACTGTGCGAATAAGTAACAAAATTCACGGTAGATAAATAGATGCTATTATTTTTTTATAACTTATATATCAGTAACGTAACCTTTTCATCTATTCACAAATAAACGTAGAAACGAAATATGATACGCTCTAATTTGCAAACACATTCACTAACTTCCACGCTCATTCTCTCGTTTATTTTCTATCATTTTTATTAACTTGCTTGTCTTGGTTACATGATAAGAAGCCTTGCAATGTAATCGTAAAACTTCGCCTATCTGAGGGCCTAGGAGAGACTCGTTGGTCGGGTTTAAGAAAATTTCTTGATATGAAAGGAAAAAAAAACGAAAAAAAAATGGAATTAAATATTTGAAATAGCAGACAAATACCCAGTTGTTTCTCTCGAGTCTCGTTTGCTCGGCTGAACAAGGCACTGAGCCAGTGTGAGAGAGATTGCTAAAACATTTTAAACCTATCAGGAGCCCCAGCATGAACAAATATAAGCAAGGGGGACAATGCGTAACAGCTTTCCCATTTCTCTCAACTTATTTCTCTGAGTTTATAAATTCGACATTTTAATTTCATTGCTTCTTTTTTTCACAGGCTGGTTTTATTTGGAAAAACTTCACATGTTTCTTGAAACCTTGTTCGTGGTCCACTTTTTAAAGCTTTGATCCCACAGTTTCCTCATGCTGATATACTTCCTAATCCAGAACCCTTCGAGTGAGGCTTTGTGTCAGACTTTGCTTCCGTGTTAATAAGAATTTCCTTTATCTATTCGTCTTTATAAAATTTTGCTTCAATGAAATGAAAAACAAAAATAAAAACAACTTAAGCACGTATTCCCTATTTTTATGTGTTTCCTTTTACCGTCACTGGGACCATATCTTCTCTCTTTCTTTCTTTCTTTCTTTCTTTCTTTCTTTCTTTCTTTCTCTCTCTCTCTCTCTCTCTCTCTCTCTCTCTCTCTCTCTCTCTCTCCTACACACACATGTATATGATATACATTGATGTATTCTTGCATGTACACCTCTCTCAGATTATATTTGCATACGCACACACTTATATAGTCTGGAAAAGTTTTTTTTATTAATATAGTTTTTTTTCCAGTCTTAAAGCATTTAAGATGTTACTGCGTTAATTTTAACTTAAGATTTCGCAAACATTGTTTCTGTTCATTACAGTATGTTATGCAAATCATCATCATCATTGTCATCATCAGTCTTTTATCGTCCTTCGTTTGACATAAACCTTCCCTAGACTTACTTATAAACACACGTGCGCACGTACTTATACACATATACACAGGCATACATATTCATACTTCCATTTATAACTCTTTTCTTCTTATCTCTCTGTGTATGAAACTCTTTGTTTCTCTTGAGAATATTGGAAAACAAATGTAGATCTAACAATGTATATATCTGTATTTGAGTATATTTAAAGGACAGGGTTCAAAATGTTGATTTTTAAAAACCACTTTCACCCTTGTAGAATCTATAATATCTATCCAAATTTGGTAATGGTGCTGGTAGCCTTCGTAATAACAACAAAATCAAATATTTTTGTCTGTTAAATAGATACTGATTATCTATATTTTCATCATTAGATTAAGAAAAAATAGACATTGTCTGATTAGAAACGTTTATATCTCTTGTAGATGCGTTGTCTAATGATAAAAAAGGCATCATTCACTATTACGGCAATGTTTTGCCTTGTCAATGCACTTAACCAACGCTTCTCCATTAATCACATAGATCGAACATTATACAGTAAAAAAATTAGATCAAAATTCAGGAACCGTATATCTCAGCAGATGAGACGATGATTGAATCATTCAAAGAACCACCAAACTAACGCCAGTTATAAAAACGAGCGTCCTTCTAGCAACCTCCGAAGCGTGTGTGCGCACTCTCAACAACGAGGCAACATACCACACCAATATTTCAAAGATGAACTAATTTCAATAAAAAATTTCGGTACATTCATTTATGAATGAATCTATTTATGAAAATATATTCTGTAAGAAAAAAATTGTTCGAATATTTTCCCATTCAATTTGTGTAACTTGATGGAACTTGTATAAAATATCTTTTGGACACTGAAAATATTTACATATCTATAAGTATAAAACCACAGAGAAATTAAATCTGTCGAAATTTTGTGTGTAACTTCAGCATGAGATGTGAAAGATATGCACTAAAATGGAAAATTTTGCAATAAAACTAAAATATAGTTTTGCTTGGAAAGTATGTTTAGTCAAAATATAGTGTAAAATTTTTGCTTGTGAAAAATACCAACTGATAAGGTTCTTTTTAAAAGGTTTATTTTAAAAAATTAATCAAACCATAAAGTGCTTTTGAAAAAATATTTTCAAATTCTTTATTTATCATTGTTTTACTTCGACACTTCTTAAAAGTTGTTCTTGAATAATAGTAGTGTTTTTATAATCGATAAATATCATGTTTAACGAAACCCGTTGGATGTGCGTTTTTCGAAGAAAATTGTTATTTTTTAAAAATACTTGAGGACATTATACAATTAGCATCTACGAAAGATTGTTCGTTAAAAATTTCCTCATTTCCTCTTACTATCCTTGGGGCTGATTCGAAACATATTCACAGGACGAAGACGTTGAGAATCCGCTTTAATATGTAAAGATAATTTGAAAAGTTTTATGATTCGACGGAAGTAAATTTTCAAACTTTTTTTTCCCAACAAAGAAATTTCTGGATAGTTGGGGTGTTTTACGAGTCAACACGGGTCAAAGATCATAGCTGGGTCGCGAGTGAAATGTCAAATTGACTTCTGTATTGAATGATAAATCCTGTCGTAATAAATTACGTCGATTCGAGTGGTTTCCCGGCGAGCGAAGAGTAAGGCGGCTAAATGTGATTTTGTAACCCTGGCCAGAGAGCGATTCCTTTTCATCGAACATTGTTTCTTGGGCATTTTTCTTGGAACATCTTCATTCTTTCTTTGCCCTCTTAACATCTTCACAGTCATGTCCAATGTCCTTGCAATAGCACAGTTGTTAGATACCGTGGCCACTTCAACGACTTTTAACTTGAAACTTGCTTCACACTTCCTTCGTTTCCCCGGTGGCTTTCATGTCCTCATCCCTCCTTTGGTCAAGACAGAAGTTAGTAGCGAACTGAACCATGAATCGCTTCGTATTGGTGCTTCACCCACCTACTGGTAAGACTCACCAACTCAGTCAACACGACACGACATGACACGTACGGTACATAAATATACCTGTTACCGACCTTGGTTAAACAACGAACAGTACAGACGTTAGTATACGCCTGGTATTTACCTTATATGCTTGATTGTTAACTTACCGACCATTCAAACGATTTACAACTAATACCTTAATTAATACAGTATCACTGGTAATACACCAGAGGTATTTATTTTAAAGTATTTGATCAGTTGTATTGGTACATCGGTGGTTTAATATGGTTTAGTAGTTTGGGGATCGTCTAATACCACCGATATTAGCTTAAATCAGGAAATTCGGATTTTTCTGTAAGTCGCCTTAATCACCGAGATATACAATACTGTGTCTGGCTACGGGTTTACTGATCTACCATCATATTTCTTTTCTTTGCTCCTCTCTGGATCCTTTTTCTTCCCTTAAAACTCTCAGCAGTAATCAATTCTAAAAATAACTGTGATTCTACATATCAATTGTTAGTTGATATGCTAGCAACCTTGACACACATTTTTTTTCTTCACGTCATGGTGACTGTACTTCAGGAGAAGTAGTCGACTTATTCGTAAGGGTAAGTAATTCGGCAACGTAGTAGTTGGATACTGCTGTGGGACCGCATTGTGGCTTACATTACGCCACATGATCAATGCACTTCATGTAACTGAACATGTAAAGCATTGAGAAATAGCTCCCTTAGTTGAGAATAATGTTATAGTTAAGAGAAAAATTCTCAGTAAAAACTTGATGACAATCAAAGGCGTTTTTTTTTTATATTCAAATTATTGAAAAATAACCTAAACAAAGAAAAGAAAACTGTGTGCTCTAATGAAAGCATGAGATGAGAATACAGACCAACAAGCATTTTTCAACTCATCCAGTATCACATACAGGCCTTCTAAGCATCTGGTGCCATGCAGTAACTAGCATGCTACTCTCGTTCGTTACCCATTGAGTGTAAATTCCTCCCTCTGGGTGTGTTCCTAAATGTGGCCTTGAGCAGCTCAACAAGTATCAGGCGCAAACTTTGAATTTGGCCTTTCGTACTTTTATGTAAAGTTTTCCTGACATTTTCCTTCAAGTATTTCACAAGACTGTTCAATTTGTAAAAAGTAATTGGTACATTTCAATATAATAAATATATACAGTAAGTTACTTCGAAAGATTACAACACTATATAGTACAAGCAAGAATACTTGGTGCAAAACCGTTTCCGTATCAAATTATCAAAATTTTTATTAGATTTTTAAAGTTATATTACGAAAGTTTCAGTGCTTATGATTTGAACATAACAATATCCAACTTGACTTTCTCAAACTTTCTTCATTAAGTACTTCTAATTGCTTTGGGTAAAGGATAATAAGCGCAAATCATGTTACCTTTAAACGCGAAATAAGTGAATCATACAGTCAGTGAACTCTTTTGAAAAAGGGATGAAAGTAACTTTGAAGAACATTCTTGTAGGTAATCAATATTCAAGCTAGTCAAAATTCTTGAGCAAACATCAAAATCTAAATAAAGTCACTCACGAATGAACTGATTGAATATTGATTACCTTCGTGCATGTATACTGGTGTAACCTTCATTGTTTATATCCCAAAATTTGACTGATGGATTTATTGAATAAATCAACATTGGAAATGAAATACATGCACATTGTAATGCTTACTTTTTTTTACTTGCTCTTGATAGAGTTTGGTTTTCATCAAGTCGAAGAAGAATTTGACTTTGTGTTCATTCACTCCAAATAAACCAAAATCAAACTGGGTAGTTTGGGAGATTTTATGACCACTAACGGCATGTAATTTTTAATATATTTATATTATTAGTAAAATGTCCTGTCTCTCACACTTTGCGCAGGCATCAGGGTATGCCCAAGTCCGCACTATTTTGAGTGCATTCGAGGAGTATTGCTTGGAGGATGAATCATCTCCGTAGGCTACTTCCTCATCACCTTCCCCAAGGTGTCGGCTATACAATAGTATGAGTCATGCAAAGAATAAAATAACATGGATATTGTTACTGAAATCAAGAAACCTGCTCAGCTGTAATTGCCGTAATCGTTCTTTAAAGCTATTTGTTGAGTGGCTGGAAAGAAGAATAGGACATTTATAAATATTCTTGTTTCTAAACATGCCACAGAATCCAAAGCATATTTTCATTATCTGCAATGATATTGTATTTTGATGCAAGGAGCATTTATATCCATGAGTTTTTTTTCTTTAGGTATTGATGTTTTGGTTAGAGAATATAAATAATTGTAATGATGAAAATGTTTGTTTTGAAAATAATTTGATTAGGGAACTTGTAATTATTGAGAGAATAGTGCCCATCTTATGAGGTTTAATTAAAAACTTTTTGCAAAACTTAGTCACAGTGGTCCCGATTGGATTTCTGGGTGTGAAATAAAGAGAAATAAGCAAGGTAAAACAATTTGAAAAAACAATTTATTCAAAGTAATAATAATGCGATATTGTAAATATTTACCTTCTTTTCTCTTTCATGAATTCTCTAATTCCATTCCATTTTTGATTAATGAAGATTTTTCTACACAGAATTTGGGACTTACTTTCTAGCAAAAACAAGAAAAATGAATAATGACGTGCAGTATTGTTTTATTTCGGTTCATTTTCTCTTTTAATTGGAAAAAGTGAAAAATCAAACGAAACTACCGGATGGGGAACGAATATCGGCCTTCTCCTCGGCCACCTAAAGTTTTTGGAGTTCGAGAAATTGAAAATTTTAAATAGGATTTATTTATTCAAGTTGTCAGTCGAGGGGTCTTATCTGATGTGGATAATCGAATCTCTGTCTTCACAACGATTAATAGTGATTGCTTGCTCCGATCCATTCTACGGAAATCGTTAAAAAAATGATAATTCTTCTCTTTAAAGTTACTTCGGAAAATTAAATCTATTGACTCAAACTAGTGATCATGTATTGTATTTGTATGGATATTTTCTCGCTGACTACTTTTACCCAAATTCAACAAATCATTTTCTTGAAAAATATGTAAAGTGACCCTAATATCGACATAATCTAGTAGAAATGATATCGGCAAACTTTATATCCTTTAAAAAGTGATTTTATGAATTTGGGTAAAAGCTCATGAGAAAAAACACCAACTTAAATAAAGCACATAGGTACATGAATACTAGTTTTAGTCATTGAATTCAATTTTTGTTGTTTCAACAAAGGGGAAAGTTACTATATAGAGATATTTAACGCTAAGCAAGCGATCACTGTAAATTGCTACCAAGAAAAACATCGCAATATTCCCGTTAAATAAGACCCCTCGACTGGTGGCTTGAATAACGCTCAAAATCTTAGGTGGCTGAGATGATGGAGCTAACGGGTCGTGATTAAAACCCCTCATTTAAATGGTTATAATATCGGCCACTTTTTAAAAAATGAGGATTCTACAGATCTGGAATAAATAATGCCTTCCAAAAAGTGTTTACACTTGATGTTCTTCTTCTAATCTATAAAATAATGTTTTGGGGGACGTTTAAAGTCGATTTATTGTCACAAATTGAGTTTATGTTAAGATGGCCGATGAACGCTTCCGATGCGGTAATTTCATTTCGTAGCAGAACAAAATGAAAATATGTACACATGGAAATTTTTAGACGAAGCCAATCGAAACCTTTGTTGGAACGATACCATCCCTGATAATTACATTATTATCATGTTTCTGTGATGCAAAATAATCAGACTCTAAACCTTTATCATATACAAATTTGTATCAGCAAGTTGTATTTAAAGAAATAAGTTCGAAACGACCAGTGTGTGAAAAGAAAACCCCAAAATGAAGAGAAATGGGAGAACCGGCAGTAAGTACGTGCGAAAAGTATTTGATAAAACCTTATAAGTCTTCCCATTTTGAAGGGAAGTTTTCCTCCCTTAATAAATTCACGATGAGCAGATTTCCTGATACCAGTTTTTTTTAATCATCATCAGCTTAATGAAAAAGTAACTCTACGAACCAGATTTGGCGTGGGAGTTGTTGCAGATTGGCTGATCTCTACAGGAACTGCCAAGCATTAGTCTATTCCCCAATGAGCAGTGAAAGAAGAACTATTTTGGAAACTTTGAACGCCCTTGCTTCAATGCGCTTCCATGGTGAATGATTTAACACTTGAGAACAAAGACAAAGGGTCAAGCAGAATCGGAATAACGTTATCTATTAGAGTGCATAAGTACTAGATCATGAGAAATCGCAGAATTCCCAGACTTAGTAACTGAATGAGAAACTAGATGATTGGATAAGTGTGTGATGGCCTACTGTACGCTTGATTCATGCAATTTTCAGTAACCATGTTTCCGAATGAATATGTGTCGCTTTTGTTTATATCTATCTCGAGAGAGAGAATTCATATGTACTGCCAATTAATAAGCCCTTTATGATTGTTTTGCGAGAATTACTTGAGTAAATCTGATTTTGTTTAATTGAATGTGACAGTTCTATTTCGGAATTCTATATAATTTACTGTTGTTTCATTTGCGTTGATCCCTTGTAAATATTTATCTTTTGTGTTTTTAGTTTTAAGATATTAGAATTAAAAGAAAAACGGTTAAAGTGCATCACTCATTGCTTTGTCCAAAATGATTTAAGAGAGAAGTGTACATCACGTATCCTTTCTCGTGGTCACCAGATGTAGCGAGGTGATGGTGGGTTGGCATGTTGACTGTTAGATGGAGGTCCGAATGGAGAATTTGGTCGAATTGAAGCGGCATAGAGGTTATCAGGTCACAGAATCTGGTTATCAGGTTGAAGTCAGCCCATATGATAACTGTGTGGCTGCTACTTGGTAAAGGGTGCGACCCTTCGTTTTCATTGTGTCTGGCCAAGCAGACGAAATTGGTTGTACTTAGTGACGTTGAGGTTGTGAATACGCTGTGCCACTTACGAAACTTAAAAAAAATACTTTAATTTAATTTGTACTAATCAAGTAATGTAATGTTTGTATTGATAAATTTAGATTAATAAAAGTTGTTTTGTGATATATTCATTTCGTTTAGTTTTGCTTTGGAAAGAAAGTGCATTATTCGTTCGATATAACTGCTTATAACTGCTTATAATGCTATGTTTCAGTTTATTACTAAACAACAAACAACTCATTATTATCAGATTTATTCATTATTATTTACGACCGAAAACGTCCGCATAATCCAGGCCGACATGTCTGCGTCTGAAATGTCCGTTTACTGAAATATTCATAATGTTCTTCTGCCAAGTTTCAATATCTTCTCTTATTCTGAGTGACTTACAATCGTCAAAGAGTGAAGACTTTCGCGACAAACTAACCCTAAGATTGCTCTTCAGCTTGAAAGAATAATAGATACCTGTAATTATAAGTGAACATTTGCAAGAATATTATGGAAAATTCTCGTTCGGCAGAAAGAATTGGGGGCATTTCAGAGATAGAACAATGAATTTGAATTTCACATACTTAGTAAAGAAGAAGACAGTACGGCTGAAAATTTGAAGAATGACCACTAAACAACTTACAGACATTTGTTTATGTAATGTAAATTAAAACAATCATGAGATCAGTTATAAAATAAGATTTCCTTTGTTTTAAAAACACTAGCCAACGCGAAATAGGACCTCATCAATCTTAATTAGTAGTATAATAAGAAAGAGTTTCATTTAAAAGAAGTGGATATATGACAATATAATTACTAGAAAAGGATGGAAGCAAATGCATATATATATATATATATATATATATATATATATATATATATATATATATATGTATGTGTGTGTGTGTGTGTGTGTGTGTGCGTGCGTGTGTGCGTGTGTATAGTGGACTCAACACTAAACTTAACAATCCTAACCACACCGATCTGTAACACCAAAATCCTCTCTCTCATAATCCCTCTATAGTCACCAACTCACTATTCTTTAGACTATAGTTCTACCCAAGCCCAAACAAATCCCCCAGTTTTCATATAGTCCCATTTCCCCACAATAACCCAACATCCACACCCTATCCACCTTTATGTTTATCCAACATTGAGAACTTCGCACAATCACACAGACCCCTACCTATATACAATTATGTATGGTATTTCATTTATACCAGTCAAAGCCATTTGACTTTCCAGAACATCGACAATGACCATTAAGGATATAGAACATTCATTTCCCAAAAGATATTCGATCATACATAAGAAGGATCCCACCCCCTTAATCCACCAGAGATAGCCTCATCCCCAAGCACTCGAACAGTCTAGAACTTATCTGCTACCCAGCTCCCCAGTATCCATGACAACCAATGCTCAAGAATGCCCATACACTCTAAGCAGCACAACCAATAAAATGCCGAAACTGCTGCTATTACTTCCAACAGGATATCCAAACATATCACCTCAGATTTCTCCTCAGACAGAATTCAGTTCGGACTCAATATCATGACCCAAAAGAATCTTTTTTTTAAATTCCCATTTTTGCTTCTAAAGTAAGACATCGGATGCAAAATTTGTTTTCTACGGAAACCTTTAACACAAATGCTACTAAAGATGCCCCCCCCAAAACATGTTTAACATATTGATTAATTCATTTATGAATAAATTAATTAACAAATAAAGTCTACATATACTTTGACTCCTGTGTCTATCTCATTCCTTCTTATATATATATATATATATATATATATATATATATATATATATATATATATATATATATATATATATATATATATATATATATATATATATATATATATATATTACCTAAGGATACGATACAAAATGATCTCCCGTTATCACACGATGAATGTATCATAAATAAAATAAACAGTTGAAGAAAATTGGGCTGCTACAGAAATCGAACCTGCACCCGATAATTAGTCCGCTTCAACATAGCATTGAGCTGAACAGCCGCTGGTAATGCAGAAAGTAAGTGATGGAATCATGTTAGTAGGCCTCTACTCTAATCCTAGATCTATTTAGGAACAGTCAGTACAACAGTGTAATTGAAAGTGTCATAGTGACTTCTTAATTATAGCAGAGCATTGATAGCCTGCCACATGAGCCATTACACGTGGATTCTACTCATAATGCGCACCCCTGAAAATTTTTCGACCACTTTTCTAAAAAACTAAACTTAGTAAGAAATCTAAAATTTAAACCTTGAAAATAACGAATAAAGCCTCTGCCAGAAATCAGTGTCCTGAAAAGGTAGAAATTGTTCGCAGACATCATTATCTGGACTATCCTAAAGAAAAAAAACTCTTCTAAAACCTGTCAGTGCCCATCATTTCTAAAGGCTTTTTGTATATTGACGGAATTATAGCATATTGACATATTATAGCAATGTTTCATCATTGCTTCCTAAGGAAGCATTTCCATAATAAAAACTAAGCGTTCATGATTTCTTCTCAGTGGGTTATGATTAATGATTCTCCACCAACATAGCTCAGAAGATTTACATATACCTTTTGTTACGTCGACACAATGTGCATGATAAGTGGGAGTAAACTGACACTTGTTCAGTCAGTTGAATAGAAAGAGGCCAAAAGAAGATAGGAGATTCGGTAAGTCACCTTGAATCGATAATAACTGTTGTGATCAGTATTAGCTTTGAAGAGAAAACATCGAAATAAAATCTATCTATATCCACGGCTGAGTGGAGCTTGTTATTAGGTAAATCTTTTTATAAAAACTTATCATATATTGTCTTAAAGATAATCGATCAATATTAAAATAAATTTAGGAATTTATTGAAGTGGATTGCATAATATAATAGTGAAAATACACAAAACCACCCATCGAAGTGTTGACACTTACTAAATCCAAGTTATGAATGGTCTCCGTTCAGCCGCTACAGACAATGGAACGTTCCCTCCTAGGCGTATACATGGAGGAGGCGTATGGAAAACTCCCTCTCAGCCTTGTTGACGTAGCCCAGAGGAAAGCAGAATGCAATACGTCAACAACAATCATGGTTCAGGGTCCTGTTTATGGGGCACTTTGGGAAGGGAGAACTCAGTAGTATGTAATATTAGCGCACTAATAACTGCCCAACGATTGGTTGTCCCAAGAAGGTCTTTTGGAATGTTTTGAAACTTTTTATTTCAAAATTGTCGAAGGAGAAATCAGCAGAGCAAGTCCTATCTTCGAAAACAAGAAAATCCCATTATTCCTAAAAAGAAGAGTACACAACCAATGCATCCTCTTAATAGTGACATGGAGCTGAAACTTGGAACCTAACCAAGAGATTTACCCTCAAACTAAGAAGCGTGCAACGTGCACACGAGAGAATCATGTTTAACCCCATATGGAGAGACCACAAGACAGTACAATATATCAGGGAGAAAACAGGAGCCTGAGATATCATAGAATCCATAAGAAAACTCAAATGGTAATGGGCTGGACATGTTGCAAGAATGGCAGACAACTGATGGGCATTACGACTCACAACAAGGATCTTAAGGGATCACATACGTAACCGAGGCCAGCAGGAGAGAAGATGGAGAGACTAACTAGATAAGTTCAGAAAGTATCGGCGTCGCGACGCCAATGATAAAGACGTCTGGGGAATCCAAAGAAAAGTCTGTGTCCAACGATGAACAATGAAAGACTAGTGGTGATGATGATGATGATGATGATGATGATGATGATGATGATGATGATGATGATGGATGGTGGTGGCTTCTTAAATTTTTGCATAAAAGCAGCAAATATAATCCGTTATTTCTCATAACCAATATCATTATAATCGTTCGTATTTGCTACCTTCTGATATATTATTTGGGGTTAACTAGTCTGAATAACCGAATGTTAACGTTTAATCTCTAATAAAAACAGTTGTCACGACAATATAGTAATAGTAGTAGTAGTTGTAATCTTAGTGATAGGAATGGTGGAGGAAACCTTGGTAATAGCCGTGTTGGTTGCAGTAGTAATGCTTGCCAGTTACTAATGATTCTTTTTTCGGCTGTAGACAAGATAGAGAACATGATTGTTAGGGCGTTGGTTTGCAGCAGTAGCAATCGTGGTAGTAAAAGCTGTTCCTGAAAATATTTTTCACAACAAATGAAATAGTGATTAAGTGCTAAAATTGCTCGGTTATTAAGCGGAAATCTGTCACTATTCATTATTAATTACCGGAATCATACAATTCTGAAGATTTCTTTTAGATTATCACACATAGAAAAAAATCATCTGTTAATTCACCAAAACACTTCAAATTGTCCAAGTGACACAATTAATACTTTTAATTAGCTACCTCAAGAACAAACTTTACTAACATAGCATCAATATTGGAATCTCAGAATCTATGATCGCTTGTAGTCCTCTAATTTTACCACAGTAATTCCAGAAACGGTAATTTTCGTTGAAGAGTAGAAAATTCATTTATCTGTTAGGGAAAATATTTTCCCAGAGAAAAGCGAACGGCAAAAAAGGATTTTGCTCATTATTATAAAATGAACCGCTCTCTTCTGAACACCTTATGGATTATATACTGGTATGATTAGCTAATGATCGAAAATTTGATCCTTAAATTTTTTTCCAATAATTCAATGAGTTCATCACACGTTCAACAGAAAAATCAGTGACAGATTCTGAAAGGGAGATGAATTCGAGCTTAACGTTTTTGTTTATTGTTCTGAAATAGTTTAAATAAGCGATTTTCAAGAAACCAAAACCAATGATGTACTAATAAGAAACAAAAAACAAAAAGAAAACAACATTTTTCTTGATAATCAATACCCAAATACTATTTTTCTGGACTCGTAGAAAGGGAAAAAAGAGGATTAATGTTAAAAAAAAAAACTCATACAGCATGAATGGAATTGAAGAAAATGACTTTTCTTGTTACCCCCACCCTTACGATCTCTGTTGATTAAAAATATGTTACTAACTTTTATACCACGAGAACACAGGACAGAAGTCCCTTTCAAGAAAATATAACTGAATTCGCATGGCTACGTCGTTGTCAGCTGTTTCTTCTTTCTTTCTCTCTTTCAAAAAAGAAAAAAAAAAAGAAAGTGTAATAGTCACTAGAGAACATTCTCAATGATCAGTGTGTTCGCTGAACATTGTCATAACAAAGCTTGCTCGAACCGGAGAGGAAAACAGTATTCATCGAGAATTAAGTTACAAAGGTTGAAGCTACACGAGTGCTTCGCGAGATTAGACTTGCAAACCTTTGGTGATTGTATTTAAGATGATTTTGGTCGATGCGATTATTTTCTATTATATTCAGATTCGTGCAATGTAAAAAATCCGAAAATAATCATTACACTAACCTGTCGCTACGTATGTTGTAATACTTTTTTTTCTATAAAGGATCAAGCTATAACAACTATTTCCGGAAAAAGGTATCGTGTGATACGATGATTTGGGTCAAGGTTTAGTGAATCGAATAGTGCTAAGAATGAGAATAGGCTCTTATAAGCAATAAGTAATTCAAGATTGCCTGCATAAGTAATTAATATATACCATCGTGGAATTTGCAAGGATACATTTAATGTTCGATCTACCAGGAAAGCAATACAAAATAAAAAAAAATTGATATTGTATAGAATAAAATCGGCTAGGCAATACTTGCCATGTCGTGCCTGCCTTTTGTATCAAAACACAGGCACATACACATATAAATAAATGAATAGAATAACAGATCGTTTATAGTGTACAGGGAAATATTTCTGGCTTCAAAAATTATCGCTAATAAGTACAATAACAAGTTGGTGCTTCGAGAAAATAAAAACTAAAAATAGTTCATCAATCCCAAGTCTAGAATCAAGGACAAAGTCTGATTGCTTATTGCTGGTAGATATCGTAAACCTTTGTGCATAAAGGAATTTTACAAATAGGAGGCACACCTTGGAAGAGATAAGCGTTGCATTACTTTAATTTAAAATTAGCAGTTTTTCTTTATTGTGAGCTTGTAATAAAAAAATAACTTGCCTAACCAGCCATTAAGACTAAACCTCAAGCCTTATTTATGGATACGCTTATCTGTCATTGAACTTCATCAACGTTTAAATATTGATGCAATCTAAATGAAGGAGACTTGTTAATCAATATCCTGTAATCATGACATGACAAGTTTATGAGAATTTACGAGTTTCTTTGCTGCAGAAAATGTGTTAGATGGGACCATCAAGGTTATTTGAAATGTTCTAAGGTTATTTAGCTTGTAGGATAAATTCTTTTCGTAATTATTTACCTACATAAAACTAATTTAATACAATTATTACTAATTTTTTGATCAGTTTTTCTTCCATCCCAATTTCAGTTGCTTTTTATTGCAGCTTCTCAGACCACCATTCTGCGACCGTCAGGAGTGCACATCGGATATAAAGCGAGACGAACTCACAATCTTTTTTCCTCGAAAAGCCTGTCAGTAATCATTAACAATGCTCCATCTCATGCCAAATTTAAGACGATATTGTTACTAATACTACTGGTGTATGTAAACATTGAAAATGATGGTATCGAATCAAACGTTCAGGGAAAGCAAAGAATGAAAGCTATATAAATATATTTTGAGCTTTTGTAGGAAGTTACCTTCGTTGCTTAATCGGTAAGGCAGCTAACTACAATATGATGCATTCATAAAATTGTGTGAATTGAATAACCAATTAAGGATTTCAGAGTAACACAATGAATTTTTGTTAAACATAGACCCCGTGAGAAAAAAAGAGTGTTCAAATGCCGTATGCAGTACGTACAATCGCATATATATATATATATATATATATATATATATATATATATATATATATATGAGCTCCAATTTAATATAACACAATCTATAATCATTCAGTCTGATTATGTATATATATATATATATATATATATATATATATATATATATATATATATATGAAGGTTTTTTAGGAATAAGATAATATTGAAAACAATGAAAATTCAATATAACCCTTCTTTCATTGATTCGAAATCATATTTGCGCGGTTACATTGCCAATTTCGACAAAATATGAATTGGCAAAGATGTGTCACACCCAACTTGAAGCTAATCAAGGCAGACAAAATTCAAATTTATTGAAGCAGAAATTTTAGTAGCATTTTCGGGGTCCAAGTTGAAGGACAGCATTTATTGTCGTGTAGAAAAGGAACTGTTTAGTAAATAGCATCATACGCCCAATATCTGTTCGAATCTAAAATTTTAAACCCCTAGTTCGCTATTTTAATCACTCAGCCGAATCCTCGTACTAAACAATTACATCGGCAATAATCGAGATTATTATTTCGATGACATTCATCTAAATACTTTAGTCTTTCCAAGAAGTGTAATAATATTCCTAATCGTTGAAAAGAGTCATACGTCGATTTTCAAAAGAAAAGAATCTTTGTACCTAACGATATTACAAACATTCTATCGGCGTTTTATTATAATATATAGTAACATGAACAACTCCGCTTTCTGACCATCTCTCTTCCGGTAGTATATAACCATCCATATTTTTCAAAAGATCAAGTAGAATAACACTAAACAAGACTGGCAACTCCACACCAACTCTACAGATGCACCCTGTACACGTGACACATACATAGATAGAAAAACACAACAACCCCAGCCATTAGTCCGAGTGTTTAAAAAAAACAAAACTCTTTGCCCTTCTCATTAAAGGAAGTGTGTGTGCAAAATTTCAAGTTTCTTCTATGAGCGATTAGAGCTGTACACGTGAGACAGATAGAAAAACGCAACTATTCCAGCAACTCAGCCGAATTTTCAAAAAAATGAAAACGTCCTTCTTACTCATTGAGGAGGTGTACGTGCAAAATTTCAAGGTTCTACTGTGAACGGACAGAGCTATACACGCGACACATGCATAGACAGATGCTATCATTTCAACCATCAGGCCGAACTTATCTATAATCTCTGGGGGGTCACTATAGCCCGATTTTGAAATTTTGTCGAATTTCCTAATCATGACTATCTTTTTAATTAATAGATATAGAGCTGTAGTATTGCAGTATTTAGCTTACTAGTTTCGTATATCGTTGAGGGTGAGCTCTATTTTTGTGAGGTGCTCTCGTAACATGGCATATTGCCAAAACTACCCCTCAATCAAACGGCTAAAACTTCGGGTTCGTGGGTCGTATCTTTCTCCCTATTCTGCCGAGAGCACATTGGATTTACTGCCATATTTTGTTATGTACTCTCAGCTGATCCCAGCCAAACAAAAAACGTAATGGATGCTTTGAAATATAGCTAAAACCCTTTTCCCCCATAGGTTTCAGATCATTTGTATAATATGAAGAATTAAAAATTTAACCTTGCAAATCATTTTACTACTGAATTTCGATCCTCATTGAGAGTATCACACTCGCGGTCTAGTACCATAGTTCGCTAAACTTAGTACTTAGTAAATCAATATAGAACTGTAAACTTGAAATTTGTAGAATGAATACATTTAACCATCAAACTGTACAAGCCAGGCCCACACTTTTAAAAGCATTTTATTTTTTCAGAAATTTTCTCGAAGAGAAAAAGATTTCGAGCTTTGTCATGAACCATTGTATGTACTACTCCGGAAAATATGTTATTATATGAAATTCTATGTCAGCAGTTTAATATTCTAAATTACTAATGCATTTCTAAATTGTCTTTTGTGAGGTTTAGTTGAACGATAATGCAGTATATTAGGTGTCTCATGTAACAGCTGGATTTGCATCGTTATTTGGGGGTAAAGGAGACATGAAATGAGAGAGAAAAGGGTGGGTGAGAAGAGAAAAAGAAAGTGTGTGTGTGTGTGAGAGAGAGAGAGAAAGAGAGAGAGAAAGAGAGAGAGAGAAAGAGAGCGATAGAGAGAGAACAAAGACGAAGAGAAGGGCCGTGCAGCACAAAAAATCAGTTAAACGAAAATACACCAACACGATGTAATACTATGAATTGCTTCAGGACACCCACACTTTGCGTGCTGCTGAACTACTTCTGAGACTACCTGTTGAAAATTCCCGTGTGCAATATGAAAACCACACTGAATACACATAACATAGACATGCTGTGTAGAAAAATAAACACCTATTTTTCCCCCAGTATTTTGGCACCACCTGTTGTTTACTAAGATGCAAAGGCATTGGCTTCCCCTGTCAAATTCAATTAGTACCGAACTTCACATTCCCACCTACTTGAAAGCAATAGGCGAGGCCATTGACGTTTTTATTGGCCATCCAAATATACCATTCCAGGAGAATATTCAGCAAGATTTTGGCCATCTAAAATTCTCGGCGCACACACTCAGAAGTCTGATACTAGACAGATTGAATTTTGGTGGGACGAACAAATATGCAAAACACCTCACATACATCCAGCAAAACTGCTACAATCATTATTCATTGATAGAGTTTAAAAATTAGGCCCGAAGACAGGAAGAGGCGTACAGAGAAAATGTTGAAAATGTGATTAAAAAACAAAAACAAAAACATACCAAGCTTTGTGTACACAAAACATTTACTCTATTTTACTAGCGTATTTATACTTCACTCATGTAGAGTAGTAGAACATTGACGAAAAGTTAAGTAATTGTGATTATTAATGTGTTGAAAATTTCACGCCCGTATCTCTTCGATGGAAAATTAAGATAATCATTAAAACCTATAATGAATTTGTGTATCATATTGTTAGCATATATATACTATGAAGACAAAGAATTATCGGTTATATAGAATTCTAACGGTTACACCATACAAGCTGAAAATCTGTGTTAATTGTAACTTGACCCCAGGGTGAATAAAGGAGAGGTCGTGATGACCTCTAAAGGTGAAATTGGGTCAAGTCAATTTTGGCATATTCAATTTAACGGAAACGGCTAAATATTAAAAACTGCAAACTTGTGTAGAAGGGCAATTTAATCCCAAAATGAAAATGAAAAAGTTGGTGCTGATCTCTATAGGTCAATTTAAGTCAATTTTGGCATTTCCTAATCCATCACAGACGGTAAAAGTGTGTACCATGGTAGCTTGATTCCATGATGAACATTGGGTAGTTGACAACGACATCAGGTTGCCTATACATGTCAATTTAGGGTCAGATCAGTTTTGGCATTTCCAAATCGAAGGGAGACGATAGCACTCTATGGGCCCTGGATTTGTGTAAAACGGTAATTTGACCCCAGTATGAACATGGTGCTGTTGACCTCTGTTGACCACAAAAGGTCAATTCAGGCATTTCCAGACCCAAGGAAGACGGCTGCAAAATGTATGATCAATGATTACAAATGTATTTCCGACAATAAGTTAATCGAGACGAGACTGATTTTTCGATCGATCTTGCACTCTGATTGCTGATATCTTTCATGCACTCTTCTTCAAGGTTATATGAGATATATTCATTTATTGGCAAAACAGCACGTTTGGTTGAGTCATTCGACAAACGGATTAGCTCTAAGACCAACTGATTTTCGACAAACAAAAAGCCTCTATATATCCGTTATTCATTTCTATATCTTCTTTTTCAATTTGTTCTATGTGCTAATGATTCAGCTGTGAGCAGGCGTTTGTAAAGTGGCGGAAAGCAAGTTAATCTCACAATGAACCAAGTCTGACGAAAGGCCAGCCATGTAAATAAAAAAAAAAAAAAAAAAAAGACATCCTGATCACATACGGATCGTAAATTTTACATCCTCCCCTGACTATTCATAAGAAAAGCTGTGTTTTCGTATGAAACTTTCTATTTAGATATTCAAATTCAAGATGCTTCTGCAAGAAACAAGCAAAAAAGAAATTGGCTTCAAGACATCCAGCTACGGGGATGGGGATAATTACGGTTTTGAACCAGGTTAAAGAACTAATATACCATTTTAAAAATCTTGAGCCTTCCACAAATGTAATACTCCAGTTTTTACACCCAGGACAAACAAAAAGAATATAGTCCACGACATATTTCACTCTTATAAATTGATCATCTCCGCATTATCAGAATTGGGCTTTTTAACACGCATTTTTTTCAGGAAAGAAGTTTTAATCTTTTCTTAGTATCAAAATATTCGTGTACCAGTGTTTGAACAGATGTTGTCATCGTCCACAAACCTCTCGTTTGGTTTACTTTATTGTTACATGAGGTAGTACATGATTTATAGAAATATGCTCCTAAGATGAGAAAAAAAGTTTCTCTTGGAATAATTAAAACCCGTGAGGGCAAAGAAATCCTGAAACGTGAAAATTTTGGGAAATATTGCTTATTCAGATGTGAGTGAATACAGACATTATGGAAAAAAAAAAAAAAAGAAAAGAAAAAAGATCTCTTCAAAAGAGAAAGAAAATTCCTTCGCCTCAAAATTTAGTCACCCTTTTCAAACCAGTGGCTTACTTTTCTAGAAAAATTTAATTCAGAACTTATGGAAATATCGTGAAGAGACAAAATAATACTCATAATACCACAATACCCCCCCCCCCCTAAAGAACAAAACATCGAGAAACCTTTGTGGGGTAAGGTTTTTTTTTTTTCAATAAATGCACCCACCCAAGTGATAATTGAATTACTTTACTATATTCCATGCCTCAACGGACCTGGTCTGCAAAATACACCCCGGTCGTTGAAAAATTGACATTTTTTGAAAA
This sequence comes from Thysanoteuthis rhombus, assembly GCA_963457665.1. Classification (NCBI taxonomy): domain Eukaryota; kingdom Metazoa; phylum Mollusca; class Cephalopoda; order Oegopsida; family Thysanoteuthidae; genus Thysanoteuthis; species Thysanoteuthis major. The sequence continues at coordinate 30,372,748 of OY735203.1, forward strand.
TACTATCAAGGTTTCATAGAAACCTCACTTCGTGCGCCTAATAAGAAGTGCCCAGGGGCTATAATTTTTTTTTTTATCCCAATGTACTCTACGTGTGCATATATGTATATAGAGATATGACCGTATAGGTTTGGTTCTGTTCAATTCGAGAAAAGCTGATTGTAAGAACTTCCTTCCTCTAAGCCACAGCTTGGGATCTACCTCTATCACCCTAATTGAGTCGCAGCATCAAAACCAGCCACCTCAAGTCAACCAACAATGACAAAAACATCGGTCTGTTCAGATTTCACTCAATTCTGCGTGTGTATGTTTGTGAAACGTCTACAGGCGGCACCAATGAACCTCTGAGGCTGAAATTTGCATCAGTACTCCACTATTTTTAAAGTGGAAAATTGTACAGTACTCATTTTTCATGCTGAAGTCTTGAAAGTTTGCATTAGTAGTCAATTACAACTTCCGAAAAATTACCCCCTTCCGTAGGTTGTTTTTTTTTGGTGTGTGTGTGTGTTTGTTTGGTAATCTGCAATGGAAGTTTTGAAAAATTTGGTGCCCAAAAAGTGTAAGAGATATCTTATTCATTAAATCACCATTTTGCAAGATTTTTCAGTTGATCACTCTTAACACGGCACGCTGCTAAAAGAGTGATCATGTGACGGTTTCTATTGAGTGAATAACCAGATCTGTACAACAATTTTAGCATTAATTAGATGGGTAAAGAAAATTTGTAGCACTTTTCTTTTATATATTGTGATTTGTATAGCTTTTTCGATAATCTTGAGAAATATCTCATGATTTAAAATACGTATTGGGTACTCATAGTGATAACTAGCAAACCAATTAGTTTTTGTAACGAGTTTGATTGCTCTCGTTCAAAGATCGAACTTCACTTACTTTTATAGAGAGCGTACTTGTAAAATCTGCGTGGATTACCTAGATAAACTTGGGTTAAAATGACATTTCAATTTCAAAAAACTTTAAAAAAAAACAAAAACAAAAAAACAAAAAACCAAAAAACACAGCAAAACAAAAAACCCACCCCCACACAACCAAAAAACAACAGAAGCTAGGTATTCTCACAGACAAATCCATACAAATCACAAAACTTGAATTTTATAAACTTTACTCAGAATAAACTATGGGGGTGGGGCGGGTGAGCTAACATAAAAGCATTTTAAAATATAAGAATATTCAACTAATTTGTACACATATTTTATCGATAACAGAGTTTAAAAGGGGTACCTTATGAAGTTGATCATGAATAAGTTTCAAAGGGATCATTAGGAGAATCAAATGAATTCTAGGGCGAAAACAAAAAACACACCGGAGTTGAGATTAAGCCTCAAGTCAGAAACTGAACTCCCAAATAAAGTAAAATATTGATTTGTCTGGTCACTGAACTCAATAAGTCAACAATATAAGTCTAGAACATAACTTGGGAGAAAAGACAAAAAATAGCCAACATTTTTTTCTAATGAAATTCTTTTCATGAGAATCTGTTTCAAAATTGTTTCTGTCCTCTATAGAGCTTTCTATGTTAGTAAATCGCAGTAACTTGATAGCAAAATAAAAGGAATTCATCCATCATTATTCGATGAAATTTCAATCGATATTTTTCAAATAAGGAGTGAATTTATCATGGATGGTTACAAACTAACCAGATAATTTCCAGCTCGCCATGGCCCAAGGTGGGTCTTATCTGTTTAAGGCAGTTTTGGATAATCATCTAGAAGGTAACAGATGTTAGCAATTTTATGTCTGTTTTAACAGCCCTACCATGGAATGAAGTAATTTTATCTCCACCTGTTATAACCTTCTCCCTGTAAAATGTCTGAATGTGAGAATATCTAGCAAAGACTAGATAAGCTGGTTTGATGCAGAATTCAGAATACAATACCACTTAAAAATGCATTCATTTTTATTCAAAATTCTCTACATAAAAAACAAAAATAAAACAACGTGGTCGGTTGGATTTACATGTGATTGTTTGATGCTGGGTCCTTTGGGATTATGTAGAGCTTCGACTGATGATCATACCTGAATCAAATTAGTTATTTGAGGTATCATTTTGCTTTAGCCAAGTGAATTTGAAACCATCTGCCGCGGTCGTGGCTGAAGCACGTAGATTATATGTTGAAGAGTTTTCTTCTTTCAAATGTTTCGTATAAGCGTCTTCTTGTAGCTCTTAAGTAGTCAAATCTGTCCGCTGGAGCACAGAGGGGAAAGTAGCCGTATTTGTTAGCTGGTAGAGGTCTGTTTGGTTCGCGCGCGCTGGTCAAAATACTTCTGAACTTTGCATCATTTTCATCCACAATCTTCTCATCTACCCATCGACTCAAATTACTTTCTCGCTTTAGAGAAGAGGGCGTTAGGACATTAAAATTTAGCAGACGTTTCCATGTCGGGAAAATAAAAGGGAAGATTGAGATAAGAATCCAAACGAAATGCGTGCATCTTTGAAATATTTACAGTTTTAATCTCTTCACGCACACATAATAGAATAATCATCATTGGATATTAGGTGCAAACGTCAATTCAACCCATTTGAAATTACTTCCCTTTATCAGATCACAGTTTCATTTTTTTTTCTCTCACTTGAACGCTAAAAGAAAGAAAATCGTAAATAAATGTCACAGGTACTGTTGCAGTACTTAGAGTTCAAAGTTCAATCCATTTAGAATATCTTTTCTCGCCAAATATCCGTTTTTGCTTTGTTTTGGACAAGATGAAATGTTTCAAACTCCGGGAAAGTGAAGTAGGGGAAGTATTTCTACTTATCCTTCCCAGCAGTAAGGACTGTATACATATTTCCATTAACCAAACCACATCTTTTAAAAACGTACATAAAAAAAAATAAAGCACTGCTTTTCATTCGGTGAAAAAAAGCATTAGAATTAACTCCTATTCAACGCTTAATATGCCCTCAACAAAAATCAGCTCCGAGGGAAACATGCCAAAAACAGTTACAATTTTTTTCCAATTCATATACAGGAGATTATCAAAGAGAAACATCTTTGAAACTATAAGAAGTTTTAAATGGGCATAGACTGGAGTTAAAGAAAGACTTTGGTAAAACACTTAATTCAGAATTATTAACCTAAGTTGGTGAAATTACATTGTTGAAATTCTATATAGCTGTCAATCGAAATTTATTAGTATTACATTTATTAAGCGATCAGGCGATTAAAAAAAGTTGAATTTTTTTTTTTCAAGTCATTGCAGTTCAAAATATATTTATTCTCATATCACAAACATGCTATTTATCATTCGGCTACTGGCTTTCTCAGGACAGTGACTTGTTTCAACTTCCATCATAGTTGCCATCTCTTTCTTTTCAAGGTTTGGGAGTGTATAGTCAACGTGTTCAGGTGTTTATCTTTAATTTTGGTTTCTGCTTGTGTTAATACTATCCACGATAGGTTAGAAAATTGATTTTTCTGTCTGGCTAGTTGGAAATGTAGTTCCTTGTTCACAGAAGAAAACTTCTGCAGGATTATCCAACTACTACAAGTAGAAAAAGGCATTCACCAGTACGGAACAGTACTGTCGATGTGTCTCCAGCAGGCGAATGACGAATCTACGTTTAAATTGCTGAAATCTTCCGTTAATGTTGGTATTTCATTCTGTTTGGTCGAAACAATTATGTAGTTTTTGTTATGGTTATTGTCCCAGTACTCTGGCTTTCCAACGGGTCTATAACACACAGCAAACTGTACCTGTTTATCTGCGTTAAAGTCTGTAGGAACGTTCATAACAAAAGTGAATGTGTCATAATTACTGCAGCGGTTGTGACTGTGCGAATAGGTGGCCTCTATCTCACTTGAGGTCTCCCAAGAATCGAAAGTGTATCGAACGACAACATGTTTTTCAAAAGCAAGATTCTTCACCTTTATTGTCCCTCTAACTTCATAGTCCTTGAGGATGACGTTTTCCAGCGAGACACAGTTCTTCTCTACACGGTCCCTGAAAGCAATGTAATCTGCTGCTGGTTGAGTGAAAGAGAGACTCAGTGGGGGTACACTAGTCACCGACGCTGAAGTTCCCTTGGTTAAGTGAGACAGAATTTCCGGTCGCATCATAGGCGGGATTTCTGATGGTTCCGTCATGATTCGGACAGTGACCAGTTCATATCCATGGGAATCCGCGAATGAAACTTTTTTCCTCGGTCTCGACGGCGACGTTGGGCTACAAGGCGATAGAGGAACAGGGCTTGTTGGCTCAGACGACTCCCGTGAACTGACAGGGGAAATAATTATGGGCTTTGGCGAAGGTGCTGCCCTTTTTGTTTTTCGTTGCTCAATGTAGACTGGAGCATGTGTAACAAAACTACGCTCTGCGCTAGTTAGGTGCTCAAAGATACTACTGCTTAGGAACTCCAGCCCAGTTCCCGGTGGACTGGAGGAGAGAAGGTAAGCGGTGTAATCGACAGGCATGGCTGTGGATCCGTAAACTGCAGTTCGAATCATTGGAGAGAGGTGATACCTGCAAGAAAATGAGAAGATAATGTGATTAGCAAATTTATCATTTCGGTGAGCAATAAGGCAATAGCTTGCATATTAGTCTCGAGAGCCATTGTAAGAGAGTTCGATCCACAATTAATGCTCCATTATTACAGCCTTGCGTCAATGAGAACTTTGCGAATATATATATATATATATATATATATATATATATATATATATATATATATATTATATACGTATATCGTCCGATACAAATCTAAAACATTGTATAGATAAGAGAAAAAAAGGACTAGATGTGACGAATTCCATTGAAAATTATGTATGCTGAGTACATAGAAAGTTATTAAAAGAAACTAAAGATTATCCTATTCTTAAATTGTAATTAATATCATAGTCCTTGCAAAAGTATAAAGATTTCCCGCATAGTTTTTGTTTTTCATTTGACAAATATACGCACAATTTTCTTCCAATTAAATTGATACTTATAAGTTATATAAGAGAGACAAAAAATACTTACCCAAAGGCTCAAAGCGATGGATGTTCATACAAGTAGCTATCTAGGAAGCTCAAGCCAGAAAAAAACCTGCACAAAGAAAAAGATAAATATTTTTATATATATGCACACACATCTATCAGTGACACAATAATGTATTTTTCAAAAGTGTCAGTAACTCTCCAGACAAACAAACGAGTTTTTTTTATCGCTCTCTATTTAAAAACAATTTTATAGTTTATTCTTTCCAAATACAATTACTTTCTTCTATCATAATAATATAAGTTAAACCCTTAAGCGAGTCTCTTTCACGAAGAAGGAAGTAGATACATGACGCATTCATTCTCTATCCTCCATTCAATTTAGATAGTCAACTTAGTTCTAGATTTGTATTTTCACGATTGTTGCATACATAACCATTCTCCATTATCACAAATCAAGACAGTGTATCCTTCACATCAAAATTAACAATGTACTTGCAATGTTAGACAATCAGTGATAATACCTCATCGTATAGGGTTCCTAACAAAGAAAAACTAAAATTTATTCTATACCCAGTTCTACGGCAAGTAAAAAGTAGTTCTCTATTAAAGTATGTAAATTAGTGATATATACAAAGATTTATTGATAATGTAATATCATAGGACTGGAGTTTGACTATGAGAAGTTGTGTAGGACGAGGAAAGAGTACACAAATAATTAGTCGCCAAAACAATTTGAACTAGGCATTTGTCAGTTTTAATTCAACTATAATTAATAAACATTCTGGTATTTTACACAAAATTTGTTAATTCAAGTTTGATCAACTATTCCTAAAGTTATTGCATCAAAAGTGATTTTGTAGTTTAATAAAATAATATTTCATTTATCTGACAATACTATGTACCACATCTAGCGTCAGAGTTAAGATATCCAACATGAAGAGTATAGGGTTATTTAAAACGTTTTGTTAATTGGCTTTTCTTTATTTCAGGTATATCATATTCTTGGTCTTATTAGAGCAAGAGTTGGTAATTATCTGTATGTTTGCACTAAGTAAACTGTTGTGATCAAAGATCCAACTTTCCCTTCACTAAGTGACTTTTAAAATTAAAGGCAGATAGAAATCATTTCTGACCAAAGGATGAGAAGACAGATTTTCCACACATTTTGGATTATAGACATTTCACGATATTTCAAAAGATAGCATAAACAGACAGCCATAGAATGAGGGGCAGAATATATATTCCAAGATATAGGTACTTTCACAGACTGTTGACGACGTGTATCGATATAAACGCATGAAACTTGTAACATCTTGATTTTATAATAATTCCCCATTAGAAGAGAAAAATGTGGAATTGATAAAAAAAAAATCAAGACAAAAAAAAAATGAACAAAAACAAACAACAAAAAACCCCTGGAAAATCTCATAGAAATTCATTCAAAGTCAATCAACCCCCACTTTTTAATTGTATAAATTTTAGCAAAATATATTTCAGACATTTCTACACGGATGATCCCCCGGATGAATTGAATCAGGCGAAATTTGATATGAAACCTCCAAGATGATTTGTAAAAATATGCCCGGAAGCAGTTTTAATTTTCTATGTATTTGTTTGGAAAGTTAGAGAAAACAGAAATAAGGGCCATCAAACAAACTATGGAAAGCATCATTTCAACATCCAAAATCAGATCAGATACTTCGAGCCCACATAGAGATATTAGCGACTTGTTAATCTGCTCTATTTGTCCTAAGACCAGATGAGATCATAAGAGTACCATACTGGACTGGACTGCGACAAATCAGTGACAATATCATTGTCAAGATGACTGGAATGGTACAGATCACCGAGAAAGTTTGATCCCTGCTTTTCTTCTCTTCAAAGAGCAAAAAGTGATAATCTCAATTGAAGTGAGAATTTTGTTTCAAGATTCTTTCCTCAGGATTAATAACCATTTAGCTAAAACGCACTTGCAGGATTACAATTCACACCTGACTAAGGATTTTTCCATTGTGTCCAGCCTTAAAAAAAAAAAAAAAAAGGTTAAAATCTGTCACATTATTAATGAATTAATAGTGCAGTCTACATAAATTCAAAAGCCAGAGGGCACTAAAGGTTTCAACCTTATTTGCGTTATTCATGTCTAGCACAAGGATGTGGATTTTCAGCAAACTAAGAGAAAATACTTATTACTTTAACTAAATGCCCTGACATGTATGTTCCTGAGTTTTCGCAATAAGTAGACTGATAATTCACGACTACGCTCATACAGTAAATTTGGATGATGAAAATGGCATCTTTCTTCCCGGATGTTGGGATATAGGGTTATTCGCACTTTAACTATTCAGCTCTTAGCTAAGAGATCCTAACATACATTTGTCCTTTTCACCACAAGAATACGTTTGGCTTATGAGAGACTGTACATTGATTGCAGCAACTATCAACGGTAAGCTACATCGAGTCTGATCGTAATCATGGTGACTATTTCATAACTCTTACTACATACTTAGCATCGAATATGAAAAAACGAAGAAAAAAAAATGAGAATATTGAAGAAAAAGTCAATCACCGATTTAACATTGTTAATTGGCCTCGTCTCAACCCCGATTGGAAAAAATCTAGTCTATGATCACAGACATTGATAGCAGTGGTAAGATACAGGAAGAAAAGGATAAAAATTTAAAAAAAAAAAAGTTTGTGAATAAAGAATTTCAAATTCTTGTTGGTGTACTTATTTCGGCAAGCATCATTCGTGTAGAATTAGTAAATTGAATTGCTTAAAAATCGATGTACAATGCAATGAATGCAGCCAATGGCTTTATTTTGATCATCACCTGGACTTATTTTCATGAATAACGTTTAATGATAAAAAAAATCTTAGCTTCACTTCTCGTTGGTTCCCGTATTCTACCAGGACTCCATAGCGGCATTTTTTTGCTACAGTTTCAAGTTGAATTACATTAGTTGATTCTACAGTTATTGGGGGTCAGAAGCAAATTTGCTGTTTGAATTTCCGAGAAGTGTTCCTAATACGAACAAACTGAAATTGTGTGGAGAATCTTTAGAAAAAGGACAAACTGCAGTTCGGATACAACATCCACCGGTCAAAAAAGAAAAAAGAAGAAAAAGAAAAAAAGAAACTAAGAGATTTACTCTATTCTACCAATCATTTGGGCTATGTGGTGAAAACTGGACAAAATAACGGATCCTATACAAAGATTGCCTGATGCGACATACAGCTGAGGAAGGCCGAATAACGCATCGGCTGAAACAAAGACGGGGTATCACTCTGAATCCTGACTGATACTCTCATCTTAGCGCTTCAGATAGCAGAGATCAAATTTTGTAGTATTTGGCAACGAACACAGTTCAGGCTGAAATACGACACGTACACCTTGAACAAGTGTGATCGATATCTTATTTCTACATCAAATGTCAGTATAACCTTTGGAGATGGTAAAGCCATTACTGAAAATAAAAACCCACGTAACTACAGTAGAATTTAGTAAAGGTTAGAAAATTTCCGGGAGGTCTTCACTTGATTAAAAGAAAATACGACAGGATATTTTGTGTATGTATTGTCAATAATGTTGAGGAGAGTCTTAACATTTGTAGGATTCTTCAGACAACTGAACTCGACCCGTTATTTTTGCTGATCTCACTAAGAGTTGGCCGATTCCTTCAATGGCCTACGTCAAATGTACTATCTGTACGTAAATAGTTATTTTTTTTTTTTGTAGTGCCAAGTAAAACAAAACATTAGTAAACATTTTTTGCAAATGGCCACTCTAGCAATGTTGGTTGAAGGTTTTAATTTCTTTGTTAAACAAAGAATTCGATGTAATGTCCCTGCTGAGCAACATGATCGCAAAATGTCTGATTAGTGCATTTAGACAAGTTAATATATGCCGATTCGTTCAGTTTTCTCACTCTTCGTCACACTCCATTATTAGGACTTCTTTCCAGAAACGGTTATGTGCAGCTTTCTTCCTTCAGATATAATTGGTCGTGCCACATTTTTTCCCCAATGCTTTTGGATATGGCTTTTTCTGAGTTCTTGGAGTCAGACTTTAAGGGTACGGCTGGTCTCTCGCATTGACAGAACTTTACATACAGATAGTACACCTGAATATGGTCGTAAAATGGATCGGTTGAAACGTTAGAAAATGACATTAAAAATTGTTAGTTCAATTGTCAAAAAATTAAAATAAAGTAAAATATAATAAAAAATAAATAAATGAATTGGATTTTAAGGATGATCAATGTGAATAGTGCAATGGAAGATTTAGTTTTCTTTAGAAGTAACTTAATCGATAGGGAGAGCCACAGCTAGATTCAGTGGTAAAAGTTCTTTTCCAGCAATGATTTTGATGGGGAAATTCTAGTTTCTAATTAAGCATTTGAGATAGAACATAATGCATAGAGTGGCAGCCACTTGTCTTTACAACCAGATTATATAAGGATTTCAAGTCAAAATATCATTTTTCTGCAGAAGCATGAGTATTAATTGAATAGTTAGATTGTCCAAATAGGGTTCAATTTTTGCTGTAGTCTTTTCTGTGACAGGTTATCATGGAAACGAGCAAAGCATTGGATTAATTGAAAGTAAAGATAAAGAGCTCGACATTGAAAAATAGAAGTCGAATCTAGTTCGAGCTTGTTTTTTTTTTCTAGTATGCCTGGTAATGTATCAATTTTACCGTTTGGTGAGGCAGCTCATGATCTAAACAGCGACTGTAGTTGAAGCAGTGAGAAGCAGGAATTAATTTTGAACAGCTCGAAACCTGGATACATCCGATTTGAAATATGGTGTAAATAGATTACCATCACACTATCCTCTCACTAGTCTACGAGACTACCAATGTATTTCCTTCCTTTTTTTGGAAAAGGATTTGCTGCGTAATTTCTGTTGCCGGCAGTGAGCCAAGTGAGATGGCAGCCAGCTGCCCAGAGAACAGGCGTTCTATTCTAAGACATTCTAATAAGGGAATGCCTCTGTTTAATTTCAGTTTTCAAAACATTGCCCCCCCCCATCATTTGTATATGAAACATTTCATTAGAACATTTAGTGGGGTAACTCGGATTTTCGGTGAATGGAAAGAATGCTAAGTGATGGCGAATTCATGAGAAGGAAGTGTTTGGGTTACGGGAGTGTCAAACTTAGGAGAAAAGTCCCTGCACGACCGGCCTTATCGAAGTTTTTTCTCCATAAATATTTATGTAAGCTAGTAGTTCTCAAGCAGTGTGCCGCAGGAAATTTCCCCAACATGTATTCCGAGCCCTGAACGTGTCTAGTACGAATATTCTGTCTAGATTCTATCACAGATGATAATCTAGTGGCCTCACAAAATATTGCAGTACAAACCTTCATTACTAATTCAAAGTGTTTTTTTAATGCAGTAATGTGCACATTTCCAAAGGACAGACAAACTGATATATACAAATGTATATTAATATTTTGAATGTAGAATTGGTGTGCCACGTAGGTTAAATGTACTTTTTAGTGTGCTGCGACACAAAATTTGTGAACCACTGATCTACAATGAGATTCTCATTGGCAGGTCTCAGGAAAGCTAAAAGACGATGCGTCGCCAGTGTTCAGAATAAGATTCGTGCTTGAGCAACAAAGACCTAAATTGGCATTGCTGAAGTGATGAGAGAGCAACCATAGGTATGCGGTCTAGACTTGGCCTGCAGCACCCCGGGGGGGGGGACTCATGACCAATATAGGTATTTATTCAAAATCTTATACAATTTTCTCTGAAATTGAATATTGTAGTTTATATTGTGAAATTACTATTCAGGCTCCAAATAAATAATACAATAATAGTAATTCATAGATATATTAAAATCGACATCGAGTACGCTTTCTGCAGTACGAGCGATATTTTGGAAACGAATGTCTGACCCAAATAAAAAATGTTCAATGTGGCCAGCTAGATCAAAAAGGTTGCCCATGCCTGGTATAGTATGTCAATAGTGGATAATTGTTCAACATACAATCACAGCTGGGCCTGTTTGGTTGCAGCTTTAATTGCATATTTCTCAAATTTTACAATACTGATCCACATACCTAAAATCGTAAGTCCTGTTCGATCAAACAAAACTAAAAAAATACAATTTGATATCGAGACTAAATGCGAAACAGCCCATTGATCGATTTCTTTTCCAAACAATCTTTGCGGCTAACCCTTTCCCCTCGTTGTTAAGGGTTGTGGTGTGTTGATCTTGCAAAAGCCAAATAGCAGAATACGTTTGATTAAAAAGTGATTCCATCAAAAGACGGTGACAACTGATATAACGCATTTCAATGTCGTAAGCATTTTCGATTAGGTAATTTACTCTATTTCGTGACTTTCTGATAAGGTACAGAGATATTTGAGGTTTGAAACAATCCTCGTACTCATTAATCATTACTGAGATCTTACTTGGCCCCTGAGAGGGTTCTCATCAACTAACCAGTTCAAAATTCCATTTAAGTTTCTCAGAGTCAGGAGTCAACAAAAGGAGGTAACCGATTGCCTCTTTTCTCCCATTCAGTTACCACTGGTCAACTTTTTTATTCAAATATAAAAATATCGAAAATATATCTGCAAAATATGTTTACATAAAAAAAAAAAAAAAGCTTGAATGCATTTTCAGAAAGTCTTTTCCAAATCTATATACGTGAGGGATTTGGCTGCTGAAAGGTATTCAAAAAGGTGGAGCTGATTTTTCCTTCAGACCTTGAAAAATGTATCCCTCAGACAGCTGAGAACCCTTAATTACAATGTGCTGTTTCGAACCGAGTTCTCTAATTTATTGAATTCGGGACATGCGTAGCTAGGTATAAACTTATATCTTGTGAAACATCAGTCGTTTTAATCAATTATCAAAATAGTCGAATTTCTATAGGATACAAGTGTCAAATGCCTGCGTAGCAAGGATAGTTCGATTAACAACAGATAAAGTGAGAACACGTAAATGCACTGCACACATTAAACAAGCTCAAATTCCAGTGTTTGGTCCAATTTACATTTCAAGAACGAACTTCCTGAAATAATCAGACGAAGATCACTCGGTTGAACCTATGAAATGCAATAAAGCGAAGAGAACTTAAAAGATCACAAATTGAAAGTTTTGTAGGATCAGTTACATCGGGGCAATCGAGAAGGAAAAAAAAAAAAAAAAAAAAAAAGGTAGAAAACAAAGTTGACACTCCTTTGGATCACTATTCGTTGAATATAACAGATTCATTACAAAGAAGGAGAGTATCAATTTTACTGAGACCTGAGCCCTTCGAACGCAGCACACTGGGCGACCGTAGAAGTTTCCGGTAACGCACCTAGGACAGAGTCGGATCATCAGATTATTACCCAATAAGAAGTGTAAATCAACAGCCCTCGCTTTACCACCAACTAATAAGGTATTAGTAATCTCTTACATTGATTAGAACTTTTCAATGAAGGGGTCAGACCCCTATCCAAGGGCCGCAGATTTTTTTAAAGAATAACTATGCAGCTAAAGTTCGATTTTTTCTCTCTCCATACTCCCCCATGAGAATTAAGGAAACGCTGATCATTATGAATACATACTCACTTCTCCCCTAACAGCAAGAGAAGAGAGAACCTCAGAATGCACTGTGGTTTCTAAAAAACAAAACAAAAAGGACCCATCGGTGGGCGGTAACAGGTTGAGTCGACCCACAACGAACTTGGCCCCATGACAAACCCGGCCTTTCTATTTGAGAAAAAAAATATCCGTAGAGGTTTTCAATTTTTTCTTTGTAAATGTCTAATGTTCGTTCGTTTTCAAGTTTTTTTTTCTTAAATAACTTCAGAAAATCAAATTTCTTCGTATGACCCCCCCCCAACTGCAACTTTGGCAGGGTTACTAAAACATATTTTGCAAATCATTTGACTATAGCCAATTATTAGAACCTCGATTGACACGGAGAAACTAGGATTTTGAAAATGAATACATAGTTAATCAACAGGCTGTACATATGATTTATAATACTTCATCTACTAGAAATGAGTAAAAATAGGCAGTACATTTATGTTTGAAAATATAACGTTCAGAAATCAGCTCAGTCCCCATCACCGGCATCTCAGAGCAGATATAACGATGTAAAGTTGGTAATTAGATAGAATCTTCATGAACTTTAGAACTCATCTACCAGCTTCCCACTCAGAACATCGGCTCGGGTTAGTAGATTCCAGATGTTTCCCTATTTTTACAACGAGCTTGAAATAAAAAAAAAATTCTGCTTCGTTAACTGGACATACAATTATATAATATTACCATTATAATTAACCAAGTATTGACTTTGAAGGGTAGTGGAGACCCAGAAACAGAGTGGGCTGCTGGTGTTCCGAAATTAAAATGAGGGTTGTACATGGCGTTAAATAAAAAGGTGTGTGAACTGCAGTGATGTACGATACTGTATACCTTGATATTATGACGGGTTTAATTAATGTATTCATTGTTTGATTTATTGTTCATTTAACCCAGTCGCGTGCGTGATCGAATATAGTGGATGGAGGGGAAAGAACAAGGTTAAGCGTTGCCTCACAACCTGCTTTGAAATTTCTCACTTGAAAAATAGATTAAAAAAATTTAATAATGAACACAGATCACTGGCGCCAGTGGTTGATACACAAAGATCTCAACTTCAAGGCAGTCTAAATTGTTTGAACACGAATTATGTTCAACGAAGCATCGACCATATGCGATTTTCGATTTCAAAGGGATTCTCTTCGAAGTAGTAGCAGCATTACTAATTGTGGCTGCAGTAGCAGGAGGGGAAAGGAAAGTTCATCCCAAAATCAAGCTACTCAAAACAAAACAAACCGGCATACTATTTTTTATCTATTGTTTGTTCAGGAATCTTAGCGAGTAGTTCTCATTTGATAAGTGAGCTTCAAATGGGTATAGAATATTTTGAGTAATGAAGTTAGCTAGAAACTGAAAGGTTTAGCCGATTTTAACCGATAGTTCTGTTAATAAAAGTCATTTGGCAATAATGTAAAACAAAAACGCTAAATACGTCATCTATTGATAGCGGTGCGTAAATAATACTCCTTCTGTTGAACAGAAGGTGGACTGATCGAGAAGCGTCTAATAGAGATGTGGACACATCTCAAGGAACGAAAGGATTGCTGGGTGATATTGTTGATGTTGAATCTGTCAAGAAAAATAAGTCAAAACAAGTTCTGATTTGAGAAATTACTCCTGAAATTTCTACCCTGGAATATAGTTCAAGCAAAATCAGAAAAATTCTAATACTCCCCCCCCCAATAAAAAAAAAACAAACAAAAATATTTGTATTAAATAACTGGGTAAAAGTTGAAATTCACGGCCCCTCCTATAGATGTCTTACTGGTTTCCGTCAGCCATAGGTCGTTCACGCCGGATGGATATTAAGATTGCTTAGCTCCAGGGGACCAGGGCTCCCTTAATGCACTTATGAGAGAATAGTCAGGGGTATTCCCTAACGCCTATGGTGTACTAAGAAGCAAGTCCGAGGGAACTTGAAAATTCTAGACTCTTCTCCCAGTTCTGCATAAGATTCTCCAAACTGGAGAGAAAAAAAAAAAAGAAAAAAAAAAGAAAAAAAGTCTTCTGCCACATCCCATCCCTATGCGTGAGAGGATGAGTAAAATACTCTTAATAGGTACTTATTGGAATGTCGGCTGCTTCATCTTTTCATCTGACATACTCTCATGAAAATAACTGACGCGTATCTCGGCATGGTGCCAATTCTACCTCATCGAAAGACTTTTCACGTGCTGGAGGTATTATTCGGCGTGATATTCCATCATGCAATGAACGTGATATGGACTGTTGTATTAGTGTTATCACATATGTTTTCGTCAATTTTGTCGTCCAAACAGTGCTACTTCATATGATAATATCATATAACACATTTCTCAATGGTACATTACACTGTAAATTGTCTCAAACTGATAATTATTGAATGGAAATCATTTTCACTTGATAAATATTCGAGACCACACTATCTCTACTACTGGTGCCATCTCTTGTTTTTGAACGAAATTGAAAACAAAACGATGATGGTTTGAAACAACAAAAGAAGGTGAATACAACGCTCAGCTGATATGGATGTTCGGCTTTGTCGTTTCATCAGCTTCAAAAAAGAAACTGAAAGAAAGCGCAACGCAGAAGTAACTATTCACATTATAAAATGCCGGTACACGTGAATAAAGAATAAATATGGAGATTAGCGGCGTAATTTGACGTGTAGTTTCTTTAAATCCAGAAATACTAACCCACCCGCACTATTTTTAATTTAGATTGGGGAGGGGGGGGGAAAGAAACAAAAAACAAAAAAAACCCCAAAACACTTGTAAGTTTTGTTTTGGAAAAAAAAAGCTCAAATTTTCAACTAAACATTTCAATAAAACTTTTCAAATAGTCAATGTTTACTTTTATCGACAAAATGATAACGATGAAAGCGCTCCGCCCCCACAAAAAAAAAAAAAAAAAAAAAAAATTATCCTACAAAATCTCTCCTGAAGTTATTTTCTCAACCGTTACCGTACGCCGGTATAACCATATCATATAGAAATGTAACCATATTTTTTCCTTTTCTGTCCGATGTTCTGGTTCAGATTTTTAAAAATTAATCCTATCAAATAAATTTTGAATTTTTTGTAGAGAAGAAAACACACTGGAGGTGTAATTTAGTTCTGCTGAAAAATTTGACTATGTCAAAAATCACGCTGCAATTGTTAAAAATTATTTCCAATTGTAGAAATAAAAGTAAGCACAGATTTTTTTAATCTGCTAAAGAAATGACGATTTGAGAACATAACAAAACAAAAACTAACGTGAAAGGTAACGGCTGATAGACTTACCTGGTATTCTTGTTGTTGCCGATATATTACTCCTAACAGCTGAGCCAGCCTAGAAAACTTACAGAGCCGTGCTTGGTATCCCACGGCTTCACCGCGTCTCTCTACAGATTGAACTGGCAGCACATAGCTTGAATGCTGTTCCTCGCCGGAAGTTGTTCACGTGTTCTCTCCCTACCATCCAATCAGAAACTAAAAGCCACATGAGAGAACACAACTAGGGCAAATGTAAAAATGAAAACTGTCAATTTGCCTGACCGGCTGGTGGAATAGCATGTACGAGCGTGAATTGTTTTTTTTTGTGTTTATTGTTGTTACTACGGTTCACTATTCTTTTCATTCGCAAGATCACCCTACACGAAAACGATCTTTTTGCTTAACTGGAAGGCTTCTTCCAATTCACCCGTCTACTATAGTAGCACAGCTGAGTTTTTAAGCGAGAAGAAGATGGGGATGAACACAATGCAGTATCTCTTTTTGCATCCGTTGAGGAAGTAAAGATGGTATTAGTAGTACCAATAATGAAATCTTTACAACAGCATTTTCCTGTTTAAAAACTCACCATTTCATCATTCATTTCTTCTCAGTCATATCTGAAACAATCTGAATCGATTATTCATTTGGATGCACAGAACAACCTGTTAAGTGTTTATTATCCTAATTGATTTCATTTCATTTTTCATTCTTAAAATGATGATGATTATTAATAAATTACGCGACTAGGGGGCACCAGTGGGCCTCTAAGAGACGGTGGGACTCACAAATATAAAGGTGCTGCCTCCACCCCACCATCAAAGCTTTATCATTCATTAGCAGCATGATAATTAAAAAAAAAAGTCCTAATAATCTCTCTCAGTCTGTCTGTCTCTCTTTAATAACGGGGAAAAATTGCTGTACTGATTTATGTTACGAGAGAAGTTCTTGTCCGTTTTTCTCTTTACCTGCGACGTACGTCAACAGGTCAATGAATGCCAAAAACCTTTTCGTTCATACTAAATTTGAAAATGTCGAAAACGTTCATAAGAAAGGATGGGAAGAGAGAGAGTGGGCTAAATGAGAGGAATACAGTTTTTTTACGTTACACCAAGTCATATTGCTACTACCTTTAAAAATCAATTCTCGAAATGGAAAATATGAAGTACAAAAAAGAAAGCACACTATTCAGTGTGTATAACTAGGAACACACACACACACACACACACACACACACACACACACACTCTCTCTCTCTCTCTTTCTATCTATCTATCTATCTATCTATCTATCTATATATATATATATATGTGTATATATATATATATATATATATATATATATATATATATATATATATATATATATAACTTTTAAATTTCCCAATGAATTATATTGCATTTGGGGCGATATTTTTCGTTTCATTTTTGATCCAATGATAATTTATTTTTGTTTCGGGCGTTACAGAAACAAATATTGTTAAATTCTGTAAAAAACGAATGATCAACGTCGCAGGTTTTGAAGAGATTACCTTCTTTTCCTTGTTTTCTTTACTGACTCTGCTGGAAGGATATATCGTCTAGTCAATCAATCAATATGACGTAACTGTGAACATTGCCATGTTATGTTAGCGTCTGTCAATACTTGGACACACACACACACACACACACACACACAATGTTGCATACATATTTAGAATTTTTTTCCCTTTTTCTGAAATAGAACTCCGCATTTGCCAAAACTAAATTAGTCCTGCAGAATTAGGAAAACACCTTGAAGAAATTTGCATAAAGATCAAATTCGGTTGACCTACGTGAGTAGCCTAATCATAACAGGGGATTGAGTTCAGTAAGCTGGAGAGATATGTGTATACAAGACAAGATAAAACCTCATATATTGGAGCGTAGCCGGAGATTTTTCGGGGCGTATGGATCTAAACTCCATGAAGGGGTACCATCCCAAGATTTAAAACTATTGTTCCCAACCGGGGGTCTGCAGACCCCTGACGGTGGCATAGTATATAGTGGAATTGTAGTAGGTGAACCACATTTCTTCAATACCTTTTTGTGGGGGAATCTACAATCACTCCCACCTCCCAGTGCTAGCCCGCTGTCTTTATAAATCAAGGTTTCCTGTATACATACTAGTTTGCAGGTGGAAAATACATTCCCGATGTAAAATTTTGAAAATTTGGAGAATTTTCCCATAATTACATTGAGATACAAGTGCCACCTCTAACTGGTTTCTGGTTACGGATAGGCAATGCATGTTGAAATGCATAGGACTTTTCACGACACAAAGCAACATACCAAGACTGAATTTCGTTTTTTTTTTGCTTTACTCTAAGCATTTTTGAAAAAGTTTCATTTTTTTCTATTTTTACGTATTTTTATTGCCTAATTTTCAACAAAAAATTCTTTGATATATTTTCAATTTACATATGAAAATGAATCTTCTTCGTTGTCTTCCGTGATAACATATGCACGGTTAAGGTTTTCTTCCTGCTCATTGATATCACCCTCTTCAGCAACGGTACTCTCACCAGACTCTTCAGTTTGCTCGCTGGCATCCAATTCCCGTGGTATATCGGTGCAGGTTTGTCCTAATCAGAAAGCGCATATGGTACTGCATTTCATACCAATCTTTCTGTAGACACAGCTCGAAGCACCTCCACGTCTTACACCCACATGAAATCATATTCATCAGTAAAGCTGGTACAGATATTTATTAAGCGTGGAAGTAGCCAGACATCCACTTAAGAACTTTAGAAGAAAACGCTCACCGGAGGTCGGTATTTGAGATTTCTCCTAGTAAAATACCTTAAGTTCCTGAAGCTCGCACAAATTCATCTTCTTAAGAAGGTTCCAAGCATTATTTTCGTTTATCAAACAGAGCTGAGCAAGTATCGTAACCTGTGAGACAATGGACAACATAAAGTACGTTGCCTCGAGCAGTCAAAACGTTTTCTGAGCGTCTCAGAAATCATTGATTTCCAAGGGATCACCAGTGTCCACCCGTATGTCGACAACTCTCCAGAAGTATACTCTGAAGGGCTGTATCATTACCCAAGACAATGCATTGTTAGAATTCTGAGCTGTAGCTTCCAATGTTGTCGAAACAATGAAAAAGTCTGCATCGCCCACAGCTTGCTACATTTGGGTACCCTCATCCATAAGGAACTCTGTCAATATACTGACATAGCGGACCTTGTTAGACACGCTTCCTAAAAATTCATTTTGTTCACTTGCTTCCATACTCGAGCCGGAAATGATTTATTTCGCAGCGTACTTAAATAAACGTAACTTACGAGATGATATTTCGGTACAATTCTCATTTCCATATCCATCAATCACTATCATATTACTTTCATAATGTCTGATGACATATTGCACATGGTTAGTGAGGATATACCTATATGTATTATCACTAAGCCAAACGGTCTTTTGCAAAAAGGTAGTATCGATGTGCAACATAAAGAAGGCCCATATACTTTACATCCTTTCCGAAATTGTCAGCAAGTTTGTATCTTTTTTCTGCAGGAAGCAGGAGAGAAGTCAACGCTCAGGAAAAACTCCATTTCCTAACTGCTGTTGAAGATACAAGTGATCCAATTCGAAAAGAATTCTGTAAGTTAATGTCCACAACTTCGCCACGAAACTTGACGTTTTTCTTGGATCACTTTAGACTTTCTTAGACTTATTTCCATGAAAGTTTTAACCGTCAAAGGATCAGTAGTGCTTTTTCCAATACCATGCACTTCAACACAGTTTACTGATGGGTCTGCAACCACACCATTGAAAATGCACGCAAGATCTTCGCTTTGTTCTTAAGAATCTATTCGTTGATAACAAGTTATTGAATTTCTCAACATTTGCCATATCTTGCTTAATGTCAGAATGACGTAGATCTTTATGCTGTGTCGATGTCGTGGATTAGACCCCAGCAAGATCCTTTCGATAGTCATGGATTGGAACAAAATGCAGTAAAGAGCCTTTACACCAATGAAACCATCTGTAATGTCTTCCATGCTTCAACAGGCGCATAAAATCTTGCTGAATAGTTTGATCACTCCAATTTCCACTCGAGTGGCACTTTTCTATTTACAGTGAAATAACCTTTCCCTGCATACATTTCATGTATCATGAATTTTACAGTTCGTCCAGTTGTCGCTCATACATTCTGAAACTTCTCACGTAATGAATATACCTTGATGCGTATAAAGTCGGAATCATTCAATTCGTGATCTCCAGTACGCTCATTAAATATTAGCATTCTTCGTATAGAAGTGTTCATGCGTCTATCACATGTTCAGCATGAGCTGGTGGAGGGTAGTCTGATTCTCATCTTCCTCAAAATACCCAAGACGAGTTATCATTATACATACCAGGGTAGCTATTTTGGCCATTTTATGGCTAGATTCGACAAATCTGGCCTTTCAATGTAGCATTTGTTTATGAACTTTTTTTTAGTTAAGTCGTATATAAATTGTTGCAGCAATAGTATTTGCTATTAATTTTTCTATTTTTGGTTTGTACTGCAGTAGTGAAATGTTTTATACGGTATAAACCTAACATTTACAACTTTCACTAGTATCAATTGTGGGGTTGCAATTTTTCTTTTGATTCGAATAATGTAATAAATAAAAGGAACAATAATGGAAGTAGAAATGAGAAAATAGTTCATGAAATAAAACTTCCCCAAAAAGGGATAAAAAAAAAAAAGAAAGAAAGAATTACATTTGATAAAAAAACAAAATGTCGGGAAAGTCGTGACCAATAAATGTACAAATTATTCGAAACGAAAATGATAAAAATATCAGGTTGAAACGACGGGGAGTGGACAAGAAAATTAACAGCGTCAAATTGTAAACATTAAAATGGCGTAAAATTGGCATTTGAAAATTTTCTAGAATTTCAGCTCAGAAAATCATCAATTTAACAGAGCTTTAAAAGTATAAAAATACCAGAATTGAAAAAGGAAATCATTTAGCTCTCGAAAGAAAGAACATTGACTTAATTGCTCCTGCTATTTCCGCAGCTTCAACCATATAAGATATTTACTAAATGAGAATTTAAAAATAGTATCCAGGGGTATTCAAAAAATTTTTTATAAATTCTACGATTTCAAGTATCATTAGTATCTGTGGGACAGTTGAATTAGTATGTTTTGGGTAGTTTTACTGTAGAATACAAACAATGAAAACTGAGATAATATTGTTTTGTCAAGTGTTTAAAATCATGGAAGAATGAATAACTGATTCTATTCTTCCGGTGATATATAGTACGAAATAAAAAATAAAATCGCAATATTCATTCACATTCACAAAATATACTACATTAGATTACTTAATCAGTATCAATTCGGTTAAAATATTCGTGATTCTGGGGTGATGCTTTTTGACAGATCAACTTAGTAACTCAGTCAGTACTTCACTCGCTGCTTTTTGACTGTTACTTTTTGCCCTGGATTCGTGCGGCCACGAGTCTCCTGAGGTCTCAAAAAGTTAGGAGAGTGAGGGTCTACAATCAAAGTTGATTTGGTAGAAAATTATTGACAATTTTAATCAAAATATACTTTGCTTTTTACTATATTTTTTTCAATGTGAGATTTTTGTCCGTTGGGGTTGTGGATTTTGTTAGGTGGGGGATTTTATGTAGAAATACTTTCTCATATCAAGTCAATAGATAGATGAATGAAAATGTAAAATAAAACAAAACAAACAAACATCCCTTCTCTATTAAATATAACGATTTATTTTCCATCGGTAGAACATAAGTTTCTTGAAACGGTTTCTTTTCGGCCAGGTCTTAAATCAACTGCTATCAGTTGTTAAGGTCAATCAACTAACGCTCTTGGTCCCACTGCTATCAGAAGGTGAATCTCTCATCCAAAAGTTTTTAAGGTCAATCAACCAACACGCTTTCGGCTTCATGCGTCTATCACGTGTTCAGAATGCGCCGATGGAGGGTAATCTAATTCCCATCTTCCTCAACGCGAGAAGTTATCATTATACATCAGAGTTGCTATTTTGGCCAATTTATGGCCAAATCTGTCTCTTTTGAGTAACATTTGACTAAGAAATTGGCCATATTTATTTTTTTCTTCTTCTTATCTCTGTAGCTGTAGTATTTCTAAGTAAATTCTCAATTTAGTGTGTACTGGAGAATTTTCGATAGGTACACACACACACACACACACACATATATATATACATATATGATCACCTACAAGTTATTTTAAAAACAGTTTCTTGAACAAAGGTTTTATTTTCATTATTTTGTTGATAACTCATCAATATGTAGTATAATCATATTACATACACACACATACACACACACACACACACATATATATATATATATATATATATATATATATATATATATTCGTATACACTGTGTGTGTGTCTGAAATAGACATATTTGATCCAATAGAATGAATTATAAATTGCCTAATATCATAGAAACTTATTTGAAATGATCTACCAGGGTTAATATATCACTCAATTTTGACAATGTAAATAGAACAGACTATCATAGAAAATGGGGCTGCTGCAGGAATCAAACTCGCCACCGATAGGGTTGCCGCTTTCTCGTAGCAATGCTCTTTCCATTGAGCTAAACAGCCGCCGGTAATGCAAAGGCCGATTAAGCGCTTTCAACCCAAATCCTCATCTTGTTCATTCTCGGTCTCTTCGTCCCCTTCACCGCAATAGTTATGTAGTGAATGAGACGAATAGACCGAAAATAAACGGGATGAGAAAGTCGAAAAGAGTTGCGTAGGATGACAGTCAGAGAGCAATTGCTACACCTGGGTTCATTTTTTGAAAAGTGGCGCCTTTCCAACAGTCAACAATTTCCTGGTGTAATAAAAGTGGATTCTATTTCTCAAATTTACTTTTTCTCTCATTATGCTTTGATTTTGAAATAAAAAATAATGATTTTACACTTATTGTATTTTCCTTGTGTTTGAAATTTCTTTGTTTTAATTTTCAATACAAAACCCAACTGTAGAATGAATCTAAAATTATCAGGTAATTTTTTTGATATTTCCTTTTTCGCTCATTCCCCTCAATGTTAGGACTTAACTACGCTACTGGTCCGAAAAGTAGGTCTGCGGCCAGCCCCTGTTCGTTTTTTTTTCGCCTTTTGCCCATTCTTATTCCCTGAAGTGTCTATTTTATGACTCTAACCGAAATGATATCCGATGAGGGTCAGTTTCAACCCTATCTTAGTACAAACCCGAACCGGACAGCGAAAAGATAGAAAATCGCATGACTTATGGAGTAAATAACATATAGAGCCAAATGAAGACATTTTCCCACACAAATATGACCTAAGCAATAAAAAAAACAAAACAAAACAAAAACGGCTATCGCTAACACTCAAACACATTCATGGGCGTATGAGAGATCTCTGTTTGCGAAGGGGATAGAGCGCTTGGTTTGCCCGAAATTTCAAACGGTTTTGCTCGAATTACAGTGATTTGTCCGAAATGTAATATTGTTTTGCCCGATTGGGAAGGATTGGTTTATCCTTCTGCCCCCTGGCTCATGCACCTGTCTTAAATTTCAGGACAAAATCGACAAGTAAGCAAAAAAAAAAAAAAAATCTGATAGTTGTGAAATCCGATAATATGTTCTCATGTATAAACTCGATATCAATTAGTGTTATCATTTTTCAGACGTAATTAAATCAAATTTTTACTCTCAGATTAGATAAACCCACGGAACTTATTTTTTATTCTTCGGCATCTTAAAGATAATACCTGATTTTTAGTTCATATTTATTTTAATAAACTATTTTAAAATAGGATGTCGAAGATATGAAAAAGAAATCTATGGGTCTATCTAATGTAACAGTATAAATTTGATTCTGTTAGGCGTGCGAAATGTTATTACATGATCTTCAGTTCATATTTATTTTTGATCAACCATTTATTTTCGTCAGGCCACCTTTCCCTATTCTTCCACTTGCACTTTTTTTTTTTTTACCTGGGCCATTATTAATCATCATCAGTTTTAAACGTCTGTCGCTGGACATGGAAATTACCCAGGATTCGCCACACCGATCTATCGTGGGCGTCGTACAGTCAGTACTTTCTGAATTTGTCAAGTTTGTCTCTCTATCTAGTACTTTGCCGACCTCAGTTGCGCATGTGATCTTTGGGGATCCATGTTGTGAGTCATGATGTCCATCGGTTTTCTGCTATTCTTGCAACATGGCCAGCCTATTGCCATTTGAGTTTTCTAATAGATTTTTTCGATCACGAATGACCCTGCAGAAATTGAACGAACGAGGCAACGAAATTCAACCCCAGAATTCAATGCTTCCGAAAGAAATGGACATCTGCTTTTTTTCTTATTCCTTTTATCTATTCTAAGGTTCTATCAGATCATAGCCTGAAATAATGTCCAGGTATAGGATTTTCGATCATTTCGGTGTCTGGTTTGGGTTTGCACTAGGGGTGATATAGGGTTAAAAATGAACCCCATAAGGCATTATTTCAGTCTTGGGGCGAGAACAATAATAAAATAGACATTTCAAGGAATAAGGAAAGGCAGATGAGAAAAAAGAAAAATCCTTGAGGTGCCCCTGGACGAACTTTTCCGACTAGACTACAAGGAAAAGGTTAGACTGGTTTGACGAAAACAATTACAAGATACAGGAACCTCTCACCTCGAAAAGATTCACTTATCAGACATATCTCACCCAACCATCCTGTCTCAGTGTAAATGCTGCTTTCTGCGAGGTATGCCACACCCTTCATACAGAATGAAAAGTGTGCTGATCTTGCATAGAAGGTTCAACTATGCTGTAATATCGGCAACTGCTAGGGCTTCTACCAAATGCTAATAAAAATGTATGACCTTTCCTACCAGGCACCAACCCCCTTTCGACGGGTTGGTATTGAAAACTGACAAAGATTCTGTCCTAAACCACTGATCTGAGCACTTCAATACGTTCTTCAATACCAACTGTATTTACCAAGATATTACAATTGGTTACATTCCACAACTGCCATCAGAGCTAGAAACTGGACGTTGCGAGATATTGAGAAAGCGATTGAGAAACCAAAGAGTGGCAGAGCTGCAGGAGTATATGGCACTCTTCCAGAGATCTGGAATTACGGAAGCCTGACTCAGCATGCACGAACATCTTGCCTGTCGCTGGAAACAGGACTATTCATGAATTATCTACAGAAACAAGGGTGAAAGGTCTGCCTAAATTACCGGGGTATCACGTTGCTCTATTTTACTGGCAAAAATCTTCACAGTTACAACAATAATGTGAATAAATATAAAAAGATTTTAAGAAAATTTTCTATCTATCTCAGTAGTTTCGAAACTTCGAAAACTCACGGACCTCCCTTCAAAGAATAAAAAACATCAGACATTTTGTTTTTAGACAGTTATCACTAAACTATAATAATAAGCAACTTTTTACCTTTAAAATCATTTTATTCTAAATGGGCTATATTTATTATAATCACAGTGCATGGTATTGATCTGTGTACAATATTAATATTTTTCGATAGCGATGTAATGAATGATGTTGGATAATCGCTAGCATAGGATTGCATTCCGATTTAAGTTGTGATAAAAAAGAATTGAAAGTTGGGGTGTGAAGGTGAAAGCTAGTCAAAATTAATAATTATGATTCATCGAAAAATTAATTTGAAAAAAAAAAAAGAATAAGATATCGATGTTGGATGAAGTGGTACAAAAAGGTTCTGAATGAGTTTTTTCTGATAATTCCAGATAAGTATCTCACTGAAAAATGAAAATCAGGGAGACTATTTTGTTTGAAAACAATTTTAAAGGAACCTTCGCTCTGAGTCAGTCCATCCTGTTAGGAAATTGTAAGATATTTTTACAACTGAATAGCTTGAGTAATGTGTGAAAACTTCTTTTAAACTTTTCAAATGTTCGATAAAAATGTCAATTATGTTCTCGAGTACTCTTTCTCCTGAGCTTTGTACGAAATCAAGTATGGTTGGAAATAAATCAGAGACATTCTTTTGAGTAGGTTCTCTCACCATTATAATGTTTTTCTATGATGGCCTCTACTTCCCACTATTCGCATTATCATCATCTATGTGGTAGGTAGAATTGAATTCTCGGCAATAGCGTGAACACTTCATAAGGTGCTGTAATAACTTGTTCATGGAGGCCACTAGTGTTTTTCTGTGTCTGATTTGCTTGTAAATCTTTCAATTTAATCTGGAAAAATCCAATCAATTTACTGGTGTATTGCTTATCGACCCCGCCCCAGGTAGAACAGCCAAAAGAAATTCATCAATCGCACCAAATCTTCCAATAATGTACCAAATCCAATTATATCAACAAGCATGTTTTGGTAAACAGAAAATCAAATAATTATACGGTAATTAATATTCTTCTATATCATGAAGAACTAAGGTGTGTGCAGGTTGTACATTATATATATGTATATATATATGTATATATATTTATATATATATATATATATATATATATATATATATATATATATATATATATATATATATATATATACGTGTATGTGTGTGTATGTAATATATATACTCTCCCAATTTTAATACATAATTCGATTCTATGGATTTGGTACGTTCTTGGAGGATTTGGTACAATTCAGGATGTAAACACAACTCTAAAAAACATGGAATTCCCATTAGTCCTAAAAAGGAGAGTATACAACCAATGCATCATCCCGATAGTCACTTATGGAGTTGAAACATGGAACTTAACCAAGAGACTGACCCTCAAAACTGAGAAGCATGTAATGGGCACGTGAAAGAATCTTGTCAACCTTACATTGAGAGATCACAAGACAGCACTGTACATCAGGGAGAAAACATTTCCGCTTTTTTTTTTCAACATTTTACCAATGCACCACTCTCCAACCAATTCTACATTTCCCGGAATAATTTGAACATTATAAGTATAAAAATATCAACAAAAATCACATAAAAATAATAAACAAAATTGTTGAACTTACTTTACTTTTTCAACAGAACTTTTTCAACAGACGAAAAATGAAGTACCGAGGTCATTGCGTATAATTTTTACATGGATGAACAGCTTTTCAACAAAGTATCCGTTCCCCTGTTATGATTTGAATACTATAAACATAAAAAATGTGAATAGGAATGTTCCGGATGTAAGGAGCAAACGAAATCAAATTATGATGAACAGTACTGGTAACGATAGAATCATATGTGTGTTGACGACACGGATCCCAGAAGTAAAACAGGACAAGGGAACGATCGTTTGCATCCCGGACACGCACGACGCACCCAATGGTGGTAAGATATTGGTTTCCGAGAACAACTCTTAGCATCGGATGGAGGATCGGCAATGTCGTACCTGATGTAACTGGAGCAACTACATCGGACAAAGATACAGTGCGTCAACTCGCCAAATGAAGCCCATCGGACGGGGAATCTGTAGCAGAGCTTCAGTCGTAGGAAGTCCGATTCGCAACGATTTCCGTCCAGTGTGGCACCGGACTTATCATCAAGCTCAGTTATCCTAAATTGACTAAATTGACATTTCCTTTTTCTATAACTGCGTTATATCGGAGACGCCTGTACTAATACAACAAATATGTCTCCTATTTGTACAAAATATATATCCAGTACCATGAGGTGGGATCGAAACCTTTGCTTCAGACCCAGAGGCTGGCATCCTATCGCTGCCCAACAGAAGTGGACATTCAGTAAGGGTGAATTTAAGCGACATATTTACTCCACACAAACATTCCCTATCCACCGAGTGCTCTATTCCTACATTAGAAGAGCATTGCAACTAAAGCAAAGGTTTCAATCCTACCTTGTGGTACTGGATGGAAAAATGGATAGTCTATAGCCACACTGAAGAGTTGTAATACAACGGAACAGCTGTCAATGGATAACTCAATAATATATATATATATATATATATATATATGTGTGTGTGTGTGTGTGTGTGTGTGTGTATGTGTGTGTGTGTATGTGTGTGTGTGTGTGCGTGTGAGTGTGTGTGTGTGTGAAAATAAGTGATCGAAATACTTTGGAGCCATAGTTCGGCACGATGGACAGAAAGAGAGGATGCAATTTTACGGCATAGTTACATCATATATAATCCTGCCCCCAAATATGTGTTTTGGGATAATGATTTCTTGAAGTCAAAAGATTCAATCATAATAGAAGCTGTAGTTCCGTACAATGGACTGAAAGAGCCCATTATTCACCCATTCACGAAATTTCACTGAAATTCATTGAGAACTTTTGGATGTATTGTGTTGTATACACAGAGCTACGATGCATGGGGAATGGGAATACCATGAGAAATTCCTTGATTCGCCTTAAAATATGAACACTTCTTCCTTAGCCCATTGCCCATCTTTCTCCAAAATTTAATTGAAATTCATCCAGAAATTTTAGCGATATCATCTGGTACGAATGCATGGGTTCAATTCCAAATTGTAATAATATGGTAAATTTTCCCCTAACCAAAAGATAATCTAACAGGTGAAAACATAATGTAGCGGGTAAAACCCACCGGATTTATTGTATTCGCCAAGTTAGAGCACCTTCTAAGATGCTCATTGGGAACCTTCGGGTTCCTTTTGTATTACTCGGCCCAGCTGCAGAGAATATGGCACCTCGGGGCAATAATAACGTTTGAAATTGAAAACTGGATATTATTGCTATGTTTCGTTGACATGAGAATAGCAGATACTACAGATGAATCTTGAATTAAAGTCTGCAAAAGGTCAGGCCACAGAACTTAGATAATGGCCCTAAATTGAAAGAAGATATTAAATTATTGCAATATGTTTTAAAAGAGTGCTAAAATAGTGCATGATAGGTACTGAAATACACTTTTTTCCATTGAGGCACACAGCTACCTCCGTTGACCCCGTGCCAAGAATCTGGGGATGGATAGCTACCCCTGAGGTTCCAGTACTCCTGCCCCAGTCTACCTACTTATTTAAAAATATTGTTTTAATTATTAATTCCTGTTTCCCTTAGCGTCATATTTCACGAGTACGTTGCCCTGAAGCTCCAGAATTTATTTTGAAATTTACTTGACTCAGCCAAAATACGGCATCACTAGAAAACAATATTTCTTCTGGAATATGTACAATCAATCAATTTGATATGAGTATTCATTTGGCTGAAGGCATAACATAATGTAGAATAGTCATTCTCAATGGTGGGTATTATCGCTTCTGAGGGGGCGAAAGTTGAGCTAAGGGGGCAGTAGGTGTAAAAATAATGGAAAGGGGGGCATAGGGAAAGGAAGATTGAGAAACTTTGATTTACATTCTTCTGTTGCATTTTACTTTAGTTATGGAGATTACGTGTCTCTATCAGGTGGAGTAAATATATCGTCGAAACCAATATGATTTGATGAAAATAAAAATATTTTCAGATTTTCTTATATTTAAAAAAAAAAGATTTTTTAGGTTTCCTCAGATATATTGTGTCCCCAGTGCCCCGGCATTTGCGTGGTTTGCAGGTCCCAAGCGATGCCTCTGTTATAAATACGAAGACATACTACCCACGGTGATAATGGGAGCCTTTTCACCTCGGGCCATGAGGTTAACATACGACTCTCCTTTACTGTTCACCTGTGAACATCACTTCTCACAGACAGCGTAACCACAGCTAAGCAGCAGAACAGACTTACTATAAATCAACTATCAACATCTACACGACAACAAGTCAATTTCAATAAGGACTCATCCATCCAATTATGAACTTCTTCACAATTGTACAATAAGGGAAGAGTCATAGACCGCTCCAACGCTTCTGGCTATGGGAAATACACAAGTTTTGTCTTTGTGTACACGTAACCGACATTTTGCACTCGAGGGGAAGCAAGCGTATGTCATATAGAACATATTATTATCAGTGCCTTTCGTCTACATCTAGTGGTAAGTATATTTGGTTAAATTCGGAACCAATACTTTCCTCTTTTCTGATTTACTGTCCTATGAGTGATTTATATCATGTTATCAAGTAGAAATATCAACAAATGGAAAAGGATAAGTCTCTGCAAACATGAAGGAGTATTCTTAGAAATCGGAATTCGAATATGGGGTACGAACAAAACAAAGTTGCACCTTGCATCTAGGTGTCACGTGAATTGACCTACGCACATGGGCGTCCACTGTCACTTTTACAGGGAGGGGTATATTCTGAGGGAGTTAGGGGACAAAGGGATTGTTGGGCCAAAAAGATATATCCGAATGTTTGTTGTCAGGCAAGGGACTAGAGTGTGTCTCAACTGTGACCTATTCTGAGCTATCACAGTTAATCGTGACCTCTCGATATCCGGCTTTCAAATCGGCGAGAAGGCCTGATTTAGGGGTGAAGAAATGCCTTTTTTGCACCCATCACCGGACACCCATACCAATACTGTAAGGAAACTTGGCGAGTATTGATGAATTGACGTTTTTTATTCATCATTTTTCTCGTCATTTTCACGATCCATTGCCCAGATCGTGTGCTTGTAAAATCTAGCGCATCATAGTATATCAAGATTTTTCGTTGAGCTTGTTTAAGAATTCGAGAATTATCCATGCAATCTAATTTTATGGTAGTAAGACTCAGAGGAAAGAGAAAAATCCACGTGAACGGAGTATGCTACCTGAGTGATACATTTTCCCACGCCGAGTATTTTAAAAATGGAGCATTGTCCTTGGCTTTTCATAGGACCCCCAACCCCAAAACAAAACATCAACAACAACAACATCGTAACTTACCCCATTACCCCTTACTCTACATTCGTCAAAACAGTCCGTGACTTGAAACTTTCCTATCATAAAAATGACTTTGCAGTAGACGGTGCGTATTTTAGCAGACAGAATTGCCTTCTAGTTGGGAAATACATAATTGTGCGTACAGTTGTGGGAACATTACTCGCTGTGGATTTTTTTCGCTTTTCTTGTTCGGGCATGCGTGAACTTCACTGTGCTTGAGGGAATAATAGTCTTACACAAATATCCGTGTATAGGAAACTGAGTATAATTTTAGTATACGCAGATTTCCCTTTCAGCATATTGAATTTTCGATTACTTTGACTGAGAATGAACTTGAAAATAATGGGTACCATAGTCACACAGAACACATCCGCACAATGACAGAAGGAATCATTTAATAGTCTTGTTTGTTCAGAGATGGGTTTTATTTCTAAAGAATTCGAACGAGGCTATCTGTGTATATAAAGTTGTAATATCTGTATGTATGTATGTATGTATGTATGTATGTATGTATGTATGTATGTATGTACTCTTATCACTCGAGAACTACGCATTCAAGACGAGAAAAAAAATCATCCATTTCAGTGCGTTCCAAGCTACACAGAGTACACATTTTCAAGTCGATTTTAGAAAAGAAAATGATGGTAATTTCTTATTTCACGTTTTTTTGCGTTTTCCTGCTTCTGAAATTTATCCAGCCGACAGCCTGTCGACGGGGTGTAAACAGGAGTCTGTCGATGTTTTAAATGACCTAGTTGTCCTCAGGTTTTGGGGAGTTGGCTCTGTACAAATAATATCCAGCCAACTGCTGGAGCATGGGAGGAATATCGGGACTTTCCCCTGAAACTATCGGGCGGTTTCAGCTTGTTAGATTATACAATTACATACATCAAGCAACGAGAGCAACAACAATCTTCCTATACATATATATCGATGATACAACATAAACACACACATTCATATACGTATATATGAATACTCATATTTTATCTCTCTCCTCAACGCGCAGAAGCACAATCTCTCGATGTATGAATATATGAAAATACATACGCACACACACATGAACACACAGACACACATACGAATATACACTCGCTCATACTTACTTTTTTCTCTCTCTGTCCACTACACGTACCCATACACAGATAGAAACACAATACTACTGGAATATTAAGAAATCACTTTTTAGAATCAAAATTTACTAAAACAAAACGAGTACGAATGCTATCGCATGTGAAGCATAAAACTAAAGAAACCTGTGTTGACCGTATCGATATCAGTTTTGGTCGACGGGTCCCATTACAAAAGTTAGAGAATGTCTCTGATAAAAAAAAAAAAAACGATGTGATTTCTGTGATAATAACTATCTACATTTTTTTACGCGAAATTAAGCTAAGCTGAAAAATGTCTACATACGATAACATTTCTTTTGATGTATTGAAAGAGAGAATACTATACAGGTTAATTTAAACCAAACAAAAGCTGGTGCACGTCCACATTTCATTATCTAAGTGTGAAAACTCATGGTGGAAACAAATTTGATACTGATATTTGAATGAAGGTCCATCTTAACGATATGATGCATTGATAATTAATGACCACATGGGCATTAGGCATTTGAGCTTTGAATGATGACGAAAAGTTAGAAAGAGGAATGGTGAACAATGGGCTTGAATACTATGAACAGTGATTGTTTTAAACTGGATAACCACATCTCATAGCAGGATGCAGCCGATATCATCTTTGCTTACCGACTTCAAATACGGATCCGTCTTTGGTCAAAGTGGTTTCATGGCTTTCCGGCCAAAAATACCAAAGTCGTGAATAAAACATGTGAGTTTCAACGCCGTATTCACATTCTAATATTTTCCTTTTGGCTTTTCTTAATATATTTTTTCTGAGAGTTCGAACCTCGCTTTCTGCTTGTTTGTTTCGTAATAATGTAATTTATACCGATTCAGACTTGAAAATGTGATGTTGTTGAGAACTCCCGGAGATATAAGACATTTTACGAGCCTCAGGAAAAAATCAGAAGCAATGAAAATAGGTCCCACATGAGCTTAGGGAGCACAGATTAGCCTTTACTCAGTTGTTGATAAGATAGTTATAAAACATATATAACGATAAAAATTCATTCATTTCGAGAATTCCAGGTGAAAAAAATCATGACTTCATCCAGATCAGCCTTCAACATTTCAACCTAAACTGAACCTATAGGGGAGAAAGTTCTTTCCTTAGTTTGGTTCGATTCAGAGGAGATTCTTTGTTACAAATAGTTGGAACCGGGACAAATTTTCCCTGTGCCATACTACGATGAGCAATTAAGTCGTTTGAATGGTGTGT
Organism: Thysanoteuthis rhombus; assembly: GCA_963457665.1. Taxonomy (NCBI): domain Eukaryota; kingdom Metazoa; phylum Mollusca; class Cephalopoda; order Oegopsida; family Thysanoteuthidae; genus Thysanoteuthis; species Thysanoteuthis major. The sequence goes on from OY735203.1 coordinate 30,405,610, forward strand.
TGGAATAGAAATAGACTTTATCTTGGGAAGGGAGTCAACTGGTAATTTTGTTGCATGTCAACACTCATCTTTCTTTTACAAAGTCATGCAACAGACAATTATAGAGCTGCTCATTCTGCGAACCTGTCATCTATCGTTTTGCTACAAGCAACACTCTTTGTCTAGTCAATGTTTCTAATAAGTTGAAAATATCTAAAGCCTCCTCGAAAAATCCATCAAATCAAAACGGGAATCGATCTTTTATGATGGAATACACCGAAAGGTGGCGTGAACTCATAGAAAACCCAGGAAAATAACTTGATTACTGAATAATGGTGCTAAGTATCTCACTATCAAGGTCTTATGCTGAACAAATTTGATTGATATTTAACGAGCCTACTGTAGAGAAAAAGATAATAAACTTTTGCTAGCGAGTTTTATTTTCATTTAATCTCCATTATTGTGATCATATGCTAAATCAAGCTAAACTTGGAAAAATACAAGCAAAGTAAACACAAAAAACGATGGACACAAGCAAGGACCTGGAAATGAAATGGGAACGATTGAAAACAAAAGTAGATGTATGAATGACACACACATACACGCGCATACACGCACATACAGAAGAGACATAACAAGTGAATGCACTTTATATTACACAGCAAAGAAATTGTTCATTGATACAGTTCTTTGATTGTCTATTGAGGTCAATAGACATTGGGCTATTAAGCTATTGTTTCGTCAGGCCAATCCTACGGAAAAATACAACGTGACGTTTGGCTAAACGCCATAAAAATTCCATTTACATATAGGACGTACAAGCAGTAAGTGTACTCGGAGATAATTTCAAATACAAGTTTGCACATTATTAGCTGAATCTATATTACTATACTAAATACACGTCCTAACGGGTGGAGTAAATTGCTGTCAAAGAAAGGCATTTATGAAATAGATAGATCGATAGATGGATGGAAATCAAGTCGTATTTGATTTGTTTTTTCAAATTCATTCAATACTATTCCTTCTTACTCTATCAGAAAAAAGGAGACATATGCTGAAAAAAGGTCCGGCTAGTGTGAAAGGATGGGGTTACGCTCATGTAAAAAGTATAAGGGTCTGATGTATAAAAAGGGGTTAAAAACATGATTAATATTAAAAAGGGGGCTAAAGTTAAAATGGTGACGTTAATGTTAAAATAAGTAGGGCGAATCTTCTCAAAGAGATGGGGATAAGTAATAAAAAGTGGGGCTGATGTAAAAAAGGTAAGTAGCCCGAAATGAGAGGTATAATGTAAAAATGGGAGCTAATATCCCAAAAGAGAACAACTATCAAAGAAGGGAGATTTGAGGGGGTGGGTAAGGAAAGTGGGGCAAATGGCCATTATTCTATTTTCACCCCTAAAATGTAAAAAAAAAAAAAAAATGCCCTCGATTTTGACCCCCCCAAACAAAAAAAGGGTTCTCTCTCATTTTGACCACTGAAAATAAAAAAAAACAAAACAAAACAAACAACCAAAAACAAAACAAAACAAAAGAACAAACATTCACGCTCGATTTCAGTCTTATGAGAGGAGAAGGTTCTCCTCGATGTTAACCCCTGAAAGGGGAAAGAATTCCCTCCCTCGATTTTGACCCTTGGATGTATTGCAACAAAATTGCCTTTTTGAGTTCACCCCAAAGAGCGAATAAAGAGTTCCCACTTGATTTCGGCCCCTAAAAGTAGAAAAAAATCTTTCCCTCAATTTTGACCCCCCAAATTGAACCCCCCCTCAAATTGACCCCTGAAATTGAAAAGAACTATTCTGCTTCATTTCAAGCCTCAAAAGTGAAAAAAAAATCTTCCCCTGAATTTTCACCCCTGAAATTGATAAAAAGAATTTCGACTCAATGTTGATCTTCCTCTTCTATTTTCATCCTTTTGATTGAAGTAAGAAATTTCCTCATTTTGATCCCTAAAAGTGAAAAAAAAACAACAAAAAACTAACTTTCCACCTTAATTTTGACCTCTAAAGTGATAACAAGCTTTTCCTAGATTTTGACACTTAAATGTGAAAAAGATTCTTTCTTGATTTTGATCCTGATAAGTGAAAAGGAGAAATTTCAATAAAATTTTGATTCCTGAAAATGAAAACAAATCTTTCCTTCGATTTTGACCCCTTAAAGTAGAAAAAAAACTCCTTTCGATTTTGATCCCTAAAATGAAAAAAAAAAGAGTCCCTTTTTGATTTTGACCCCTAAAAATGAAAATTAAGGCCCCTTCTCTATTTTGACACTAAAAGAGAAAAAACAAAAGGGAAAAATTTCTATCTTAGATTTTGTCCCCTATAATGGAAAAATAAAATCCACCTTGATATTGACCCCTTAAATTGAACCAAATGCCCTTAAATTTTGACTCGTAAAAGTAAAAAAATTCCTCTCATTTTTTTGACTCCTAAAAGTGAAAAAGAACTTTCTATCCTGATTCTAACTCTTGAAAGTGAAAAAAAAAAAAATATCTTTATGTTTTGACCTCTAAAATTGAAAAAAAAAAAGTTCCCACTTGATTTTGATCGCTAAAGGTGAAAAAATTGACAATCCCTTTCGATTTTAACCGTTAGGAGATAATTAGAAATTCTCCCCTCGATTTTGGACTTTAAAACCCTTTAAAGATAATTAAAAATTCTCCCCTCGATTTTGGGCTTTAAAAAGAAAATTCAATTTTGACTCCTAAACGCAACAAATGAAAGTTTCCCTTCAAATTAACCCCTTAAATTGTAATAAATATTCTCCGATAATAGGTGTCAAAACCACCTATTATCGGAGAAAATTTTCCACTCTTTTGGACACAAAAAATGAAAATAAAATTTCCCCTAGATTTTGATACCTTAGAGTAAAAAAAATCCAGAGGTTTTGATTCCTAAAAATCAAAAACGATTTTTCCCTAGATTTTGAACCTTCGAATTGAAAAAAAATCCCCATATTTTGATCTCTAAAAGTTTAATAACTCTATCGTTGTTTCTCCAAACACCTCGCCTCAAAATTGGGTTGTTTTTACAAAAAAAAAAACAAACAACAAAAAATAAAAACAAACATGTACCTAATTCCTTGTGCATATACATTTATTATTGTGAATGGAAAAAATAACCCCAGTTAGCAGTGTGTTGTTTTGAAAGCTTCAATTTCTTCCTTTCATTCACTCGTAAAAAGATTCTCTACTTCTATTCATTTTTCGAAATCATTAGAGACGCCATTTGCGTCATATTTACGTCATTTTTTGATGTTCACAAAGCATGAGTTCATTCCTGTATAGGTTTTTATTGTAAACAGACCCACTTCCTCAAATCAACTGAGAAAGGCCCGAAAAACTCTTCCGATAAGGCAGGTAGCAGTACATATGTAGTAGGTGAAAAAACACGACAGTAGTTCGATAACATCGATTTGGCTAAAAAGTGGAAAGCACAGGAGCTCATTTGCACATAACAATCTTATTATAGGTAAAGATTTACAATTAATTTCTTCTCGTTTCATTACATCTGACCCATATTCAACTGAATAATAAATTTAATAATTTATGAAAATAATCGCCTGACTTTTTAAAGATTGCTATTGGAAATCTTTCTATTACTACATATTCTACTTATTTGAGATAACTATATTAACTATAATAGTCAATTCGTTTGGTACAGTGGTATCCTCATATTATTTGATATTTTAATTCTAATTAAATCAGTTTTCAATAATCGTTCCCTTGAAAGACAGAGACATTATATTGATTTTAAGCCTAACTGAAATATTTTTGGAGTAAACATTGAGTTACACCTAGCATAAATAGATTTCATGAAAGAAGTATATGATAAATTTCACATAACTGTATATCCATTAAAGCATATGCAGAACAAAAGAGGGGTTCACAATCTGGTTTGTGATTCACTACAATAATCTCTAAGAAGAAGGAAAATAATTTACACCCCCCCAATACGAAGAAAAAACTAACTACTCAGGTGATATGTTTTGAATCTATCCAGACGTATGTTGGTCTGTTGGGAGCGATACCAAAGTATTATCTAAAGCTATTTCGGGCAGTTTTCCTTGGCAAGGTATATAGCTGACAACTAATGAGCAGCCAAGACTATGAATTATTTTAAAGTTGTTATGATAACAGATTCTGTTAGATTCTCTGAGCAAAAATTGGCAGCAATTTCGTGCATGGTTCTGGCCACTAGTTTTACAGGACATACGACCCAGTGATTACCAGCGAATAAAACTGTAAAGTTTTTTTTCTCCCCTTGAGGGTCAAACAGCAGAAAAGAGATTCTACCAGGAGAAAATTAAACAATTTTAGAGATCATACAGACACACACACACACACACATATATATATGTGTGTGTATGTATATATATAGTACCATCTAATAACTCTAAAATATATAAATGATTGAATCAAACCTTGAGTACAATCTAATTAGCGCGTAAACACACACGTATATATGCATGAGTAAGCTTTAGTGTGTACATTACCCTTATATATATATATATATATATATATATATATATATATATATATATATATATATATATATATATATATATATATATATATATATATATATATATATATTTTAGATAGTTAATTTTTTTTTCAAATCAAAACATGACACAGATTAATAAAGTTGCGAGGAAAAATACATAAATGCAAGCTGGGTCTGACAGTTAGCTCCCCCAGGGGCTGACACTCCTAGAAGGTCGAGAGACCACGACAGGGTCATGCCGATTCAATAGGAATACAGAACTTTGTTAACTTTTTCCGAATTGGCAAATGGGATACTCTCTACCGAAAATTAGAATCTTTCAGTGTAAGATTGGGCCAAACATACGACATGTAAATCACAAGCAAAGAATACTCGGCAAAAGTTACAAAAAGATAAATGTCCAGTCCTAAATCATCCTATCAAGGATTTGTCATGCAAGTCGGTAGATCCGATTTACCTGTTATTATAAAAAACTGTAATTTACAATACGTGTGTATGTTGGGTGTATGCGTGTGTGTCATAAACACCCTAAATGAACGAATAAACATAATAAAACAAGGAAAAAAAGGCCGTCAACACGTTATTGAAACATTTGCAAAAAACACGTACAAATGCATCATTTTCAATACAAATTATAGAAGAATTCAACAGAAATGGCTACAACTAATTCGGAACAGTAGAAGAAAAGATGCACGAAAAAAGAATGCAACGAGAAAATGAGATCATGAAAACTGTACGAGTGATTTACTCGTATGGATCAAATAGCAAAGTAAGGAAAAAGAATTCAAGATATACATGGAATGTGTTGGAATACTGTTTTTCTCTATTCCCACGTATAGAAGAAAGACCAGTTCGTTCATGTAATAATAGAAATAACAGAGAATCGACTGCATCATGTGAAAATTTCTCTAGAAAAGTTAAGATATATGTTAACAAAGATCTACAAAGATCTTTCAGTAAAATTTGAATATTACTTAATAAAGCCCAAAAAGAAAATACTAAAAGACATAGCATATACAATAAGGTAAGAAACAGAACAAATGTAAAAGATAACAGGACATCATCAATGGTACGAAAACATACTAGATATCATCATCATCATCATCATCAGTTTTTTAGCGTCTGTCGTTGGACATAGACCTTCCCCAGGATTTGCCACACTTCTCTATCATGGGCGTCACGGAGCCAGTACCTCCTGAACTTGTCTAGCTCGTCTCTCCATCTAACATTTTGCCGGCCTCGGTTGCGCATGTGGTCTCGGGGAATCCATGTTGTGAGTCGTGATGTCCATCGATTGTCAGCCATTCTTGCAACATGGCCAGCCCACCGCCATTTGAGATTTTTTTATGGATTCTATGATGTCTATATTAAATTATACAAACCACCAAAAAAGAAAGAAATTATGATTTCTAGAAATGTATGTGTTGTTACGTACATAAATAGAGGATTGGACGGTATTAACCAACAAAAATTTATGAAAATAAAAAAACCGAAAAAAATGATACGTAATAATAAGTCCACTAAATGAACTAACAATGGAATGATATATTCAAATCAGATCATATGAATTAAGGTCAACCACACGCAATGAAATTTTCAACTATAGAAAAGAATAGAAGATATAAGCATAAGCATACCTGATTGTAAATGCCAAACATTAGATCTATGTGATCTGAATCACATAATAACAGAGAAAATAGAATATTGATGAACTCAAAACTCAGAAAACTCTCAACTAAAGAACTAAATTATAGAGAACCAAAAAGTACAAATTATAATGAATGTGAAACACAAATTAGTAAAGCATTAAATGACAGCACTCTATTTAATTGAATAAATAAAAAATAACAGACTCAGAATTCATTCAATGGAATGAAAAGATTATGGAAACTGAAAAAAAAAATACAATACCTAAAGATACTAAAATACTCATACAAAACTAATCAAATACTTAGAGATCACCAATCATTGGAATACCAGGAAGAATTTCGAAATATGATAGTTCCCGTTGACAAAACCACAAATGATACTGCATTTATTTACAAAAAAAACAAAAACAAACTATATCCAACAAATACTACTTGAAGTAGGGATTCTTGGGTCACAAACACAAACATATACAATAAGTGAAAAACATCCAGATAGAATAATGTTATATCTTTGTACAATGTAAAATTTTAAAGCTGAGAATAGAAGGTAAATCAATCAGATTACCGATCATGGACTGGATGCCAAAACTATATAGAACTCCAATCAGTGCATCTATCATAGCTTCAAAAACATGTAGTACCAAACCCCTGAGTAGAGCCATTTCGAAAGTGTGCAAATTGATATACGATCAAATAGATAAATTCTATAAAAGTAAATTCTACTGTAACCTAAATCTATTCTGGGTAATAAATAATTTCATACCAGTCATAGAAAAAAATAAACAATTAGACATATGAAAGAAAGATACATAAACCTTAATATATGGCTTTAACACACTACATACAAAATTCCACAGCCTTATTAATGAACTAAACAATACAATAGATATAGCATTCGCAGGCGGTCAAAGCCAATACATAAAAAGTTCTATAGTTTTCTGGTAAAAAAAGTAAGCATTATAAATCATCTCTAAGATACTCTGAAAAAATTGCAAACCATCTCATTACAGAAAGATATTTCAAAATAGGCAGCCAAGTATTACAGCAAAATATGAATACCTATGGGAATTTACTCTGGACCTTTTGGGGCAAACCTTTATTTACATAGATACGAATACAAATTCATGTCACAATTAATCACTAAAAATATCGATGAGACGTATAGATTTGATGCAATTACACGTTTTATTGATGATATGTGTTGTTTAAATGACAGAGACAGGGGTTTGGCGAATTCCAACCGACGTTAAAAGTTCTTCGGTAAGACCAATGGCAATTTACAGCCTCTGCATCCTTGGAGTCCAATTGCATTCTTCGGATAGTCTTTACAAATTTCTAGCCCTTCTGACAGTCAGATTATGATGAACCAATGGGTAAACCAATATTTATAAAGCATAACTACATGAGGAAGGATTCTAACCAACCTCAGCAGACATGCTGCAGCGAGATTTATTTTGCTTTATAAAAGCTACAATTTTAACCCAACTTTCAATGCTTAATTCGCTTGCCTGGGGAATTCAAGGATAAAATTTTTCTTTAAATTGCTTTTAATTAGTACCTTTCATACCGCATATCAAAATAGTCAATTTGATCATATGTCAAATTCAAATAACCAAAGTGTTGAAATACGAATGTAGTGTATGAGTACTGTCAATTGCATTTAAAGTCTCTTGTCCCCCCCATCTGCACATTTGAACGGATACAGGACAAATATAGACTAACATTTAGATTCTGACTTGTTATGTTCTTTTTAAAATGTACGATATTTATTGATTATGATTATTGCAGAGAAAAATATACAAAATGAATAACTAGAATGAAATTAAAATAGGAACTAATATATATATATTTAGATAAGTCTATGTTTAATGTCTGAGAAGAAATGAAGCGTATTTGGAGTTGGTTGTTAGAGTACCAATTCTAATTTATAGAACACAATCCAAAAACTGCATTGAAAGACAAGACTTTGTTTGATTCATAGTATCTGTCAAAGGCAAGATTATTCGTTTTTCCTGACTGACGCGCTTTTCTTTGCATTAGCAATCGGTATGCATTTTTCTTTTGGAAAAATAATTCAGGAAAGTCAACCCTTCAGAACTCAACGATTCTATTGCACAAACAGTTGGGTCAGCTCTTGGGGTTTGCAGTAACTTCATAAAAAGATATATATTTTACAGGATCATCATTTGATTTCCCCTGAAAATACAATTTCATTTTCCTCTTTTTTGAATACTCAGCCACTGACTTGTTTTGGGTTTGTGCTGAATGATCGACAGCACGAAAAAGATTGGCACGTTGTTGCATAATCCTAGGTCAAACTGAACTCAACTAAATTCTTGCAATAATTCTAGTAAAACATCTGCTGGTTAGATATTTTAGTTGCATTTTAACAGAGTCAAAGATCCGACCAGATGCGCCCTTTCTATATGTACAAAAACATCTAAATTCCTCACATCATAAATTACAAAATGCCTTTTCTCATTTACGAGTAAAAGCTGCATTATTTTTGTGTTTTATCTCAGGCACCTTGCCCATGAAACTTACAGCAGGAGTTTTGTCTATTTGTGGCCGTTGCTCGTGAGAATAAATGATTACTGACTCCGGTGCACACCGTATGTTTTCCAATTTTAATAGTTTCACTGGAGATTTGGAAAACGTTTACAATTTTGTTATCACATGTGTCCAATAAATGAAATCACATATCAATTTCAGGATAGTTTTTCCGTTAAATCTCGTTGGAGGTTACTTATTTATTTCTGATCTATGCTGCCTAAAAGTCGTATAATGTAAAGCATTGCAATGAAAAACAATAAGATGGAAGATGAAGTCTAAATTTAATGATAGTAGAAATGTTTTATCAAAGAAATTCGAACAACTTAAAACTATAAATTTGCATTGTTTTACCTAACATTTAAGAATACATTTCTAAAATTTTAGCATAAATATTTTGAAAATTACAATTTTATATCAGTTGATATTATCTTTCTCTTTCAGGTTTTTAAATCAGCAGAGAGTAATCATATAATTTTCAATATGACGAAAACTACTCCGAAAGATATGCTTCTATATTTAATTAGCAAACAAAACCCCTGAAAAAAGTTTCTAATAATTTCGATGTTTGTTTAAATCATCGTGTGAAGCTCATATTCTGAAGATGATATGAATATTGATTACTCTTTAAGTATGCTTTTTGAAGCTACTCTCTTTATGCCATGAAATTGACGAATAAAGGATTTTCAATTATCAGGTGTATGAAATTAAATGATCTTGTTCCTTGTAAGGTAAATTCGAGGTTAAAGAAAAAGAAAAACAGACGTTGGTTGTGTGCATTATGCTAGTCTATATTGAAACCAACAGCGACCGATTGAATTGATTTTGAGTGTTTTTGACACTATACACCAAGTAGATATTAAAAGGTACTAAGTCACAAGATTTAAGAAAACAGAAATTCTTACCCTGATATTTCTTCTTTTATCAATTACTTATACGAAGATAATTGAAGAGGGAAATACAACATCAGAGAAAAAGAACCAAGTTGATAAAATAAAACGAATAACGAAAGAAATAGTTTAGAAAAAAACCCAGTAAACAATGGCTGGTTTAACACGTGACGAAGAAATATGCCGACGGTATGTTCTGTGCAAATAGGTGTACATGTACTTTTGACAGCAACAGTCCAACAACAACCTAGTGCCCAAAAATATACGCACACAGTTCTGTTATTTGTATAAACAGAAGATCGCTTTACTTTGTTGAAATAATCATGTGAACTGCGTATCCCTCTCTGCAAGACGTGAGTTCTAAGGGCAGGTGAAATTTACATTACATTCGTCTTAGTTTGAAATCTGGTCTGTGTGCTATTCCTGCTTGGAGTGGGTAGTAGAAAGAATTTGAAATTTTATTTGTAAACAGAGCATTTTGACTAATTTCAGTCGATATCTTTGACTAATCAAAAGTTTACTGTAGCTAATGGGTTCATCAACTTGAAGAAAGGCGATTGGCAGGATTGTTTCACCCGTGAAGAAAATATCTAAAAAAATTATCTTCAGATTAGTGGAAGCTAAAATGATGGGTTACTCCAGCCACCTTGTATTCATAAAATGTCCTTAGTGTACTACCATCTGAGTGGAAAGACATTGTTTTGAACCCCCACCAAAAAAAAAAAAAACAACAAAACATAACAAAACAAGACAAAATGTCTTCTTGCACAACAAAGTAAAATAACCTAGTATAATTCCTAATAATCGAGAATATTTACATTTTTAATTCGATTGATTCTTCAAATATTATAGACTTAGATCGTTAACAGAAACTTTTGAAATTTAATTCGTCATTTATGCCTGATTTATTTACAGCATGACTTAGTATAATCAGTTACAAAACTGCCACATGGTCGATTTTCTGTGATTCGGTGAGAACCAACCCCCTTAAGCTAAATTATGAAGGTGCACTGAAAATAGGGGTGTCTGTGTCGTAAGCTAAATTCTGGGTTTTTCCCCCAACTTGGAGCAGAAGATTTTGGCAGTATATTCTCCTCTCTCTGGGTTTGCCGCTTCATCCTCCGATATGCTTTCTCGCTCATATGTGCTTCACGTAGGCGCTTCACGTAGGCGCTTCACGTAGGCGCTTCACGTATGTACACCGTTGGAAAGCTGACAAAATTCGCTTTCCAACAATATATCTTGTTCTCTGTACACACAGTCATTACTATCTTCTCGTTTTTGTCACTGACTTCTACAACTTGGAGGAGAGTACATTATGTTATCTTGTTGCATCATACAAGAGTCTGAGATATTACCGAATCCATTAAAAAACTTAATTGTCAATGAGAATGGTAGACGACCGCTGGATATTACGTGGATCCCAAGAGATCACTTGCGAAACCGGGCTCGACAAAGAAAAGTTCAGAGGATACTGGCTCCGTGACATCCACAATAGGAAGGTCGAGCGAACCTTGGGAAAGGTCTATGCCCAACGTCAGACGCGAAAATGCTGCTGCTGATACTTTTAAAAAATCCTTAATAAAATGCACCCACCCATAATTCAACAATAGCTCGTCAAAATTTCGGTGGTTACCCTTTCTACATGTAAAATCTTCGCGAAATTTACAATGAAAAAATATCTAAAAAGATCAATGTGGTGTTTTTCAACAGTCATACGTTGTACGTTCCAATGCAGGTTATACTGAAAACATATTTATAACATCTCTTCAATACGAAACACTCAGATTCGCAGACGACACTGGCCTTTTCGCAAAAAAACCTTCATGACCTGCAACTGATGCTAGATGAATTGAATGAAGAAAGCAAGAAAGTCGGCCTACACATGAAATTCAGCAAAAAGAAGGTCATGTGAAACAATTACGTCGGAAATAAGAACACAACTATCAAAATCGAAGTTGCAAAACTGGAGAAAGTAGACCACTACATCTATCCAGGACAACGAATCCCCATGAAACCCTCAAAAGAAGAAATCAAGTGAAGAATCACTCTTAGATGGCAAAGCTTCGATAGAGCAAGCTTAACCTTCAAGAACAAGAAGATCCAATAAATCCTAAAAAGAAAGGCATACAGCCAATGCATCCTCCCGATAGTCACTTATGAAGCTAAAACGTGGAACTCAACCCAGGGACACGACCTCAAACTAGAACCACATAACATGCACAAGAAAGAATCATGCTCAACCTCACTTGAAAAGATCACAAGACAACGCAATATATTAAGGAAACACAGGAGTCCGAGACATTATGAAATCCTTTAGACAAACTCAAATGGCAATGGGCTGGTCATGTTGCAAGAATGATGGACATCACGATTAACAACATGGATCCCCAGGGATCACATGGGAAATAAAAGCCAGCAGATGGAGGGACGAACTCAGCAAGTTCAGAAGATATTGGCTCAGCGACGCCCATGGTAGAGACATCTGGTGAATCCTGGGAGGAAGGTCCATGTCTAACGACATACGATTAAAGACTGAAGACGACTTACCAGATGACCAGATCTTTTCTACAAGAAGGTTAATGTATAATCAATGTGGGATGATTGTTGTTTCTTAAATCAATCCAGTAATGTTGTAGTTAATGTTGTCATTTTCTCGACTTTTATTGAATGCAATTAAAGATAAAACTTTCAGACAACCACAATTTCCACGATATACTACTTCTACATCAAATAATCAATACTAATAACAACTGAAACCCATTAGTAAAATGATATTAGCTGCAACTCTGGCTTGTAAGAATTATAGAATATAGATAGAGAAGAGGGGGTTGTAGAATATTTCGACCGCGGACGGTTCGCCCCGGAAGTTTGCGCTGGGTCATTTCGGCTATGGACACTTCGCCCACAAACATTTCTTTCCCGGGTGTTACGGCCTCATTTTGTTTTTAAAGGCAAAAATAACTAATTAGATGGGATTTAAAATGAATCAGAATCATTATACGTAAATCCAATTCATTTTTCTTTTTCAGTATTTTATAAAATTTTATAAAACTTCTTACCAATCTTTCATTGCAAATATGCGTCATATAGCAAACATTTACATGAGTTTGTTTTATGACAAGTTTCTTTGATGATAAATATTGAATATCAAGCCATGAATAAATACTTATATAGATAAATAAAAACGACCAAATAAATAATATCAAATAATAATGAATATTCAATTGAATGATAATTTGTTTTAATGTTGGATTAGTTGCAACCAATTCTATTCCCTACATCAAATTCCCTATCCATGTTTGTTGTTCGCTATCTGTGCTTGTTTTTCCGCCTATTTTATGTATCTGTAGTCTATTTCGTCGATGGTTAGAATTCGCATTTACTTAGAAAAAAAGACTGCCAAAATTTCTAACGCAAATCTTTACGTTTCAACGTTTTGCACATTGTAAACATTGCAAATACAAATATGTCTGGGTCTCTATTGTTTATGCGAATAATTTTTATATGAAGATTTTCTACAATCTTTACTCAAACAAATGACAACTTTCAGACGTTTTTATTGACACTTGGACATTGTTGTCAAAAAGTCAGCTGGGCACCCTATTTAAAATTCTTAAATCTAGAAATCTAAAAAAAGTAAATTTTCTCAAAACTTACAAATTTCGCAAGGTAAGTAGGGTATTATGAACTGAATTTTTTTCTTTATTTTTTAAATTAAATATTTGACTCAGTAAGATCTCAAATTTAACTGAATAAAAAAAGCCCCAGCCTCATGTGAAAACTGACAAATTTGCGTAAGAAGCGAAAGTCTTGCATAAAATTACTTGGGGAAAAAACAAAAAACAAAATACCGATAAAAAGTAGGAAAAAAAAAGAAGATTTATAAAACACTAAACAGCAAACATGAACTGACTTATTATTGTAAATTGAATTAGATTTTATATATTACTGGCAATAATACCTGGCATTGCCCAGTGGAAATATAACGGCAAATATAACAACGCTTAGTTTAGACCACTAAAAAAGGAATAAATGGAAAAAAGTTTCCTTTAGCTTTTGACCTTTGAAAGGGAGAAAAAGTTCCCCTGCTTTTGAACCTTGGAAGTGAAAAAAGTTCCCAATCAAATTTGACAAAATTCCCCTTCGTTTTTCACTCCCAAAGAAAAAAAAAGAAGCTTCCCCATCCGATTTTGACCCCAAAAAGTGAAAGAAAAGCTCTGCCAGGATTTCAACCCCTTGGAACGAAAATCATTTCCCCCTCTGTATCTTTATCTCCAAAAGTGAAAAAAAAGTTCTCCCAGATTTTAACCCCTAAATTGAAAAAAAGTCACTCTCGATTTTGATCTCTAAAAAAAATTACATCACCCCGTTTTTGACCCCGAAAAGAGAAGAACAAGTCCTCCTATATTTTGATCCCTGAAAGGGAAATGAAGATCTCACACCCTGATTTTGATCCCTGAAAGAGAACAAAAGTTCCCTCTCGATTTTGACCCCTAAAAGTGAAAAATAAGTTCTGCCACGATTTTGAAACTTGAAAATGAAAAAAAAGGTTCCTACTCCATTTGATCCTTAAAAGAGAAAAAAAGTTCATCCACCCCTAAAATTGAAAAAAAGCTCCTGCTTGATTTCGATCTTTAAAAGTGAATAAACAGTTCTCCTAATTTCAATAGAAAAATCTCCGATTAACGTTTGATGAATACATAGATATGATTATGAACAGACAGACAGAAAGATAGATAGATATAGAAATTAGATGATGATTAACAAAAACAAAAAACAAAAAAACAAAAAACAAAAAACAAAACACACTAAATTGCATAGTTTTTTCGTATTTATTAATTATTTCCAATACAGAAAAAAGAAATTATAAACTACACTTGATGCAAGTTATTCTAGATGTTGAAAACGAAAAACAAAACAAAAACAAAACAAAAACAATAAAAGACAGCAATAAAACTAAAATACTATTATGCTTTAAAAGATTCAATAGATTTATTTTTTAAATTAAATCATAGAGTTTTTTGGTTGAAAAAGGACAGGTACTGCTTTAAGAAATGCGCAGCCCACATAATTTATGTAACAATGAGTAGATAAGCAACATAAAGAAACAGCTGAAATTATCTCGTCAAAGAACACACAAAGTAATCAAATTAAGGGAATATATATATATATATATATATATATATATATATATATATATATATATATATATATATATATATATAGAGAGAGAGAGAGAGAGAGAGAGAGAGATAGATAGATAGATAGATAGATAGATAGATAGATAGATATGAACAGCAAGTCCTTTGTTGTTTTTTCTGTACAGATAAAAGCAAAATTATTGTAAAAAATGTTTAGTAAATTAAGCAAAACTTGACTAAAGTGTTAAAAATGTAAAATAAACAGCAATAAAAAGAAAATATTGTTTTGTTTGAAATGTTTTTCGTAACATTAGTAAAATGAGATATTTTATATTTAGTGGAAGTTATTTCAAATGTTCATATTCTCTCTTTATTTTTTATTAAGGCAAAAACGTTTTCCCTCGATTTTGATTTGATACAAATAAAATAAAAAAATCCCTAAAAGCTAAATTTATAATTCATATTTGACACCTATAACCTCCCCCCCCCATAAATAGTGTCGTCAGAATATGAAGTCATACAAGGAAACTTACAAAAGAATAAATGCTAAGATTTTTTTAATGTCCCTAAACTATTTGACCACAGTATTTCTGATAAATTAACAAAACATTCATCATCACTACTTTTCTTAAATCATTCACATCAAAATACATATTTATCCAGATAATGAGACAGTTTAGCCAAACAATTGCGTATTTTGTGCTAAAAGCGTAACATTTTATACACTTGTAACCAAAGGCATTGCTAAATGATTTAGACATTGAGCCACCTTGAATTTTCAATATGTCGCCCATTGTAGCCATTTCAAAATGGCTATCAGACCAATTTTCTCATTAACGATGGATATAATGTGATGTTAAAGACATACTTAGTTCAATTATTTCACAGTAACATAGGGCTGTCTAGTCTAAGGCACTTTTATTGCCCTTGCACTGTCTGACACAATCATTCTTATATCTGAAGGAAACAGAGCTGGACTGGACTGAATCTGGTAGGTATGTCCAGAATAGGACATGTTTCCCCTCAAATGTATTTAACTAGCCTGATCTACAAGATAGTTCTGGTGTGGACACGAGCATCTCACCCCACACGTGATGGTCATCTTGAATTGTAGGATAGTAAGAAACTTCTGGGCAATTCTTAAGTTCCAAAGCCAAATCCTTCATCTTCAAAATGTATAATTTGACACCAAGAACATACATATCAGACTAGGTTAGGCAACCTTTTTGGAATCACAATTTTCATACCAGTCATGGCCACCATCTTGAATATTCGATGACTTGCGTGCATTATCCAAATGACTATTCCCAATTACTATATATCTTATATTTGTGGAAGCAGTATCTCTTGTTAAGTTGAGTCATTTTATGATTTTTATCATCATAATCATGATCATCATCATATTCATCAACACCACAACTGCCATCAGTACTATCTTCATCATTACTACCACCATCATCATCACGACGACCACCACAATCATCAGTGCCACCACCAACAACAATCCTATAATCACCATCATTAATATCATCAATGATAAATACAACGATAATTCATTGAAAATTTTAGAATGCCTCCAGCAATAAATATCCCAAATAATATGCTCTCATCACAAAATACACCATCATTGGGTCATTTTTGGCTAAACAGCTCACTATACGCAACTTTATTGCAATTGCACAATGTTCATAGCAGTCACGGTGGCCATCTTGAATTTTTAATGACGTACGTATAAAATCCAAATGGCAATTTATATCATATATCCATCGTTGATATGAAAATTGTTCTGAAAAGCTGGCAGCCATCTTGAAATAGATGCCAGGGGTGACATGTTAAAGAATCATAATGGCTCAATATCCATTCGTTTTGAATGCGTTTGGCTATATATGTAACAAAACATATATTGTTATCACAATATACATATTTGGCTTGAGTTTTTCAGCTATGCAACTCCATTAAAGAGTAAAACGTACTTATTCGGTGTATCGTCTAGAGGATACATAGGTTAGATAAGAGAAAATAATTTAAATTTCTATACGAATATACTCATGTGTCCGAAATGACGCCTCTCTCTCTCTTTCTCTTTCTCTCTCTCTCTCTCTCTCGATATATGTTAAGAAATGGATATATGATACAACAGAATGATAATAAATTGCATTATATCATATTGAAATGATCTCCCGTCATTACACGGTGAATGCATCATTTGGCCGAGACAACATTAGTAGAATAAACAATTAAAGAAAATGCCACCGACAGAGTAGCCACTCCAACGTAGAGTTACTCTTACCATAGAGTTAAACAGCTGCTGGTAATGTAAAGGCCCAAATAACTGTTTTAACCCCGAATTTTCATTTTGTTTATTCACGGTCTATACCTGCTCTATTTGTTTCTTTCAACACGACAGTTATGTTATCAAGAAATGGATATAATTGAAAGAAACATTTTTCTTCTTTCGTATTTTTGTTTATTAGTTTGTTAAGTTCTGCTCTTTTGGTTTAAGACCCTTCAGCTTTTATCGACATATTTCAGCTCTTTTTGATTAGTTTTAATGTTAGAGTATTTCCCCGTGTTATCGTTCACGTTTGTATTGCCTACCAAGTCATCTGCTTCCTTAATTATAATTATCAGGCTTTTACTCTTCCCCATTATGTTACTGTTGTTATTCCAGAAGGGATAAAATCTGTTCTTTATTGCTACTCGAAAAGTATCTTACTGGGAAATTTCCCCTTTTTGAAAATCACTTTTTTTCGTTCCAGTCCAAAACGGTAAAGTCTTTAATGTTATTGATCTTGTCACCTATTATGAAGTCAATTTCGAGTTTTGTCATACTGTTTGTGCTTCTCCAAGTGCACTTACGACGTTTTCGTTTTCGAAAGAGGATAGAGAAATTAGAGAGTTGACATGCTATGTATATGCCTGGCTACTGCAGAATCACATTTATATTGTGGTTGAAGATAATTATACAATGCAAACATTGCAGTGATCAAGTTCATAGGTATATAAGACTTGTCAGTTTAGCTCAATTGGTAAAAGAGCTGCCTACCAATCACTTAGTCATGATCTCAAATCCCGGTAGGGCAATTTTATACATAGTTTTGGTTTAACGTGACGTGATAGTCAAACTGAACTGTTTACAACCCTAAATTTGGTGAGGATTGTTCTTATTACAGGAGAAAACTAAGTCAACTCCATCTTGTATTGTGTGTGTGCACGCCTGTATTACATACTCATTTCATTATTTGTTGATGGAGCTGGAATCACCTGCTAGCGGATATATTCTCTCAGAAAAAGAAAACGAAATAAAAGAGGCACTAAGGCCTGAACCCCCCCCAGACTCTTAGCTGATAGATTATGTAGTTTAACATTCTATGTTTGACTTTCGATATAACAGAGCAGTGGCACACCTATGAGGGGGGGTGCCCCAGGTGACACTATCAGAGGGATGACACCATGATGACTACCCAATTTTTAAAAATCGCTTCATAAAGATGTCTGTTAGTTTGATGAATAAAAATTGACTCTAACTCCGGAGAGATATGCAATAATTTGCTTTGTCCTCCACGGACCTTAATTTCAAAGTTTTTTTTTTTTAGATGCAATGAGATACATTCTAGGGGTCAATCGATCAGTCAGTTAACTGTAGAATCATGACACAGAAGGGAAGGGTTTGCAGCGGTGATTAGAGTGTAATCAATTCAGTGCCAAGGGGTTTCAAACCTGCATCCAAGAAATGAGGGTTAAACATTTATCTGCAGTTTCTGTCTTGATTGTTGAATTTTTTTATGTTGCAGTCTCAGCTTTCTCTCCTAGGTTCCAACGCCAGTCCTTCGTCTTAGCAAGTTAATTCTTCACAGATATCGTCTGTCGGTAGCCAGACGACTTTTCCCGTTTGCTACTGAGAGCCAGAAATCAAAACCCCTTCTGAGTAGGTTTGACGTCGTATAAGGCATGATTAATTGCTCACCAGCCCAAATTAATCAATCTCCCACCCTGATCCGAGAGATTTCCCAAATCTGGAATTTAATTACAATATCTTCTGCGCACCCGTTTCCATTCCCTTCACCTATTTACAATTTCATTGGTTCAATTTTCCTCCTTAGAGGGGTCGAAAAATATACATAATTTCCAGGGCCAAACTTTAGACACCAAGCAACCACACACCATTTTGTGTAGGTGGGGAAAAGGTGGATCCATTCTGACTTTATCAATTGGAGTCAAAACAGCAGTTAGTTACTTTCTTATCTTGTGTTTCTGAATCAGAGTGCTCTTGTCCCAAGATATCTGCCACTGAATGTTTATGCTATTATGCTATTAAGATCCACCCGTCAGCCTGGGTCCTTCACATAAACAGACATATTTCTCCTTGGCTTTGTCAAAACGGCAACTTTCTGGCCAGGGATTTCCACTTTTCGAAAGATTTGGTATAGACTCTCGTTGACTGGATTGAGATGTTTTCTGTTTTTGTTCTTGAAAAGAAAAACTGAATTTTCTCACTGGGAAGAGTGCATAGTTTGGAACGGTGGGCAGGTAGAAATTTTTCAGCAAAATTTTAACTCCCCAGTGGAAGAATACAGTATCATGAGCAGCGAACCAAAATAATCACATTGTTCCTCATTAGAGTAGATATTTCACGCATTAGTTTCTTATCTTGCTAATATCTTCGCAAATACCATATAGATTTATAAGACGGCATCGAGTCATTAAATATGAAGCTTCTTTATAGCTTTAAACTGTTGAATTCAACGACGAAACAAATTGAATGATATTACATTATTCATGAAATCATTATCATAATTTGCTCATTTTACTATAGTAATCGGCGTGTTGTCAGAGTACAATTTGATATCTACCTTGAAAAAAAAATTCCCCAGATTATGATAAGCCTTTTAAATAAGAGTAAGCATCCTCTTTTCTCTGTTTTAGATATTACATTTAAATCCAAATTGGGACCAATTGCGGATTTT
>OY735203.1:30430295-30455295 GCA_963457665.1 Thysanoteuthis rhombus
TCTGAAGGACCCTGAAAATTTTGAAAATCAAAAAATCAAAAAGATGATAAAAAAAAATCTAAAAATAATCTCTCAAAGATTTGCAGGATCTAACCCTGCCGCTGCTATAGGACGGATGTTACCTAGAAATATGTTTGTAGCCAATGATATATGATTAGAAATAAAATCGTGGTTAATCATATATGATATATACGATAAAGTTGTGATTAAGGTTGTTGACTTCGTTCTTTCTATTCTAATTCAAATTACCCTCAGAACATTATGAATGGAAGTGACTTTCACTGTTTATTTACAAAAGTTACATGCAGAATCGGAAAATAGATAAGTAGAGTCAAGTGGGACAAATAGCCCTGTGAAGCAGTTGATATAACTATAAAAACAGCCAAGTGTTAAGAGCTGAGTAGTTGATAATGAATGCAGGTGGAAATGCAAGGTTGGGTAACCTAACCTCAGATTCAAGAATGATCAACGTATTTTACAGGAGCGTCTTCCCTCGATGAATCATGAAAGGATTGAAAGGATAAAACTCTGATCATTCTTATCTAACTGTTTCATCCATGCTTTTATTAATAATTTACCTCGTCTGTTAGGATGAGTATATGCAAAGAAATAAGACGAGAGTTAAAATGATAGATCTGTGCAAAGACAAATTGAAAGGAAAGACTAAAGAAGAAAATGTATTGACTTTTTCCCCTCGTAAAAACGAGAACAAGAACAGCTCTCATTAAATTTAGGGAAGTAAACTCTTCATTCTCTCTCTATCACGCTATGTTAAATTAAGCCTATGTATAAAAATAACATTTGCCTGCTGTGATTTGAAATCACAACCATGCGTTCGGAGAGCGGTTTGCTTACTAAGTTGAACTGACAAATTTTTTATAAGGATTTTAAAGATCATGTATGCAAAACAAAAGATACAATAATTATCTTTAGTCAGAATGGAAGTAAAAGTAGAATTTCATCCTGCAATTGCCAGGTTGTTTTCATTTTAATGTCATTCGTGAATTTCTTGTACATTTAAGTCAATGACGGTTTTTTTATGGATGTCTGAGACAATATAACCGTGTTGATGAAAGGATTTCTTCAGATCAGATCAAATATACGTTCCATTCTTGAATAAGAAACGTGTTGCATAGAATTGCTATGAGTCTTGTTGCTTATCATTGTTATTGTCATATGTTGAACATTATCTTGATCAGTATTAACAATTACAAGTTATAGCATTGGCAAATTAGAGAAAATACTGTAATTCTTATCAAGCCAGATACATCAGAGAGAGGGATAGATAGATAGATAGATAGATAGATAGATAGATAGATAGATAGAGAGAGAGAGAGAGAGAAAGAGAGAGAGAGAGAGAGAGAGAGAGAGAGAGGAATGAAGAGGAGAGAGAGCAAGAGGGGGAGATAGAGAAAGTTCACGATTTGTAACTAAGTAATTTTCAATGAAATCTATGAGAAACAACATATTGATGTCAGCTCAGCTTTCACTTTGCGAACTATTTTAAATTTTTGCTTTAAGATATTTCTCAAGAGCATTTGGTAGAAGCGGGTAACGCTAGGTGACTTTGCTAGCACCGCTGTACTTACAGCTTCGTGAATGTAAGCAGAATTCATACTCTGCCCTCTGAGTCCTTCTCGGGAAAGAATAGAGAACTGTTTGATCATTTAAAAATAGCGATGCATTGAAGGTGGATACTTCAGCAGACCTAATCTCATCTTGTACTGCTACATTTGCATCTTCATTGCATTCTTCGGATGACTTCATCTACAGAACCTGTAATCGGGCGTTTCTGATGTAATCACTGTGCATATTTGTATCCACTAAACTGCTCAATAGACTGCTCAAAAGATTCGAAGAGTCTGACTCATCCATACAGTGAGTGCTAAAAATATGCGATACACTTCAAAAGTTCATTTTAGCATCCTCACACAATTTCAGAATTGACAGAATTCGGATCGAATATCAAAATAGAAAAAGAAAAAAGATCGAACACTGAAAAAATAAGTACAACAATGAGAAATCTTTCATCCAAATCAAATTTTGAAGCTGTACAAGTATCTTAAAAGAAACTTGTTGAAATAAATTGGATACTTTTTGCACACTCAGTAAACATGCATGCATACTGTGTGGTTGCTTGCCGTAGAGTAATGGTCAGTAGGATAGTTTTGTAGGTAGTATTGAGTGTGCAACAGTAAGCTAAACTTAGAAAATATCAACGTGGATTCTTACATGGATATAAAACGGAGAGTCATACGATGCACATAAGTTGCAAGTTTGCCCTCTGCGAGCCAACTTACACGTAGGTCAGATATCAGATACCGGAAACCATTGCAGATATTTATGTACATGGAATATATATATATATATATATATATATATATATATATATATATATATATATATATATATATATATATATATATATATATATATATACGTGTATATATATATATATATATATATATATATATATACGTATATATATATATATACATATAACAGATTTCTCAATCTTAAACAGTCATATTGAAACTAACGTAGATTAAAACAGGCACGTTTGGGCACATGAACGGTAAGAGTACACACACACACACACACACACACACACACACACACACACACACACACACACACACACACACACACACACACTCACACACACACACACACACGTTCTTTAGGAATTGAGCACTTTGGTGGATGAGAGATTTTTGTGTAATTTAGATATATCGCTTAAATTCAGCCTTACTATTTGTCCAGTTTCGTAGTCCAGAGGTAAGATATCGGCTTACAGGTCTGAAGTAAAGGTTTCAATTCTGCCTTGCGGTATTAGATGGGTTAAATGAATGTCTTTTGCCACAGTGAATAGATGTAATACTTCGAAAAAGCTGTCTGTGGGTGACACAATAATATATATACTAGTTGAAGGACCTGTTTGTGCCAGGTATAATATTTAAGGAATTAAAAAAAATGGATTTCAGACTTCTGAAAGGTTTACCGTGACGTTTGTTAAAGTATTTTTTTTTCACTTTTGACCACTTGAAGAGGAAAAAGTCTCCCTTCACTTTTGATCCCTCAAAGGGAGGTGGGAGTTTCCCTGCAATTTTGACCCTTTCAAGGTGAAAAAGCCCCACTTTAGATTTGATCCTTCAAAGGAGGGAAATCATCTCTTCACTTTTGAAGAAAAAAGGAAGAAAAAAGTCTCACTAAACTTTTGACCCCTTCCAGGGAAAAAATTACTTTTGACCCCGAGAAAGTTCACTTTTGATGCCTTAAAGAATTATGTAGAAATGCATAAAATAAGAAGATATGTATCTGTACGTACGAATATATGGACTGAAAGCAAAGCTTCACTTTGGCATTACAGTTGTATGCTAAATAGAACCGCCATTTAGAACTCATTCTTTTCACAATACTTTTTATTTTAAAACCTTTCCCAAGGTCCACTGAGCGTGCACGGCAAATTTTGTTATACTGAACCCTTGTTTAGGTGGTTTCTATAGCGCAATAGAAAATCAGACAGACAGACTGACAGACATACACAATACGGACTGCGACACCTCTCACATACATACATTTCCTAGGCGGAAAACCAAGGAAAGCTGAGTCGCCAAATTGAGTTCAAATTTTGACTGAGGCTGCTTGAAGCCCCGGAAGAAAGCTTCGTATTTACTACGTTGCTCAATGTATGTTTCCATCAAATGTAGTTTACGAGGGTTCACAAGAAGAAAAGTAAATTAATATTCAGGCAAGGCACTCTCTCATAACTATCTTACCTGCTCAGTCAGTAACGCCGATGTGCTTATTAACATGTTGTCAACCCTAACAGGGGTCAGTCTCATAACAATTTTGCTTTTATAGCTTTTTTTCTCAGAATACGGTATTCAATTTTTTCCTAGATTTTCTCACACATTGGTGTGAGAGAGAAAGATTATAAATTTCCGCTTAGATAGATATTTATAAATCGATATATACACACACACACACACACACACATATATATATATATATATATATATATATATATATATATATATGTATATATATATATATATATAACATGGGTACCACAAATGTCAAAAATGCTCGAATAGACAAGAAATGACTGCTCAAGAGTAACAGCATGATGCTAATTGACACTAGCAGTTGAAACTATGATCCTCACCTCACCTCGAACACTGGCCTGCGACACCGAAACGAAATTCGCCACCACCTCAATAAGACAAGTTGGAAAGATAATAAGAGAGCGGATAACGGGGCAGGAACTTGTCAATAACTCTTGAATTCTAACGATACCTTTTTAAATATTTTGCATGGTGATAGGGGAGGCCATGATGTTTCCCATAACCACCAGCAACAAGTTGGCATGCCCTCTTGATAGCCCAGAGATTGAAAAAAAAAAAAAAAGAAAAAGAAAAAGAAAGCCGACAACTGATTCCAAACTCACAATATCTTGGCGTCTACTGATCATATCTTGAAATGTAATATCACTTTCCCCCATGTTTCAGGTAGCAGTAGTGAGAGGGAAAGTATATTGGTGCGTAGAAAGTGGAGGGTATGATATACGTTCTTCTTTGTTTTCTAATCAGTTTTTTCCGGCTGTTTCACCTCGTGCTTAACCGATTTTCTCAGATGTTTCTATTGCTTTGAACGAGTCATTGAACGAGAGAGAGAGAGAGAGAGAGAGAGAGAGAGAGAGAGAGAGAGAGAGAGAGAGAGAGAGAGGCAGGAAAGGATGGGTGAAGAAGAATGAAGAAAGGACAATTCGTAAAGCAGTATACCAAAACATCTTACTTGGCCTTCCAGTTTCCTGCAGGAAAGGTCATTCAGAAGGACGTTGACTTGGCAATTATGAAATAAGCTTTATATAATGTTTATGTTTGGTAATAAGTTGAAAAATGCGCACAAAATGTTAGTAGTGATTAATAATTTTTGATTTACTTCATGTGATAATTTTACACCATCAAGAAGTTGATCCCTTACCTCATCAATTAGGTCTGTTCTTTTCTTTATGGTTATCACAATAAGGATTAAGCAAATTACATCAATTTTTACGATTATCACTTTTCATATAATTACCTTCCTCTCTTCTGTCTTGTTGTAGGGCAGCCAATTTTGTGTGTGTGTGTATGTTCGTATTACTCCCTTCCACACTTTCTACTTGTAATGTCACACGAAGATTGAAATTTTATTAAATTAATCACTATTTCCTATTTGCTGACCAAGGAAGTATCTGGAAGTTACTTTAGATCTTTTAGTTCTAAAAAATGTTTCGAATTAAAAAAAAAATTCTGCTGGTTTAATGTAGATTTTGCAAGTACACAAATGTATTGATTGCAAGTGGACTGAAAGGTCGAGCATTTCAGAATGGGAGACTGTTTGGTCAATACAGATTTTGCAAGTACACAAATGTATTGATTGCTAGGAAACTGAAAGGTTTAACATTACAGAACAGGAGAGTGCTTGCTTAATGCAGATTTTGCAAGTACACAAATTATTTGATTGCTAGGGAAGAGAAAGACATTTTTGAACGGGATAGAACCAGACTCTTTTAAATATGTTAATTTAAAACTAAGCATTATCGAGAACTCCATGCATTTTCCCCGACGATCAATAAAAATGTCGATAAGTAGTGATTTATCATTAAGCATTTTATTTCAATCATAGCAAAACTACAACTTCTGGATAATGAAACCTTAAGAAATATCTATGCGGACGGTGACTTAAAATCGATTCCTGTTTTTAAAATGTTGCACCTCTGCATTTCGTCTGAAACGAGTATCGAAGAGAATTTCCTGTCATTTTACTTATTCTATGATAAAAATGACAATCTCTAACAGAGTAAGAATATAACTTCTAACTGTAACGTTGTGTTGTTATCTATGAATATCGTCAATCAGGGGTAGTAGATGAGCGTTTATCTTTGTGATTTTGTTAAACTGCTTATACAAAATCGTTTTTAGCTATCCGTCTTCACGTCATAAATCACAGTTAACACTGATCAATTTGGTGGGGATGGGTTCTATTTACGATTTAAGTAAACTGCAAAACTGAACCCTCTATTTTCATCTATCGTACGAAAACACGGCTTCGAATTGGGTATATTTAAAATTTGACTGTAATACTGAACTTGACACTCATTTTTCGTCCATAGAACGAAAGTATGGCTTTGAAGTAATTTGTTACTTGCCTACATTTCATTGAAGAAATTGATTTTCCAAAACACCTCATTTGTTTTATTTTCATTTTGGATGAGGTTTCTATTTATGACGTATCTATTCTGCCCAACTTCCCGAAACTAGTATTGCCTTTAGTACATTTTACTCCATTAAGAAACGATTCTTCCAAAAGTCATATTTTTTGGTGGGAACTCTATTTACAATCTAACTATACAGCGTAACTGAACACCCTTTTGGTCAATCGTACGAAACCACGGGTATAGTATTTGAGAACAGTTGCAACCCTAATTGAGTCAATGTCCAGATGTTAAAGATGCTATTTGATAGCTCCATATTTCGGTGTTAGATAGGAAGAATGGAACAATTTGCAGGGCAACAAACTTTTAATAGACATGTTTTATAAACTGATTTTTGTCACACTCAAGTCGTGTGAATTGTGACCTTAAGTTTCCTGAAAGTCGCACAGACAATCCCAAATAACCCAGTTTTAGAAAACTTTTTTACAGCTGTGCAATCTTCATGTGTCTTGCATATCCAGCACTTCAGCCACTTCTCGGAGGATTTTTAGTAGTTTCCGAGGCACGCTATACAGTATTCTTTTTTTTCTCTACGGAGTAAGATTCTTCTCTCTTCCAGGGGGCTGATTTTTAGTTTTATTCACACTTTTCTTTGTGGTTTGCTTTTCCCAGATTTTTATGTTTTTTTTAAAAATATCTCTAATGTCACATTCATTGCGTTGTTCCTGCCCTTTGAACAATCTGCTTTAGATTGTGACCGATTGGTTTCCGGCAAAAAGTCTTCAGTACCCACTCTAGAGTCAGATGGTCTTGCGGGAAGATGTACAGAAGGCTGGTACTCCTGCTGGAGAATGTACATCAAAAGGTGACCTTGTTGGAATTGTTTCTACAGTCTCCAACCGTATCAGTCTTACCGGAACACCATGTACCAACTAGGCACACTGACTTTGATAAATGTTAACCATGTCATTAGAGGTCAATAGAACAACGGAGTAAGTTTTGATTAATTCATGCAAAGGGTCAGCAGGCCAAGAGACACAGAGAGAAAAAGAATGTCAAGTGATTTTAGTAAACAAAGCGGCAGTATGTACGAGATACACGTATCATTGCATTTCGTTGTTACGTTGATATGGACTGCCGCCTGTTTTTGTAAACAAGAACCGACCTATAACGCAAACATCAAAAGAATAAACGAGTTGTTTATTCTGCCACATAACGTTATGTGTATCTAGGCACTCGCACGATGAAAGTATGTTGGTTTGTTTTTTCGTTAGAATGTGTACAACACTCTTCTCTACTGCACTCTCTCGACATGATGTACCGGAATCTTTAAAAAGTGGTCTCCCAAGAAAGTCAAAGTGCGAATTTCCTGTAGCAATCAAAGTGGGCATGTTTTACATTCAACAATTGTTTTTTCTTTTTGTTTGTTACGTTCATTGTCACTGCACGGTCGTTCACTTTGTCTCTCCTATCGTTTTATCTCTCATCTCTTCTCTTTCTCTTGTTCCGTTAGCCGCACCAGTGTTGTATAGTCGGGGGTTAATGATCTGTAGATTGCTGTTGGTTCACGGCACCAAAAAGGCTCTTTTTGCATAACATCGGTGCATATCCTACCAAAGATATCGCAATCAAACTGTAATGCAGCGAAGGTAAAACCAGCGCGGTATTCATTGTAGTAATTTCCTTAGTCCTTCACCATCTTTCTTATCCAGGCTCTCTTTTCACATCTATGGTTTATTGACAATTCACAAAATAACCGAAATCAGTCTTCTTGTTCAAGAGATCTCATAAGGAGATTTTCATTCACACAAGAAAAAAACAAACATATACGTGTTCTCAAAAAATAAAGATGAATAATCTATATCTTATATAATTCGACAGACGATAGAACGATAACATAATTACTACAATAACTTAATCTTTTATTCACAATGTTGAAAAGAAATATAATATATCAAGGCTATATATCATATGTGTCAAGGCAATGTTATTCTATAAGCCAATTTAGATAATGAAATTCGCTTTTCTAATTTGAAATCTGTGCTTGTCTCTTGGTTCATAGATACTCAATTACGGGTCGAACTACATAAAAACACACGTATTTCATCTTCAACTGGCAGTAGACGATTTCTGACTTTGCTCTTGATACTTGTTTAGTAAGAAAAGGCTTGCTCACATACCTAAAAAGTTGAAAACTACACCCATATATTTATCGCTTTTCTATGATTGACAGGATACTTTTCTTTCACTGAAATCCAGAGCTTATTTGGGGATAAGTCAATAAATCTCATCTTGAGTGTACGATCAGACTGCAGGTCATAGAGTTCTTCCTTTTCTTTTAAAATCAAGTTCTCAAAATGGGAAGTATGGATTCCTCATCCAATCATACACTTCTGTTGGAAGGGAGGCAAATTAACATTCAATTTTCATGGACAATCCTTCCAGGTAGATTTCAATGAAACATTTCAAGATTTCCTTTTATAACGTGATTTTTCGAATAATTCAGTTTTCTTTCAACACGAAGAATCTGGTCACTTTGAGATAATACATTCTCTCCATGGCCTTACAGTGACTTGCTCAGATGATTCACGCGTTGAAAAATATCTGCTAGAACAGTTGACGAATTTTAACATTGATTTCTTGGAAGTCTTTCAGAAATTCATCCTTCAGCATAAACACCCTGTTGAGAACTTATCTTTCACTCAACGTCTGGTTTTCTATGTGTACCAAGAGGTGTATCTATTCTTCGTGCAGGTTTTCACTCAGCTTTTCAAACATTCTGTACTGAACTGATCTTTATTTAATGGAGTTGACCATTTTTGTTGTATCATCAAAAACGTTTTTCAAAATCATCACTTCTCTGAGAAGAAAGCAATGAGTTAAGACAATATCCGCCCCCTTTTTTTTCACAAGAGAAGCAAAACCTCTCATGTTTAGTTCAGATGCCAGCACTGTTCTTCCGGGAGAGATCAACCTCTTATTTCCGTACATGATGACAAAATATTAAACATATCTATTCCTATGCTTGTCACGGGCAATTCTTCGCAACAGAAAAAGGTTTTCTTGAATTTCATCCTCCTTGGCAAATCTAACAAAAGCTACAACGTGACATTAATTGGTGAGATCTGTTGACTGATCAACGTGGATATGAAACCTTCTATTTTTCAGTTTATCACACAAAACCACTTCAGCGTCACATGACGTTACCAATTTGTTGATTTATTGTATTGTTTAAAAGTGGAACATCTCCAATTCCTTGTACTGCATTTTCTTCCAGCATTTTACACACTGTAATTTTACACGCTGGTATTATTAGGCTCTCACCATCAGCGTGATTTCACTTTTTCTGTGCAATAATATCTGCAATTAATTGAGTTGCCTTCTCAACGACATTGATTTCACTTTCATACGATTGTGCGTGTGTGTGTGTGTGTGTGTGTGTGTGTGCGTGTGTGTATCTGTGCATGTATGCATTAAAATCTTTTGCATATATTTATAAATAAGTACATTTAAAGACGACTTTGTAAAAACACACAAACAATCCTTTGAAAGATTTGTTGAATCACTGGTACCTCCCTCACCTCCTGTATCATGTAATGTGTAATGATCAAAACCTTGGGTAGTGTCTAGTAAAGGGGAAACATTTTTATGGAAAAATATGAGAAAAGAGATAGAGAAATTTATTTGTAACACTATTTTCTATATCATCATCATCATCATCATCATCATCATCATCATCATCATCATCATCAGTCTATTGGTATCTGTCGTTGGACATAGACTTTCCCAAGATTCACCAGCCCTCTCTATTGTGGGCATCGCGGATCCAGTACTTTCTGAGTTTATCTTGCTCGTCACGCAATTTTACTTTCTATCGTCCACAGCCTCGCACCTGATCTCTGGGGATCCACGTTGTGGGACATGATGCCCAGTGGCTATCTGACATACTTGGCACATGTCCAGCCCATTGACATTTGAGCAGTTTCTTTGATTTCTCGAACTCTTGTCTTCCTCTGATATACTGTACTGTCTTATGGTCTCTCCATGTGAGGCTGAGCATGATTCTGTCATATGCACGTTGCATGCTTCTCAGTTTGAGGGTCAATTTTTTTGATAGGTTCTATGTTTCAACTCCGTATGTGACTACCGGGAGGATACATTGGTTATATACACTTCTTTTTTGACTAGTGGGATTTTTCTTGTTTTTGAAAGTCGAGCTTGCCCTACCGAGAGCTTACCAACCTTGTGTGATTCTTCGCTTGATTTCTTCTTAAATTGATAACTTTGTGGAGACTCGATGTCCTAAGTAAATGTAGTGGTCTACTTTTTCCAGCTCTGCATTTTCAATTCTGATTATTGTGTCTTTGTCCCTAACATGTTTGTTGAACATAATTTTTGTTTTGCTGAAGTTCGTGTAGAGGCTTATTTTCTTACTTGCTTCATTTAGTTCATCTGACATTATCTGAGGATCGTTAAGGTTCTTAGCTATCTATTTACATCGCCCTCTTTGCTAAGTCTATAAAAAATTCCCTGGACATTTTCGAGTATGGTTATGTTATAAATGTAAGTATACAGAGATCAAACCCCTAAACTTCAGGATACTTCATGGAATGTATCAAAATGAGAGACAAATATTTGAATTATTTTTCATATCTTTTAATAAACAAAACGCTGTTTTCATAAAATCAAGTAAAATTCTGACATTTCTTCTTTTTACAAAAACAAAAAACATAAGCACTTGAAAAAACATTTTTTTTACATTTTTCGGGGAGTAGTATGTTCTGCTTTTGAAACAAAAACGAATATTTTCCATAGATCTCATTACACTTTTATTTTCTAACAGCCTAAGCAAAAAATGTAATTCATAACATTTTTGTGCGATGTGCGTATTTTTTCGATTAGAAAAGACACGCACATTCACACAAACGAAGGTGAATGGGGTTCTTTTCAAAACTTCTAACCCATTAATTTCAACTACTCTTTAACTTTGTCTTAATTTTTTTAGGAGATTTCTTTGTATCACAAAAGAAAATTAAGACGATGATAAAAAGTAGTCAAAATTACAATGGGTTTCAATTCTTCCTTTTTTTTGGCTCTTATCCCGATCCTGATTGCCTTCAGTAAATTTTACGCTCAAGTTGCACTGTCGGAAAACTGATAATCCAAAGCTGGAGATCCCAATGATCTTTTTATTCTGTTCATTTCATAATTATTAATAAGTGCTTCTAGCTCATTTCGGCATATTTTTCTATTGTTTTGTTCTATACTCGGATAGAAACACAGTGAACATTGGATTCATGTTTTTCACATCACTATTAGTGTTAAGGGGATATTAAAAGCTGTAAAGTGAATTTGAATTCTGTTTATTGTTGCAAAATGCCGAGTCGCATATAACTGCCCCACACCCCATATCATATTTATTCTTGCTTCTACTAATGGAAACCATAGAAAATACGTCTCTTGTTTTTTACAATTCTTTGTAATTCTCTCCTTTCTTTCCCCAGATATTTCTGCAGAATCATAATCTAAATTTCTGGTGTTGGAAATATGACAAGTGTTCTGTGGAACTCAATCATCGTCAACTGTGCTAGTGTCATAATCGCCATAAGTGGAGTGTGCTTGGTAGACTCATTTGGAAGAAGGAAATTAGCAATTGTTGGAATCTTGGGTAAATCTTTCTTTTTTAAATGAAATAACTCATGTATTCAAGGATGCATGACAAAGTATATATTTATGAAGCTCAGACATGCACAAGGTCGTTAAAGCATGGCATTTAATGGTGACTGAACTCACAAGTGTCTTGATAGACTAGCTTGCTAACCATGTTAGCGGGCACTTTTTCTTTATAAATACTAGGTCTTGTTTGACGATATCTGTGATGCGATCTTTAGAAAACTTGTTTCAAATTTTAAGGTGGGGAGATCTATTATAGTCGATTGATAGACTAAACTAAGCCTGGTAAATGGTGTTGAGGTGCTTTTTAAGAGTGTAATCAATGTTCAGGGAGCTCATCTCGTAGAATAACTGGTCGCAAAATCTAAGCACTACACTGGTAAGACGAGGCCTCACTGCGAGTACAATCCAAATAAACATATTGAGTTCATAGGTCTCCATATAGATACAATACTAGATATTTTAATGATGATTTAATGATGACTCTTTAGTACTTTTGTGAGACAACTCTCGAAGATCACGTGAAGAGATAATGATGAAAACGAGCAATTAGCTAAGTTGAGAAAAAGGAGCTATACGTCGGGTCACCAATAAATCCCACAGGGAAGAAGCACTAACAAGAAAAATGGAGATGACTATTACGATCACAATCTCTATCATCCGTAAAAATTAATACATTATGTTTATTTCCAAGGAACCATTATTTAAGAAGCTCCCATTTAAGGTTTTCTCCAGACAAACCTTCCCGGAAAGCATAACTCGATGTTGTTGTCGTTGTTTTAAAGTCCTGAATTCTTTAAATATTTTCTGTTCTACAAATTTATTTATTTAATTTTTAGTTATATTAGAAGCTATCCTGGATAATGTTCAGTGAATTTGCTACACATAATTGATTTTAACTTATAGCCTTTATAAAAAAAAAATTCAATCGATGAGGACATTTTAACACTTGACCAAAAATATAACTGCAGACGTAATTTACTAAATATTCAAATGTTTTAGAACATAAGATCTTTACTGTTGATAAGTGTTTGAGGTAGTCGCATATTTCACATTGGTGCCAGAGATCTGTGTTCGATTCCAACGAAATGCCAGGATTTTGGAAGTGGATTTTCAAGGGAGGCAACTCTTCCCAATTGGAGCAACGTCATCTTCTTGCCTCTATCTAGTTTATGTCGTATCATCTCACAACTGAAATTATTTCATCTGAGTTATTCTCGTCAAACAAAGCTGTTTGAAGACGAAACCTGCTTACAAATCAGGAATTCAACACTTTATTTTAACGGTTCGAAAAAATGTTTTTGAATTTCGTATTAAAATGAAAAATTCAGATAAAAATCACCACCCAGACGAAATTTTTTTAATTCTTGACGGTTGTTGAAGAACTCCAGTAAACTTCTCAGAGCTTTATTTGCTATGATTTTCAAATCTCAGGTAACAGGTAGTTGTGCACTTCGTACTAGCGCCAGTAGTCGGTATTCGAGCTCAGATAGAGGCCAGGATTTTGAATGCTGATTCTCAAGGTAGGCATACCAGGCGTCTTCAGTTGGATGATTGGATAAGAAGGCTTCACACTCGGAGGGTTTTAAGAACACAATCTTCCTCTCCCCATTCCTCACATTTGGCCTTGTGCTGTGCCTTACCGATTCCGGTAAATATTCTTAGAGTAGCGAGGTCAGCCGCAGGACAAATATGATCGGAAAGTAACCAGATTTTCTTTTCGTGAAACTTTTTCCAGTATTAAATGATCGTAATTTGTTCCTTGATTTATTCACCGTTGATTGATATGTTTTTTTTTAAATTCCAAAATATGGTAGATAATGATCCATTAAGACACCTTTGTCTCTTCAGCTCTCGTACGCCCCTCATGTTATAATAATGAAACTATCATTCCATCTGAATGCTCCATGCTTTCTTCTTAATTACCCTTAGGTAACACTTCTGTTTCTTGGTTATTTTACTAAGTCGCGCAACGGAATTAATATTTCATGAGAGAAATAATTGATGATGAATTAAACTCACAGAACTGAGTAACCAATTGCATTGGAATTCAATGCTTCAAGCACCATCATAAACTTATTTGAGAAATTTTGGATCATACAGTTTTGCGTAAGCCGACTTTGAATCTTACTGCTCTATTCCAGTGATACCAATTTAGCTGTTTTCGGATAAAAATTTGGCCTATTACTACAGCTATTACAATTGACCGAAGCCAATAGTTCGATAGTGAAATTAATGCAGATATTGATTGGCATAAGATTTAAAGCTAGAAGCAAGATTCGGTATTTGTGGCTAAACAAGAAAAAAGCTGAATGTAGTTCCAAAAGAGTTACATATGTTCTGCTGAACTAAAGCTATTCGACTAATTAGCCATAGGAACTATTGACTCAGAAATATTGGTCCTACGAAAATATAAATATGAACTATGATTTTTGTTTTTAAAGGGTTGGTGCATCATTTCTCTTTTGAACCATGTGGAAAGGCAAGATTCCGTTAAATCTTTTTCTATTTTTTGTTCATAACTTTTGAGCGGATTTGGGTCAAATAAAGTACTTTTTGCTCAGCAGAATGCCCTTTATCTGTAACAACAACTTTCAGAAACATAACTCACACAATTAAAATTCACCTGACCTCCCTACCAGGATTAACGAATAAATACAACTCTGCTGAAAATGTTAAGTCTTACGAGACAGACGTATGATCAACTGGTAATACAGCAGTCAGGAGGGGGGATGAGGTAAAATGACCCACCCCTCCCAACGCAGAACATGTTGAAACCGGTCTCAAATGAAAGGTATGTGTATCTCCTAATAGTATAGTATTGGCTTTGTATTCATCTAAAAGGTGTACAAACATGCATTTTAACCCTTTTTTTCTACCAATGGGTCATTGATTTCTCCAAAATCGTATATTGACATGTCCAGTTTGTATTTCAAAGTTTTGCCAAGACTTTTATTATATGACAATCCAAACAAGATACTATGAGGGCTAAATTGCCAAATTGTTTACTTTGGTACAACATTTTAACCTTTGACGGACTACCTTTCATTTTTTCTCATTTTATTCACAGAAATGCTCTATTTCGTTATTTAAGATAAAAAATTATATTACTTCGTTGTTTCTCAGAGGATGCATGAACGGTTTGTCACAGAGCAGGGTAGTAGATGAATATGGGGGTTGGGGCAATTTAAAATCTTCCCTGGGCCCTCAGTGGAACTGGGATCAAAAGCTTTATCGACAGTGATTTACCTACTGCATTTTTTCCAACATTATACAATAACAGATCTCACTAAATATTGGAGAACCCTCCAAGTCACCCTGCATCCACCGCCAAAAAAAGAAGAAGAAATCTTCAGCTAAGTCCTGTCTCAGAGTCAGAGGCTCACTGATAATATCAAATATTTTGAAATTTGTTTTTATTTTGTCAAGGGAATCTAAAGCAATTCAGTAAAGGGTAAGCTGTTACGGACACCACGAATGTACCGGTTAAATTTGACCTTAATTTGATTTTTGTGAAAGCTTTTCACCGTTCAATGATAAGTAAAAAAGATTGTAAACACCTTCCATTATATGTTCAAGGACATAACTTTTTGTACTGATCTAAAAAGTGTTCAGACATCCATTTGAATACTGTTTTCTCTGCCAAATCTCTTCAAAATCGTATGTTGAAATTCTGTCTTGTTCTATCCTGCAATAATGTTTGTATTTCATGGTTTTACCAGAATTTCTATCATAGGACAACTTTATGAGAGCTGAATTAATATATTGATGATTTTAGGACAGCATTTGAACCACTTTACGGACCACCGTTTAAGGAATATTTGTCAGAAGTGCTATATTTGCCTCTGTAAGGTGCTAAATTCAGCAAAATTACAGATACATTGATAAATGTAGTAAGCAATACAAGCCCATTAATTCAGATGGGTCTTTAGATGAGTTGCCCGATAACAGAGAGGAGTATCCATAAAAACGTCGGTTCGGGTTGATTGAGGATAATCGTTTATTTTTTCAAAGGATTAGGGTCCTGGGCCGATTACGCCTCAGTTTTGTGACAGAACGTTGAAAAAACAGGAAAAATCATGTAAATTATTATCTTATAGAGCATTTGTGTGAAAAAATGACACAAACTCCTCATACAGTGGTTGGTAAAGGGTTAAGATGCTGTTCTCAAAGCATCATTATGGTACTTTATCTCTCTTGTTTGGATTGTCCTATTGTTGAAATTCAGGCAAACGAATGGGATACAAACATTATTGTGTGACAATACAGAATGTCAATACACAATTTTGAAGAAATCTACGACTCATTCGTAGAAAAGGTGTTAAAATACATGTTTGTACACATTTTAGATAAGTTAAAACCGAATATTCCATTAATCGATGTACCTACCTTTAATTTGAGACCGGTTTCAACTTGTTCTGCGTCGGGAGGGGTGAGTTATTTTTGAAGCCTGGTCGCTTCACTACGGTACAGATGGATTCTTGAAAGAAGTTTTTTTAAAAAAAATTTTTTTGAAAATGCTTTTTCACACTGATAAGACTATGGCAATATACGTTAAAGTAAACATCAGAATTCTATGAATATTTTATTTTTGTCTTGATTCATTTGGAAAAAAAAATGCTGAATACAAAAATAGAAGGGCCCACAAGAAATGCTATGTACTGGGCCCCATCAATTGTAGATTTGGTCCTGTCAGTAGCAAAGAAGTATTGAAACCAGAGGATCCTTTGGGATTATCAGCCTACTGCAGAGGTTCTCAAACTTTATTGTGTGACGGTGCATTGATAAGTATATTTGACATATCTGGCTCACGAACTGTAAAAATGAAATGAATTACAAAAAACAAAAACAAAAACAAAA
Source organism: Thysanoteuthis rhombus (assembly GCA_963457665.1). NCBI lineage: Eukaryota > Metazoa > Mollusca > Cephalopoda > Oegopsida > Thysanoteuthidae > Thysanoteuthis > Thysanoteuthis major. The sequence goes on from OY735203.1 coordinate 30,447,028, forward strand.
CAAAACATTTCAATGAACAAAACTTTCATACCAGCATACTGATATAAATACTCATCGCCCCTTCCAACCGCCGAAGAAAAGTTTGAGATCTCGTGCGGTTTTTGTGCATAGATTGTTAAATCTGTGGTAGAAGCAGAACAGACAGAATACTTGTACTCGAAATGAATATTAGCATACTTGGAAAAAATAATGCAGCACACTTTGGAGTTAGTTGCGGCACACTCATGTACCACAGCTCACAGTTTGAGAACCACTGGCCAACTGATAAGGTTCCAGGTGGCACCGACCTACAAACGGTCCAGCCTGCCAGGATTTTGCCTGGTCGTTGGGCGGCCTAATCCGCCTTTGCTCACTACTGTTGTCTTGAACAAAAAAGCTTAACTTTGGAGATAACCTTTTTAACTGATAATCACGTATGGAAATTATGCTCTCGTTTTCCATCCATACTTTTAGAACGGCAAAAGCACATTCATACGCACGTGTCGTGAATTTCGTTTAGTTATTTAGAAAAATGTCTTCGCTTTTCGAATTACGAGTCGACTTTTTACAGCAACGATTTCAGTAATAAGAATCATTTTTATAAATTCGTTTCTTAGTATTTACCGATCGTACCTCAGTCTAGGACAAGGACAAGTAATGGTCTGCAAGTCATTATTATCAGGCAGGATTCTTCCCAGTTCGTATTGATATAGTTTTTTCCCCCCGCAACTTTATTCTACAATGCATTGTCGGCTACCTACTACTATGTGTAATATGTACTTTTAAGGTTCTGAGACAAAGTATTTTTGCTATTTCGTATGTATTTTCAAGTTTCTTGCTGCTTTTTTTTAATCATTTGTCGTTTTTATTGAAATTTTATTTATCACATATTTTCTACCTATCCCTCTTACACACACACACACACACACACACACACACACACACACACACACACACACACACATACACACACACATACACACACATGTACGCTGTGTGCTTCCTTCATACAAACACACTGATAAATCAACACCAACATCTTCATTTACTTAGTCAGGAGAGACATATGTAATTCGAGTGTAAGAGCATTAGGGAAAAAAAACTGGCCTGGATTATAGCGTAACAGGCTTGAAGTACACCCGACCTGCGAATAGTTTTGTCACGTAGTTTAATGAATGAGAATAAACCATTATTTCCCTTACATCCTTACGTCCATATTTCAAAGGCATTCTAACTAGTAGTATCATTACTATCATTACTAACCGTGGTAGTGGTAATATAAGGAGGTCGAAGAGAAAAATGAACGTGGCTCATCCGAAGGTTTGGACCAAGTTTCATATCAATGTAACATGATACGCCAAAGAAAGTTGATATGTAACATCGCAGTAGTACAAGGAGGAGGAGGGCGGTTTACTTGAAGGCCTGGACCAAGTTTCATATCAATCCAACATGATATGACTGAAAAAAATTGACATTTAACATAATTGGGACTGACTCAAAAGTATATCACTGAGATGGATGCATGGACACGTCTAAAAAGCTTCCCAAAAAACATCTGTTTATTCATTTATTTCGAGAACTGCTTAAATGAACATTATTTTAATGACTTCTCACATTGTTTCTGACATCAACTCAACTAACAGATAAATCACATTACCCCATCCTTCCACTTTCTGCTATCTAACATATTGGTGCCTGACCATCTTGACACGTCTAGAAGGACATAGCTGGGATATTTTTTTCTACTTTTTTGATCCATTGTCGTTAATCAATGATGTTTATGGCATAGGCACTGCATTAGAGACCGTTTTGTTCGCCCAAGACATAATTTATCTTCATTTGACTCTTGTATGGAAACAGTTGACCACAGCAAGATCGATGGCAAATGCCGCCATTAGTAGTTTAATGGGAACTTATTTGAGCGGCAAATTCGGGCGAAGAAAGAGTCTAATGTTTGCTTGTTTTTGCAGTATGTTTTGGGTCTGATATCTCTAGCTCGGTTTCCAACACCTAGTGGCTTTGCTAATTGAAAGTTACTGATCGGATGTGGAATTGGTAAGTACAACACGAAAGTAACCACCATTTATTGCTGAAAAAAACTCACAAAAGAGATAAAAAGTGGAAAATAGAAGGGGGTGAAAAGAAATGTACATGTGTAAGGTTTTCAAAAGTTATACTTTCAACAAATGTTGAAGTATGTAATTGAGTGTTCATTCAAATTGAGTTCTCGAATTCGAAATACAATGTTGCACTGTGTTGATATTTTTCTATAGTTTACATTTAAAAAAAGGCCCTGAAATAACTAGTAAACTTATCTCCCTTTTAATTTCAAATTTCTCTATTCAGTTGATTTATTTTCGATGAGAAAGATAGGAAAAAAGAAACGGGAAGGAATTCAACAAGAATAATACCTAATAACAAGAGATTGAGTTATGAAATTTAATTCGAGCAATGAGATATTCATGGAGCATTCAGAGCCAAGAGAACGAAGGCATATATCGATAATTACATCATCGCAAATCCTAAGGGCTACATGGTAGTACAGATAACCGGAAACAGAATTATTAATGAAAATGGCTGAAAGGAACATTTCTTTAGAACCAATATAAAGTATAATAAACTATAGTGTACGATTCCATCATCATCATCATCATCATCATCATCATCATCACCACCACCACCACCACCACCACCACCATCACCATCATCATCATCATCATCATCATCAGTCTCTTTTCATCCGTCGTTGGACATAGACCTTCCCCAGGATTCGCCACACTTCTCTGTCGTGGGCATTGCGGAGCCAATATTTTCTGAACTTGTATAGTTCGTCTCACCATCTTATATTCTGCCAGCCGTGGCTTCGCATGTGATCTCTGGGGATACAAGTGGTGAGTTGTGATGTCGAGCGATTGTCTGCTATTCTTGCAGCATGACCAGCCAACTGCCATTTGAGTTTTCTAATGGATTCTATGATGTCTTGAACTCCTGTTTTCCCCCTGATATATTGTGCGGTCTTGTTATCTCTCCATATGATGTTGAGCATGATTCTCTCACGTGCATGTTGCATGGTTCTTAGATTAAGGGTCCTTCTTTTGGTTAGGTTCCATGTTTTTGCTCCATAGGTGACTAGTGGAAGGATGCATTAGTTGCATACCTTTCTTTTTAGGACTAATGGGATTTTTTGTTCTTGAAGGTGGAGTATGCTCTGCCGAAGGCTTGCCACCCTAGAGTGATTTATTGCTTGATTTAATCCTTTTGAGGATTTCATAGAGATTAGTTGTCTCAGGTAGTTGCAGTGGTCTGCTGATTGTTAAGAAAAAGTTGACAAAATATTCATACAAAGACCTACGAAATGTAAAAACAAATGTTCTGTAAGAAAATAAGTCATTCATTTAAAATGTGAAAACTTTGTCATCCCAATGGACACAGAAAATGATCAAAGAACAAATGCTCCGAATAAAGAAGACCTAGTCAATAAGCAGATGATAAATGAAAACAAAATGTTGCTTGATGATATCAATAACAATATTTTTTTTGATTTCTCGAAATCTTGACACCCTTAATTCTCGACTCAACGGCAGCCGAAGTGAAGAGGGTGGATATTCATTCGCATCATTTTTTTTATACAATAAGTTCGGACATAGTAGAGAGCAAAACTCGAAATTCAAAATGTTGCCTTTGACCGCAGAATTTTTCGCAAACACAGTGGAAGCCAGATTTGGTATTTTATCTATAACCTGTGTAAGTTTAATTATCCAAAATGAAGTAAGATTTGTGCATAAGTTATTTTGATTGCAAAGAAAAAGGAGTAATGAAGAAAAGTTGGCAATCGATAAGCTGTGTAAAAAACAGATGCAATTAATCTCATAGAATTAAAAAATATTATTGAGAATCACCAAAGACAAACATTGCAAGTAAAAAAATTCACAGATGATTTTAAAATTTTAAATTTGCAGAGTTTTGTAAAAAAATTAACTCTTCATCATCTCAAAACTCAATTACTTCAATACAGTAAGTCATACAGTGGTTTGAATAGATCGTATTTTCTTACGAATTTCTCCAAATATCAAAAATCTACAAACAACAACTATCTGTTAATCAGTTACTGAAATTAAACATATTATGACTGATAATCGAAAACCTTTTGGTAAAGCTTTTATCATACTGTTATTTAGCGGAACATAACTTGTTTGGCCGATTACCATATTTCATAAAAACGATAAAAAAAGAAGCCGTGTAATTGGCGTCATTTTGCTCAATGCATATTCAAGTTTCTACTTTATGTTCCGGAAATTTAAGAGTATTACTATGATTATCACGCTAACAATATTTCCAGATGAAAAGATTGTATCGGAAGTGTAGTATCAAGAAAGGTTTCAAATTACATGGAAATGATGTAATAAATACTAAAGGTTGTTTTTCAATATTCAATTGCAGACAAAAGACATTAGTCAGCCCAGAAGTATTGTTATTTTATCGAAAACTTGAGTAAACAAACAAATCCAAGCAATATTTTTTATTTCGTGATGACATGAAAAATATGATATGTAACATATGGTGAGATGAATTTCATAAGAATGTACACTTCTTTAATACAACGCTCTCGGGTGTGAACTATGATGTCCGTCTGTTTATATTAATCATTTCATAGTTACATGCCTTCACATGGTCTGTCAAAGTAACAGCAAGATTTTCTTTTAAGATGCGACAATTGCCAAACGACTGAATCATGTGAAAGACAGCATGTTCATTCATCGAAAGAAATATATAAGTAAAGCAAAATGAATAGAACAAGTGAGAGAGAATCTCTAAAGAAAATCATAGTGTAGGTGAAGAGAGACAGGTGGCAAAAATTCAGATGAAGAATTCAGAACACTGACCCAAGACAAAGGTTATAGCGATAAGGAAGGTTGGTTAAAGACAAAGCGGTAAAAGGAATAAAGCAACAGAGTATTATACAGATTCTGGGAGTAAAATTGTGAGATGTATATGAGATGAACTGTGGAGGAGTGAGTGAGAAGAGACAGTAGGTGCAGAGAGTAGAGAAAGAAGAAACGTTGAAAGAAAGAGGAGAACAAGAAAGGTAAATAGGTTTAAAGTAATGCAGGGTAGAGTTCGAGATACAGGTCTTAAACAAACAGATGAATATTTTGTAATTTCTCTTTCAATCTAAAATATGCACTTTTATTGGTGTTGATGATGTGTACAGTGCACTTGAGCAATTGTATGCACGCTAAGAGAATGATGGAGAGAAAAAGAGTTTTTATTTACGTTTATATGTTATACTGAATCGATGAAATTGCTTAATTAGTGAAATTTAAAATGAATAAATGAATAAATAAATACGTAGTTTTGATTCAATCAAAAGTTAATTTATCCTCAAAAGAAATACATGGAACAACTATTTTTTTCTTACAACTAAAAGTTTCTGAAATATACGATCAAAAGTTTATGTGAAATCAATTTTTATTTTTACAAAAAGATGGTAAATTTCACCGAATCAGCAAAACATATACATAGATACATGGGGAAACTTAATGACTGAGACTAGGGGATTGGTCAAGAGGTCTAGAGAATTTTTTAAAAAAGTCATTTTAAAAAACTCATTTTTGCATTTGTTGCATTGATATTTATCTTTGATTAAATTTTGATAGTTCCGAAGTTGTAGAAGTGTGTTGAAATAAACTTTTGCATCGGATGTTTACATACCATTTTTATAAATCTGAAACAAATTTATTTCTTATTTCTGATTTTTGTCCCTATCTTTTTATTGATTTGTCTTATTTCCTTCAGAAAATCATATTTGTAGTATCATTATTATTAATTTTTCTTAATGGGACTTCTGCATGGAATTTTCTTTAATTGTGTATTCAATTTACGCTATCCAGGCCAATGAGAAATAAATAAATTGATCCGTAACAAGTGTAGCTGAGATTTTTTGTCCAACTGATGAATTGGGAGGCCGTCTTAGGGAGACAGCTGCATATTTGGAGTCTGGAGGATTTTGAACCTTACTGCCTTGTCATGGAGCAATAGTTAGCAAGCTGGTTTCATAGATCATTACATTTGAGTTGTGATTTCAATCCTCACTGGGTATCTCATAATTGTGACCTTGAGCAAAAACTAAGCAAAGCTTATTACAAACACACACACACACACACACACACTACAATACGTAGGGAGTGTCGGATCACTATTTAAGATAAGACTGATCAATTATAAACTTAGAATAAGACCACAAGTTACTTCCGATCTAAAAACATTCATTTACTTATCTTTCAATAGAGTTGCTAAATTTATTATCAGAGGAAGGATAGAGAAGTACATAACAAACGAAACCACCGCAAAGGCAGGTAGGTGATTCATCCAGAGACCCCCTAGAGGGCTCAGTAGTAAATTAAACGTCATGAATAATACCTATCTGCAGACCACAATAAAAAACTCCACATTGAACTTTCTTCTATTCCAATATCCAGTCTACGTGCACAATGTTTTATAAATGTATTCGAATACAACAACTCAAAAATTTCCATATCATTCATTCTAAGTAAAACCACAACAAAATCGTCCCAAACACTCCACCGAATCATTGATCGAGCCTAGATTTATCTAAATTAAATCAACTGGATTTAAGCTTAACTATTATCGATTAAAGAGGGTGAGGGAGTATGTAAGGCTCAAAAGTGAGCGGAGACCTATTCTCAAGAGGAGGCCTTATTACTTACCCAAAGGAATCAAAAGTGAAGAGAAACTTTCTTTTTCCTTTCAGGGGTGAAAAATATATGAAAACTTTTTCTTCCTTCAAAGAGTCAAAAATGAAAGGAGACTTTTTTTGTTTCTTCAGAGGAGTCAGTATTGATTAGAGAGCTCCCACTACTCTTTAAGGGATAAAAAAAAATGGAAGGAGACTTTTCCCTTTCCTTCAGGGGGTTAAACAATGAAAGGAAACTTTTTTTCACCTAATAAAGGGTCAAAAGTGAAGTCATAGGTGTAACTGGGGAAGGGGTAGAGGGTTATTTCAAAACGTCCCTGATGTCCAACGTGGGAGCTCCCTATATGCTTTACATATAGTAGTTTACCTACTGCATTTCTACTGATATTACAATAATTACTCTCATTGAACGTTGGAGGTGGAGGAACCTAAAGGAACTATACACACAGGTGTGTGGAGGGAAACTATCGTGAATGTCTGAAAGCTTTAGTCCTTTTTACTCCTCAAATATGATATCATAAAACTTTAGGTTAGAGTAATTATAAAACTAAAATGTCACAAAGAGATACATATCCACATGAATGTCCAGGTGAAACTTCATCCGAAAATTTGAAACAAAGAAATATCATATTTCTATCCATTTATATAGAATTTTGAATTCGCAACAATAAGAAAAGAATGTTATCCGTGCAATGATCATTGATAAAAGTACGTTGAGAGAATTTTGGAGTGTGACTGGGAAGCTAGAAGCCTCTATATTTTATCAAAATTTATAGATTGTAGAGACATTGAACTATATGAAGAGTAATTGCTTAGTCTGAAACAGGGACATAGAGCTGGAGTACCCAGTGAAGATCAACTCACTAAACTAGCAAATCAGTCTGCGAGACGACCTTCCTAACCAATGTAATGAGAGTAGACACTTCCAAAATATACGCCAAAGATAAAAATCAATTGAACATTTGTTAATAACATTTCTCTTGCGACGTTCCTTCTCCTGTTTTGAAAGAAAAGCATTATAAATCAATACCAATTAGTTAACGCAAAACATGTCCCAAACTTGGAGAGATATCAGAGCCAGATATGATTTGTCATAAGATTTTTTTACCCGATGAATGATTGAATAATGTGCACCGTAGCATTACTTCCAAAGTACCTTGATGACTATCCTTGGAAAAGAATTGATGAAAGTTAATTGCCTCAATCCGTATAAAAGCGTAGGGTTGAATGAGTGCCCTGGTTGCATTTCTTTATTCTTGTTGGGTTTTGACTGAAAACTTTTGTTGAGACAAACTATTAAACAAACAAACAAGAAAGTATCACGAACAGAAAAAACAACAAGGTTAAAAACAACGTCTTATTCAGGGAGTCGAACACGGCATTTCTGGAAACTGTGCATAACAATAAACTTCCTCTCGCAGTGTTTTAGCATTGATGTATAAGAGGAGAAAATCACTCTTCTACTTTCCATCTATTACAATTAAAGAAGGCATTAAATCGGTATTTCAACTATGGCGATCTTAAAAGCATTTCTGCAGATTTTGAGCAAAGAAAGGGTAAAATTGAAAATAGAA
>OY735203.1:30460295-30725295 GCA_963457665.1 Thysanoteuthis rhombus
TGTGCATTGCATGCTTCTCAGTTTGCAAGTCTGTGTCTTGGTTAGGTTCCGAGTTTCAGCTCCATAGAGGACTATCGGGGGGATGCTTTGCGTGTATACCCTTCTTTTGAGGACTAATAGGACTTTCTTGTTCTTGAAGGTTGAGCTTGCTCTGCCAAAGTCTTGCCATCATGGGGTGATTCTTCGCTTGATTTCTTTTTCTTTTGTGGGTTTCATAGAGATTCGTTGTCTTAGGTAGATGTAGTGGTCTATTTCCCCCAGTTTTGTATCTTCGATTTTGACAACTATGTCCTTATTCTCAACGTGATTGTTGCACATGATTTTCGTTCAACTGAAGTTCATGTGTAGGCCAATTTCTTTTGCTTTCTTCATTTAGTTCATCTAGCATTAGTTGCAGATTGTGTAGGTTCTCAGCGAAAAGGACGATGTCGTCTATTTCTCTATTCTCCCAGTTCGGGTTTCGGAAGATTATCTCGAGGCAGGCTGTGAAGAGTTTAGGTGAGCTGGTATCGTCTTACTCATTTTCGGTGCTGGAAGGGTTCAGAATCCTTATGTAATCTAATAAAGGAGTTGCTGTGATTGTATATATGTTGTATTACTTTGACGTATACAGGGTCTACACCTTGTAGAATGATGGCCTTCATGACCATAGGAATTTCAACAGAGTCAAATGCCTTCCTGAAGTCTATAAATACTACAGCGAGTGGCATTTTGTATTCTGCTTTCTCTTTCAGCTGATTTATTGAATGAAGATGGTCCAAGGTCGAGAAGCTTCTTCTAAATCCAGCCTGTTCCCGTGGTTGGTTTTCATGAAGTGTTTTAGTGATCCGGTTGGTGATTATTTTTGTGAAAAGTTTATAGATGCAGTTGAGTAGGCTAAAAGTCCTGTAGTTTTTGTGGTATTTGGGGTTTCCTTTTTTTATGTAGAAGCATTATGATTGCCGTGTTCCAGTCTTCTGAGACTTTATTCTGTTTTAGACATAAGTTGAATTGAATAGCTATTTTTTTCACCTAGGCAAAGGGATGCGAGTTTGAGAATCGCCAAGCGAACGGGGAAAAATAAAGGGTACCTGATCTGTATGTTTAGATCTTCCGCCAGTCATAAGCTCTTGTAGCTGAGATGGCAGGGAGGATAGTACAAATAATTAGGTTTGCCAAAACAATGAGATGCGAGTTCGAGGGAAATAGACAGATAGGTACAAACAGGCGATGATAGATGAATGAATAAATAGATGATATAAGTACACGAGCGTAATATTAACAAGGAGGCAAGTGTACTAGTTCCCATGGGATGGATAACGAGATTTTACCAAGATGGAAGCCCCTTTGCTCTGAAGCTATTTCTTATCCGGTACGTGAACATCAAACCTGGTGTTAAATGTAAATTCACTATTGTCTCAGCCATTGTGAAATGCTATACATATTATATTGTGTGTGTGTGTGTGTGTGTGTGTGTGTGTGTGTGCCCATGTGTCCTTCTAAAAGTTAAGTCCATTTTCATGCTTTCAATGTCGATCTTCATACACTTACTAATTAGTTTACTTCTGCAAATTTGAAGCAATAAGGAATTGATATCGAAGAAAACATATATAAATATATATGTATGAATAGAGAGATAGATGGATAGATATTGATAGATAGATGTAAAGTGAGAGGGACATTTCGTATAGTGAATTAAGGAAAGATTGTGCGATAAAAGCGTACAGAAAAAACATAGAAACGGTCTTTAAAGGGAGTATGTACGTAATATGTGTTCGTGTGTATTTTCTTCAATGTTTGCATGGGTGAATGTATAGGCATCGATATTGTACACGGACGTGTGCCCTATTTCCAAGGGAAGTAATTGGCCTATTTACCAACTAGCACAGAGAAAAAAGCTAACTGTATTTAAACTGGCAAAACGAAGAGGGAAAGAAGATTAGGAGGAGGAAGATTAGGAGGATGAAGAACAGAGAGCAAATGAATAAAAAGGAGGGAGATGGATGAACAGAGCAAAGTAAAAAAGAAAGGAGGACACTGAGAGTGGAGAAAAGAATGCACACATTGTGTTTTATTTCATCAGTAGCAGAATCAACTTCAAAAATTTCAACTTGGGAACGTATAATTTGGGATTGCTAACATTGGTTACTATCGAAGAATCATCTCAAAATACTTCACACATCATTGATACGTTGCTCTGTTTTCTTGTATTCCTGCACGGGTCCATTTTGCTGATGCTAATTACGCTGACACTTTTATTAAAATAAATGTAAATATAGTTAGTATAGTTTTGCCACAGTGAGAGTAGAAAAAATGATGATAATGAAGTGTGAATTTCTTTCGTTATCAATTCCTTGTTGCTTCAAATTTGTAGCAGTAATACGTAATTGGTACATGTATGAAGATCGGCACTGTAAAGTGTTAAAATGAAAACTTTTAAAAGAACACACACTCACACACACACACACACACACACACACACACACACACTTATCAGTAGTTTTGAAAAGCACAATGATCAGCATGTTGCGCTCGAAAAACTCTTCTCAATGAGTTCTCAAAAACAACGTAAGTAATATTTTTCAAAACAGTAAAAGGTTTGTTTGGTTTATTAAGTAAAAATAGAATCCAGATTTCTCTACATTTTCGACGTTAACTCTATTGAAAAACGTATTGGCAGTTTTGTTTCACTATCTTCTGCCATATTTCAGGGCAACTTCATAATTCCCTCCTCCCAGAATTTTTTCTCTTTCTGCTCTACGCACCTTTTGCAATCTTCCACAAAATTAAATGTTTTTATTCATTAACTGTCAAAATAATAAGCCATTGAATATCAGCATAATGCTTTAAAAAATCGGCATTTTGTACATCCCATCAAATGATTCGACATGTTTTTGAAATCCTCAACTTCTTTAAGTTGGTGGGAAAAGCCCACCAAAAAATACACACCGTTATTTTGGTAGATTTACCTTAATTGTTCTCGTGTCGCATTACATGGAAAAACGCCCAAGAGTGAAGTAAATTGGAAGACTGGTAAGGAGTGACAAAGAGAAAACCAATCCTTGTCTAAAACATGACTGACAATTGCCGAATATCAAAATAATACACCATAAATAGAATATCGATCTATATCAAAATATTCATATTTTCCACTAATAATAATCAATACTCATACATTATATATGTATACCTTTTTATCCAATGGTATAATCAAGTCTTTCACTTTCCTTAATTATAATAAAAAACAACAATGATAAACGTAGATGGAGAGACGAACTAGACAAGTTCAGGAAATACTGGCTCCGTGACGCCCATGATAGGGAAGTGTGGCAAATCCTGGGGAATGTCTATGTCTAACGACGGACGCTGAAAGACTGATGATGATGATGATGATGATGATGGTGATGATGATGATGATGTTCTTGATAAAAGAAAATAAGAAAAATCAGACAATTCCTAAGTTTCGGCGTTTGGGTTGGAATTTTTTGAAATAATGCATTTATTCATTGATTCATTTCCTGTCGCTCACAGCCAAGCTCGTCAAAGAGTTCATGGGTCAAGGAAATGGGACAACTGCATTATTATTGAGTATGGTGTAGTAAACAGTCTCCACCATAGGATGATGAACGGGATTGTCTTTCGTAAGGCTCTGCTGCTCAAAGAACTTGGTATTCTCAGACAGTCACCCATCTAGGCACTAATCAGACTCGACGTTGCTTAATGCTGGTACGCTGATACAAAGCAAGGATACCTTCCAACTTGTAGTGTCTATGTACAACATATTCAACGAAAGAAAGTTGTTATAACCTCACAAGTACTCTTGTAACAGCTGGGACACCTATCGTAGAATGACTGTTAGTCAGCAAGCTAGTCTTACAGGACATATCCAGCCACACACACACACACACACACACACACACACATATATATATATATATATATATGCCTTCTGTATACTTTTCGAAGGTATTGCTGAGTGGGCTTTTAAATTTAATATATACTTAAAAAAAAACAGTGTTATCATGTGGGTGGTATTAGCAACCAATGAAAACTGCTATTTAGCTTGCATGAACACGCTGGTTTCAATCCTCTTAATTATTTGTGCCATAGTCGGCTGGGGAGAAGATTTATGGCAGTACCACAAGTAGTGTGCTGGTCTCACAGTACTCTACGAATGCAGCATTGCAGTAAAGTTGGCCTCAATCAGTAAATGTACCTACTTAGCTGGGTCAATTAAATCAAGCATGTCAAATCATTAGAAACTTGGAGCAAAACTGTGTACCTTGCACGTATATCATGAAGCAAATTGTGCAATGATAAGCTTGAGATGAGACAATATTCTCTCCTGTGTCTTATTATAACACAGCAAAAACAGAAGCGAGAGAAAACAACAAAATATGTCTTTTTTTTTTTCAACCGAACGTTTTGTGTTTTCCTTTATCGCAGATCTATTAAGTGTTGACACGTACAACAGACAAGTATGAGAGGTCAGCACTGAAAACATGTGGTCGACCGAAAGTCATGCGATTGGCAAGAGTTTATCGCAGTTTACTCATTCGTACAAAAATATCGCCGAATTAAAAATGACACAAAAATATAGAAAAAATTCCTTGGATAGCATTTAGAAAAAAACATTCTTTTGATAAATTGCGATTGCTTCGTCAAAATGACGTGAATTTCGATCTTTAACTTTAGTGGAAGAATAAAATGAGATATAAAGAAAACAAACAAATTAGTCGAAATAATAAAAAGACAAACACACTATGTACAGAATTTTAATGTAGATATTTTTCAATATATTTTTTCATGGAAGAAAGCCATAAAATATAGCAAGGAGAGCGATATTTCACTGTATTTTTTAAAATTCCTAAACAAGACCTACGCGCCGAATTCCAGATACAGTTTTTTCAAAAAAAGTAAACAGAATTAATTTTGCGATGGATCTATCTTTAATTTGTGTAAAACTCATCATCTAACAGCAATTGAAAAAAAAAAAAAATGAATGAAGTGTGGAGTTTCATTACGTAGAGAAAAAAAACTTTTCCCGAGATTTCAATCGAGAAATTCCTAAAACCGATTTAAAAAAAAACAAACCAAAATCAAATAAAAACATGATTTTTGGTGAAATGTCAAAATCTGGATTTTTTGAGAAATTTCTAAGAGCAAATTATCAACTGTAATTTTTGTTTACATTGATACAGATTTCCACTATTAAAAAAAAAAAAAATTTCGCGTTCTGTAAGTATATTTATGCACAAATAATTTTTTTCTCGGATTTTTTCTAATCTGTCTTCTTAGTAATGACACAAAGAATCCGAGTATAAAATTGTAATTCATATGATTCTGACGTTTGTCTTCGTAAGGTGCTTAGAGGATTTCCGGTAAATACGTCAGCGAAGTTCGCGAGTTTTCGTAATACCAACCCATTTTTCAAGGAGAGAGTCCCATTCAACCATTTGTTTGAATCTAGTAATAATAGAGGCAGCTTTAACACTTTTTAATTCGTTGATCTTTATATTTTAAATTAATCACACTACTGTTTTGCCGTCAATACAATGAGTAAAAGTAGAGAAAACCGTCACCGAAAGATCTCAGCTAAAGAATTATTTGAACAAATATAGTTATACACTCTTTTATACATACATATAGGGATCAAGAACCTCACTAAACATCAGGAAACTCATAAGGTTGAACTACAACAATTACAATTGTAATTATTTCTAATACAAGTGGTATTATGTTCATTTATCTTTACAAACCAAAAATTGTTATTAAGGTTTACTTAAATCACGGTTCAATTTTCGAATTTTGGACAAGACAATAACCCGAAAATAAGGACAGACGTTTTGTAGAATATTGTACTCTTTACATTGGATGTCAGGGTTAGGGGTCAGCGTTGATTCTGTTTGTTATGGCAAGCTAATAATGTATTACAAAAGGCTGCACCAAGTTAATGCTGTATGTAGTACATACATTACAATTCATTTAGTTAAATTGTTGAGTTAAAACAAATGATGTTTTCAGCCCATAAGATGCTCGAGGATAAATTGCATATCATTGTTGTGATATTCCTAGGTTATTACCACTTTGAAAATTGGCAGAATGCATTCTCACCTCTGTGGTCTTATACTAGACGAAAGGAAATACATGGCAATGATTTATATCTCAAATTATTTAGGAAGAAAATCTCAGGCAATAAAAGATGCTCATACAGAAGTATATGGTGGGAATATATCTTGATTTCTTTGGTGTGTAGCCGTGCATGGTTCTATGCTTCAGATATTTCACTGGGTCAGGTTTCAAACTGAATGTTCAAAGAGTTCCTTGATTCTGGAAGCATTCATTCAACCAAAAACTAACGTCCATAATTTTAATGAACAGAAGCCTGAATGGGAAAGGGGAGTTCATGTTGCTAATTGCAACTACTTTTTTCATTGATTCGGGCGTAACTAAGCAACAATAATTTACTTCTTGAAATTTGAAAAAGTAAGGAAGCCTGAAAAAAGATTAAGTTGGAATTTCTTTTTGACGCCGACGAGAAAATCAATTCGTGATTGTTTTGCAATGAATCCACTCATGCTAAAAAATATAAATTTGACTCCGGCAATTCCCAGTCATGTCTTCCGCAGATACTAAGTGACATTCAGGATTCCTCCTACCTCATTGCACAATACAATTAAATTTCATAATAATATAAAATATTTTTGCATTAGACTGTAATTTCTTTCTCTCTCTCTCTCTCTATATATATATATATATATATATATACACATATATATATATATATGTTTATATACACGTATGTATGTCTGTTTGAAGTCGTAGGCCTCCTTTTGTACCTTGGAAGATGAAATTTGCAATGTGAGTACAGCTTTTCAAGGAAGAGGTTATTAGCTATGTAACATTTTCTGATATGTTTGTGCGGGTAATTTTTCAATTACTACAAATGTTTCATTTATTTTTTAAGAAAAATGCAAGGAAGACAACTCATTTTTGAATTAGAGTTAGTTTTGGCTACGCTATCATTTGACTATTTTTTCAAGATTGAACTTAAAGGGGGTCGCACTATAATTTTACTATTCTTTTCCAGAAGATAGCAAATCGTGAGATCTAAATTTACGAGGGGATAAGATATTTTTTTACTTGAAAAAAATTTTTTTGTTCATGTATCGGTTTTTTACTAATTTTTAATCCACGATTTTTTAAACAGGAAACTTTCGTTTTTGGCATATAAAATATGCAAAATGCGCATTAAATGTAGACTTTTGACGTCGAATATATATTTTCATCCATAGTGCCTAATTATATTTTAATACATTTTAACATTTTCAAATCATAATTTTCGTGTTAATATCTACTTTTTCAAAATTTCAATCTAATATTTTTAGGTGATTTGTTTTTAGAAATTATAACCACAAAAATTTTTTTTACCTCATTTAAATATTTTAATATTTACCTCCACCAATATAAATATTGAAGATTATGTTATTGTTTCAGCAGATTTGCATGATGTAACGCTCGTTAGTGTATACAATTGCTTATTTTAAGGTTTGTTACTGCCATATGACTGCATATTTTGAAATCTCACTACATGTATTTGCATAATTTGGGGAAATACATAGGGTTGATAGTTCACTTTTATAGAGTTGTCTATTGTTCAGGCGTGATGAATGCCCGATGGCCCACAAAGTTGACCTTGAAGTATTAGTTCGAGTACCGAGGAACATAAAAAGACAATGACATCACGAGCGGAATGCATAAAACGATAAGGTATCTCGCCGGAAATTTATTCACCGTTCGAATGAATGGGAAACCAACCCTAGCATCGTGATAAACTGCAACAAAATATTGTGAAAGAATTTCTTGTAAAAAAACAAACAAACAATGGAGACAACGATTCATCGGAGAAATTCGGACTGCTTAACAAATATTGTCTTCTATGAAATACTTAAAAATCAAGGATAATGGCACCTTTTTATATAAAAATTATTCAATGAATAACGGGTTTGAATAATGGGATTTCTATTTTTTCTATTTTCTTGTATTAGCAAACGACAAGAAATGTATGTTATTCAGTTTGCTAATTGCCGAAATTCGGGATGGAAATTCCATGAGACCTGCTAATGTTCATTTTTTTCTTGAATATTTTTTTGATTGAGAGGTACTTTTCCGTTCTCTCCCCACCCCATACATTTACATTCACGTACAAGTTCATGCCTATCTCACTATATATTCAAATTTCCAGATGAATTTCAATAAACATTTCGTGGAAAGATTGACAACGGGCTACGGAAGAAAAGATTGATTTTTGGAGCGGATCCATGTACAATAACCTTCACTTCGTCGTAGTTATATGTACACACTACATAATATCGCCAAAATATCTTGTCTCTCCACCTGATATCTTCAAAAGTTCTCAATGAATTCCAATGAAATTTTGTGAAACTGCGTATAATCGGTTACTGAAGAACTGATTGAATTTCGGGGCGGATCCAGGAATGTTTTCTGATTGAGTGATATTTTCCTGTTTTTCAATACATTTATATACACGCGCATCTCTGTTCACAATATAATACTAAAAGTTCTGAATAAATTCCAATGTAATTGTAATGACAATAGACTACGGAAGAAGTGATCAAATTTCCGGACAGATCTATCTACAATTACCTCCCCTGTGTCGTAGCTATATATATATATATATATATATATATATATATATATATATGTGTGTGTATATATATATATATATATATATATATACCACATAATATCGCTAACAGTTCATATCTGTCCATATGATATCTCCAAGAGTTCTCAATGACATTTTGTAGAAGGGTAGGCAATGGGTCATGGAAGAAGTGATTAAATTTTGGGGCAGATCAATATACAATCACTTTCCCTGACAATGACGTGTCAGAGGTATGTGCTTCCTCGAAGCCGTCAGTTTTTTTTACATGTTTTTGTTTTTACTGTTACTCTTGTGTTCATCGAAACGATACCAGATTGAGAAAAACAAAATAAAAGTAATTCTTGTCTGAATTTTGTTAGATGGCTATATTAATCATTATGTAGGATATGGCAGGACTGTTTCCCCTCGTCTATATACTATTTGTTCCGACGTTTCGGTCGTGTGCAATCCGGCCTTGGTCGAGTGTTGTTGGTTCTAGAATGAGGAATCACTGCTCAGAGCGCATGCTCGATTGGACTGGACACGTCACATATAGATAAGGATAATAGTCTGACCATATAAAAAGTAAAAGTAGGTGCACATGAAATGCATGAATGATAGATAAGTATTTTGTATACAGTAATGTAATGGATACTTATGATGTTTGTATGAACTACCGATACGATTTAGAGAGAGGGTGGCGTTCTCGAGCCTCCACCCACGATTTTCATTCATGACCCCAATGTGGAGAGAGAAGATTATGGACTAAGGAGTTTTAAAGCATAAAAAGGAGAATTAATGAATATATATATATATATATATATATATATATATATATATATATATATATATATATATATATATGTATATTTATATATTTATATATATAAGAAGACATGATGTCTCTGTAGAAAAAAAGGAGAGTGCACCATATATATAAATACTTTTGCCGCATGGATATTGCAGATTTTACAGGTATCAGACTGTATTAAATGTTAAGCTTTTACTAATTTAGTGATACTGTCTAATTTCAAATTCTACATTTGTCATCTTTGATTACTGCTCGTGTTGGTAGCCAACTCGCAGTTGTTTTAACCACTAGACTGATAGCGTGAGAGATATGGAAAGAAAATCAGATCAAACATTAAGCGAAAACGAGAAAGAAGGAAAAATGATTCGGGATGGAAATGTGTGTGTGAGAGAGAGAGAGAGAGAGAGAGAGAGTGTTAGTATTCATTTTTGTGTCAGAGTGGGGGGAATGACTAAAGATTTCTCACAGAAGATAGACTAGGGAAAGCAGGTGAAACAGGACCAGCCCAGAAATATTTTAAGAACAAGAAACATCATTCAGTTGCGAAGATCAATCGACCAAGTTACACTGAAAATTCGCAGATTACAGCCAAACGCGCGATGCAGCTATTTTAATATATTTCCAGCGTTTTCATAATATATTCATAACTCATTTTCAATTCACAAAAATACAAAAATAAAGAAATAGAAAATAGATTTTATCAGTTCGTTGTAGATGTTTAATCACACAGTTCAATATTTAACACAGTAAATAGAGCTATTATAATATGAAAAACAAGAATTACAAAGATGTATACCCAGTGAATGTTAGCATTTCGTGCTTAATGCACTTGCTTACTTGTGAGTGCGTTAGGCACAAAATGTTAGCATTCACCAGTTATGTATCCTTGTAACTATTATATATATATATATATATATATATATATATATATATATATATATATATATATATAATGGATATATGATCCGACCGTATGATAATAAATTGCGTTATATTACATAAGAACGATATTTTAAATGATCTCCGGTTATTATACGGGGAATATATCATTTGGCCTAAACAACGTAAACAGAATGAACAATTAGAGGAAATGGGGCTGCAGCAGGAGTCAAACCTGTGAGCGATATGGCAGCTGCTTCGACGTAGCATTGCTGTTACCATTGAGCTAAACGGGTAATGTGGAGGCCTGGATAACTATTTTAACCCGAAATTCTCATTTTACTTATTCATTGTCTATATCTGCTCTATTTTTCTTTCAACGCAACAATCATGTTATTAAAGAATGTATATAATGATCCAACGGAATGATTATAAATTGCGTTATATCATATTGGAACTATATTTGAAATGAACTGTTATTACACGATGAATTTATCTTTCGGCCTAGACAGCGTAAATAGAATAAAAATAGAAATTCAATTTGCACGTAATATGGTCTGAAATATATATATATATATATATATATATATATATATATATATATATATATATATATATATATCAAAGTCTGCATGCCAAATATAAGGCCAATAAGCTTTCTATCTTTAACGTGGACGAGGCACAGACAAACAGAATGCTCAAATATTGGTATATATATATATATATATATATATATATATATATATATATATATATATATACATATATATATATATATATATTAAGAAATGGATATATGATTCAACTGAATAATTATATATGAATATATTCACATGTATAAATATGCATATTTATATAAAAATATATGCATACATATTTACGCATATATGCATATACACATATATATATATATATATACACATATATGTACACACACATATATGCATACAGATATGTATACAGATATGTCTACAGATATGTATATATATATATAAAATGGAATAAGACGGACTCAGGAGTGAATGTATGGATACTTTGTTGATTAATTAATTTTCCTTAAATGAATGAATTACTACGCTATATATGTTTCGGGAGAGGTTCTCATTTTCAGTAGCGTGCGGTGTGTGTGTACATACCAGTGGTTAAAAGGTTTCTGTAGAAAACAAATTTGACATTAGATGTTTTGCTTTGTAAACAAAAATGTGAATCAAGGAAGAGGATTTCTTTAGGGTCATCGTGATGCCTTGGACTTCGTCTGTAGTGAAGTCTGTGTTGTTCTGTTCCAGGATATAATTGTAGCAGTAGTAGTAGGTCTTGGAGTGGTCATATATATATATATATATATATATATTGAGAGACGGAGAGAGAGAGAGAGAGAGAGAGAGAGAGAGAGAGAGAGAGATCAATATGTATGTATTTCAATCCATACACAGTTTAATCATAAAACACAGGAATTTCAACCAACCTACTTCATACATGAACTTTTTACGGTTTCATATTGACATACACATATATATTCATCTAAGTATATTCATCGAGTATATTTCTGTTCTATCTTATCAGACAAATCAAAAGTGAAGAATTCAAGTTTTTCTACCTGCGGTTGAAGTTCAGTTTACATACATAAAGCCAGACATTTTATCGCCTGAAAAATGAAAGAACAATTCGAAGCAATTAGTAAGTTATCATAGAGGGCACAACCCTGCCATTATCACAAGAAACTGAAACTGAAAATCACTTCACTGAAAATCACTTTCTGTATTGCTTTGATTCAAGGAAAGTAACGATTCAAATGCCTGGATCCGCCCCCAAATTCAATCAATTCTTCATATCTCATTACCCACCTTTCCACAAATTGAAATTGATATTCATTGCAATCATTCGGAGATACTGTCTGTATAGACAGTCAGACAGTGAGTGGGCACGTATATCTTTTCTAAATTCATCAAAATGCCACAAGACATACGTACACTACCATACAATATCAGTGTATTACATCATATACATAATTATGTTACTTATGTAACACATGATATATAATATTCATTCTACCTACATATTACACTAAACATTCTAATCAGTCTACTTGAACATTTTGTTTAATATTGCTTTACATATACAATGCAAATCCTTCATGGAGAATTATCTATCCCATTCTTTCTTATATATACTAATTATCCCAACAAAAAATCGCGAATACCATGATATCTAATTCTGTACAAAACATAAAGCCAAATGAACTACATGAATTATTTTGGAATATATATATATATATATATATATATATATATATATATATATATATATATATATATATATATAAAGTTTTTAAAGACGGACAGAAAATGAAAGTTTTTCAACAAATCTTCATCATCAGTCTTTCATCGTCTATCGTTGGACATAGACCTTCCGCAGGATCCGCCACATCTCTCTATCACGGGCGTCGCAGAGCCAGTATTTTCTAAATTTGTCTAATTGATCTCTCCATCTTGTATTCTGTCGGCCTCGGTATATATTTCCTACATATAATAAGGATTAAATATTTGAAGATGAGTCGCAGACGGGGAAGGAGTATTTATTCACTGTCCCACTACAGCAAAATATGGCACAAGGTCGAGGCTTAACGTGGGAAGAACCATCCGTCCTAAAATGGCTCCAGCCGACGCATCTTTGGTTTGCTAAGCAACCAAAGCAACCTCCGCCACGAAAGCGTCCAATTGGGGACCTGCTCTGTTAAGTGCAATGGAGCAGTGCTGCTCCGGGGAAACTGACCCCCTACAGCTGGGCCAAATAATAATAGGAGGGCCCAAGGACGAGTCCAAAGGCCTCCAATGCGCGTAGCAGTGGCAGCCTCAGTAAAACCGCATTGACTGACGCACTGCACCGGCGCACTCGGTCTTGACACCATCCACAACCAAATCTCCGACCCAATCGACGGGCAAGTGTCAGAAGCTGCACCTCGGGCTTTGCCCTGGAAAAGATACTACACTTGATCCCGAAGAAAAGGCCACAAATCGTGGTGCGTGGTGATGAGTCAGAGACGGACAGAGAATGATGGTCCGTGATAGTCTGATAACGGCATGTGACAAAATCATTAGTTACGGCATAGTACGCAAGGGATGAAATCCAACACTGAGCTCTCTGTAAATATTTGAACACACAGTCAGTATGCAAAAACACGATGATAATTTGCATGCATGGCTAGGTAGTAAACGAGATATCCGCTTTAACTCAGATCGTCATTGTGCAGTCAATCCTGCAAAGTAAACTTTTGATTTAAAAAATAATGTTTATGAGAATTTGATGGCTTATTTTAGAACACCAGGGCGTGCTAAATCAAATCCCTTCAAATATGACTTCAGAGAATATTTTACTGACGTACAACTACTAAAATATCTTCTTTATAAGAATATGTTCATATGTGTGAGTTCCCATGTTTTCTCTCATACAGTCAAGAAAATTCAAGCCAGAATTGTATATTCTATCTATTGCTTAACACGTGAATACAGTAAAAAAAGTAAATTTAAAGGAAACGAGACTGGCTGCTTCAGGGTCGAACTCCCCGGTGACTGAATCTTAAATGACTGAGCTGCTAGGTTGAGAAAATATTTCAACTTTAGTGAAAACAGTTTTTCTTTAACTGAAAAAGATCACTGAATTTGGTCATGGAATGGTACTTATTAAACCAGTTATTTTTCTAGCGAAATGGCATCAAAATCGAGATTATTCTAGATTTTATTTGAGAGAGAATTCCTTAATCTACCCCTTAATGTGAACCTTCTTAGACCATCACCTGCCCTTTCAAAAAATATCAGTGAAATTCATTTCGGACCTTTGGAGATATTGGGTTGTGTATATATAACTACAACGGAGAGGATATGGCAGTGGGAGGCCCTTGATCCTCTGCAAAATGTAAACACTTCTTTCTTAGCCCATTACCCACCTTTCCACAAAGTTTCATCGAAATTCATTTTTCTCCAAAAAGTGAAAAAGAAATTCCTCTTCAATTTGACACCTAATTGTATAAAAGAGAATTCCCTTTCTTTTTTTACCCTAAAAGGAGGGAAGACAGAAATAGTAGAAATAGAAAAAAGAATTCCTCTGAAGTAGAAAAATAATGCCTTCCAATTCTGATCCCTAACAGAGAAGAATCCTTTCTTTCTATTTTTACCCCTAATACAGAAAAAAAAGGAGATTTCCACCTTTATTTTGACCCTTAAGACAGGAAAAAAAAAAATTCCCACTCTGTTTTGACCCCAAGAAGAGAAAGAAAAATCCCCCCTGTGTTTTGACCTCTAAAAGTGAAAAAATCGTTAGGCTCAATTTTGATCCCTGAAGTGGAAGAAAATAAACCCTAATTATGAAGAAAAGAATTCCCCCTCAATTTTGACCCTTGAGAGGGGTGGGGGAGATAGGAACTCCTCCGATATTTCTACTCCCATAAGAAGAAAAAAGTATCTTACCTTTCTCAATCCTGGAGGTAGAACTAATTACCCTTCGGTTTTTGAAACATTTGAAAAAATTCCCCCCCTCAATTCGACCCCTTAAATTGAAAAAAAAAAGATCCCTCTCGATTTTATCCCCCCCCCCACCAAAAGAAAAAGTTCCCACTTTGATAGCTAAAGTGTAAAGTATCTCCATTTTAACCCCTTAAAATGGAGGAAAAAATTCCTCCTCTCATTCTGCACCATATTGATCACTAAAACAGGAAAAAAAATTTCATCCTGATTTTGACCCCTAAGAGTGAAAAAAAAAAAAAAAAAAATCCCCCGTACATTTAGACTTCCAAAAGCAGACTAAAAATCCCCGTTCCTTTTCAACTCATGAAAGAAGGGGGAAAATTCTCGCACCATTTTGACAACCAGAAGTGGATAAATTCACTCTGTATTTAGATTCCTAAATGTGAAAAAAAGGTCCCCTCTCCATTTTGGCCCTTAAAAAGTGGAAAAAATTCACCATTGAATTTGGCCCCTATAGTAGAGAAGAGATACCATTTGTATTTTTTACCTTGTTCTTCAGAGTTGGAAGATTTTCACCCTCGATTTTGAGCCTCAACTGGAAAAAGAATTACCCAGCCATTTTGACCTCTGAAATAGGGGCAACAAAACACCCTATTTTGTCCCCTAGAAGTGGGAAAGAAGATTATTCCCTCCATTTCTACCCCTTAAAGTGAAAAAAAAAAGGATTTCCCCTTCAAGTTGGACCTTAAAAGTCGAAAAAAATTATCCACTCTTGATTTGGATCCTTAAAAGTGGAAAATAGTGAAAATTATGTAGTAAAATATGTTTATGAATGGAATTATTTCATGGAAAAAGTGACCATTGAAAAAAAAAGATGATTCGAATTTATCACCACAGCGACACCAGATGAATGAGAATTATAACCTGTCTCTGTTTGTCTGTCTCCGTCTATCTCTGTCTGTCTGTTTCTGTCTGTCTCTCTTGCCCCCTTTCACTCTTCTCTTAAAATTTTTCGTTTCTTTCTTTCTCTTCTTTTTGCTCTGTTTTTTCTCCCTACTATCTCTTTTTCTTCCGTTCCCCTTCTCTTTCTCTCTCTCCCTCTCTGTCTATCCCTCTCCTTCCTCCACTCTTCCTTTCTCTTTCTCTCTCATGTTCTTCTGCTCTTACCTTCTTTTTTTCTCTCTTCCTCCTTGACTTTCTATTCTCTCCTCCCCTTTCTTTCTACCTCTTCGCGAGTTGATATGACATGGCGTCATCCGCTATCAGTTTTTAACCCACCCAGTTCAAAACCCAAATTTAAGTTTCAACGCTTTAAATTTAGACATCTGACTAATCACGATAATAAAGTCCACTCTCTGGAGTTTGACAACAAAGTAACACATGCCATAAAAAAACAAACGAAAAAAAAACAACAACGTAAGAGTTAAAGAAAAAAAAAACTAAACAAAAAACATTTAAAATCATAAGGGTCACGTTTTTTTTTAAATTTATAGTTCATGTCAGAGAAGCGCTATTTTAATCAAATGAGGTTTAAAAAAAACGTTTCTTTAAAGTTTTCAGAAGCTAATCCTCACATCGATTATATGAAACAGATGGCTATATTTTTCACTGTGTTGCCCAACCAAATTTGCTATGCATACTTCATAGACCTAGGGGAAGAACCTGGAATATTTGTCCCCCCTCCGAAAGAATCAAGGACTCTAAAGGGCGTCTTATTTACAATGTAAATATGGTACTAAACTGAACCATTACTTTCCGTACAATATACATATACATGCTAAAAAGGGATCCACCCGATTGGGTCGGTTTCAGCTTTTAGAATATAAAGCACTTTGTTGGTTTGTGTTCCTATTGAGTGTGAATCTATATTGTGCAAGATCTTGCCAAAGTTGCTCTCAGAAGATGAGGGCCGTATAAAGAGAACCACGGAAGAAAATGGGGTAAAGAGAGGAGGAGAGGAGTGCACAAAACTTTACGCGGAGAAACATTGTTAATAACTGGAGGTTAAATATTATTCACCATTCAACCAGTATTTTGAATACTGTTTTCAAGACGGAAAGTCTTCTTCACTTTGAAGATTGAAACAAAATACCCTTCCTCCAAATTTGACCCTGTGCCATGCTACACTAAGTTCAGTTAATATCAATTCGGAAACACTGGGCTACGCTAGATAGACATACGCAAAGTTTCCCGCGGAGGATGATTTTTTTAATATATACTCCATGTAGTATGTACGCGCATACTCGAATGATGAATGGTGTTTATTAAATTGTATACATATATGTATAAATCAGTAACTATTAATTAAATATAGACTCCTAGTAGTTAATTGGTAGTTTGCAACGTAGATTCATAAACGTAGCAGTGGAGAAACTTACACATCAAACACGAATTGATGGACTGACATACTCAGAACTACACACACACACACACACACACACACACACACACACGCACATGTAATGACACACAAATTAGTACTCACAATTTCGAACACAAAAAAGCACAGTTATTCGCATACAAAATCCACGCACTTATAAAGGGAGGGATTTATGTTTTGCAAAACATGCTTCAAAGAGCCACATATACCAAGGTACAATCCTCATATATATATATATATATATATATATATATATATATATATATATATATATATATATATATATATATATATCTCAAAAGAATCGCTACACAAACACGTTTATGTTTCTGCTTTATTTAGGCTTCTTCAGACGAATGAATCCCTATTTAGAACATTGAGGGAGGGGGTGTCTATTTTTCTAGGGTGTAGGATCTTCTTCTAATTCTATTCATGTATATTTTCTTTTTCTTTGTCAAGTTGTTGTTCATTGCTTGTTATGTTTTTCTATGTTATATAGTGAAGATGTTGCACTTGTTGGTGGTTATAAATTATGAATTATCTGAGGTAGTATAACCATATTATTTATCAGTATGTTGTTAAACCATCAGTTCTTTGTGTGATATGTTCCTCTCTGAGAGCATTTTATTCTCACTTGAATCTGTTTCCTAGTGTTAGGGTTCACTTTTACACGACCTTAGTTGTTAGTTTAATTATTCTAGACTTGGTCCGTTTCTATATGTTTAAGAGAATTATGGTTATTGGGTTGGTTTTCAAAGTGGCTGGAGGTATGAAATAATTAGAGTAATAATAATAGTGGTAGATGAGAGATCAGACAGATACAAGATGTGGCAGACGAGAGATCATGGACATGGCTACGAAAAAGAAACCTGAGGAGAGAAACAGAATCGCTCATCATGGCTGCTCAAAACAAATTAGGACAAAATCGACAGAACACAGACAAATAGCAAGTGCCGCCTGTGCGGTGAAAGAGATGAGACTGTAAACCACATAACTAATGAATGTAGTCAACTCGCCCAGAAGGTGTATAAACACAGACACGATAGAGTAGCAACGGCGATACACTGGGAACTGAGTAAACGAATGGGGTTTAACCACACGGAAAAGTGGTACCAGCACAAATCTGAGACTGCCCTGGAGAATGGAAATCACGAATTACTCTGGGACTTTGACATCCAAATTGACCACCTCATCCAGGCAAGAAGACCGGACTTGGTAATCGTAGACAAGAAGAGGAAAACCTGCCAAATAATAGACGTGGCCGTGCCTGCAGACCATAATGTAACTGGGAAGGAGACTAAAAAACTGGAAAAATACCAAGATCTAGCAAGAGAACTAAAGAAGATGTGGAACATGAAAGTCAGGGTAGTACCAGTAATAATGAGCGCACTAGGAACTGTCCCAAAGACACTGAGGGTGAGACTGGAGGAGTTCAGGATAAAAGGGAGGATTGAGACTGTACAGACCACAGCACTGCATGGAACCGCATAGATACTGAGGAAAGTGCTAAAAATATAAGGACAGCAACACTAAATGTTAGCAGTGGCCTAATAGAGGAAGGAAAATGAAAGCAGAGATATGAACCACAGCACTGCTGTGATAGGCGGGGAAGAGAAAAGATGTTGGCTGAAGATTTGAGGAGACTTATTGTCACAGTCTTCAGCAATGACCACTGAGCAACTGTGTGAATGTAAACCACAGTATTACTGTGGTGTAAGAGAATGAGGAGAGGAGGGCTGGGGACTTGAGGAGACTTGCTGTCTCTCAACCTCCTGTGGTAACTATCAGGCAACTGGTGTGAAATTACAAATAATAATAATGATAATAATTAGGGGAATAAGACATACAGTGCTTAATGTATTTTATACCTATATGTAGGGTGTTAAATTAAGTTTTTTAATAGAAATTTTGGGCAGTATCGAATGTATCGAGCACTCAAGAAATATACCCATTACACATCAGATATTGTATCATATTGTATTCCTGATTTGTGTGTGTGTGTGTGTATATATATATATATATATATATATATATATATATATTATTTGCTCAATGATAC
The DNA here is from genome assembly GCA_963457665.1 of Thysanoteuthis rhombus. Lineage (NCBI taxonomy): Eukaryota > Metazoa > Mollusca > Cephalopoda > Oegopsida > Thysanoteuthidae > Thysanoteuthis > Thysanoteuthis major. The sequence goes on from OY735203.1 coordinate 30,479,532, forward strand.
ATGCACATATATGTGCAAGCACTAACGTAATCACGTGTGAACAAATTGGCAAGTTTACTTCATCGTCGGTGTGAGAGCAAAAAATAAGCCAAGCATTTTTTCTTGTCAATTTTTGCAATAACTCTTTCATTCCAACTATTATAAATGAAATATCCAACAATATTATACAACAGTGCGCATGTAGAGTTTGTGTGCAGACTACGTTTTAGTATGGGATAGCTTTTCCTTCGTTTTTCTCCAGAAAACTGGGCCATTTGATGGAAATAACCGATAGTTGTTTACAGTAGGCAGCACTACGTTTTTCCATTCATTTCTGACTGCTTCCTGCAGCTGGTCAGAATTCCCAAATTATCTCCCAACCATTTTGGCCTTGATTTACGCTCTTACGTTGTCTATGGTTTTAAGATCTTTTATATGATGGGAAGCGTATGGCTCATTTTTTGCCAGTAGTATACACTGTTCTAAATCAGTTTTCACGTCGTTGTTATCTTGGTTGACCGCTGTACCCTCCCGCCTTCCTCAAGTGTCTGTTGCATCCGGTAACCTTCGGTTAATGTCGAACGGAACTTTTTATCTGATCTTCCGAGGTTATTGTTCAGTCACGTAGAAATGAAGATTCGATATTACCGAATGTGACAGACATCTGACAAAGGCTGGAGAGAGAGAGAGAGAGAGAGAGAGAGAGAGAGAGAGAGAGAGAGAGAGAGAGAGAGAGAGAGAGGGGGGGGGTATAGAGGCAGGAACCTATTGATCGCGCTAAGAAAGACGAAGAATCTGGTTTGAAAAAATGATAGATATATATGATAGTTAACAATACTTCGTCTCAGAAAATCAAATAAAGAACGTAAGCGTACAAGTCATTTACAGGCAAAAAAAACCCCCCAAAAAACAAAAAAAAAAACAAAACAAAAACAAAACAAACAAACCCAAAAGCAAAAACAGATATACAAAAAGTGCATCGACATTTTGAACGAACAGGTGGTTAGTCATCCAGTAGAAACAGTCACGTGACCAACGGCCTTGAACAGCATATTGTGTTGGGATGATCAATAAACAAATTATTTCTCTTGTCCTTTGCCAGTGATCACTAAAAAGTCCAACTGGTCAGAAAACAAGCCATCAGACACAAACTTCGGGGCCAATTTAGTATAAACGTACATTTAATCCATCTACTACAAACCTCTTCGGAAGTGTTTTTCAAAGACATAACGAGGAGTAAATGTTCAAAATTTCAGCCCATTAACTCCAGCGGCACAACATGCACGAAGAACATATATGTAGATAAATAGGCAACCGGCCAAACCCACTTAAAAACTAGAGAAACCTATGTTGACAGTTTTCATTGTCGGTTTCCATTAGCTTGCGGCCTTGTGAGATAAGCCACTGTTCGCGAGTTAACCTCTCATCTGGGGAGCAAAAATGTAGATTTATACCGGGATAGATCATGTAAGTAGCGGCTGGTTTTTGAATATCAAATTTCATGGCAGGAACTCGGTTGGGTAATTTAAGGTGAGGTTGCATACTATCCCTGCAATTTCAAACCGTCGATATGCGTGGTTTTATTCCAATCTTATTGCAGCTGATTCTATTTTCAGTCTTATTTTAGGTAGTTAAAATTGTCCAGAATGTGAGTGAATGAATTTGAAGTGCTGCTCATATGCTTTGTTTCCCCGTACGTAACATGGGTTTATTCAATGAATTATTTGAATAGGGAACATCTTTGTTGATCAGACGTTTATGCTGTAGATAGTAAGCTACAGATTTTGTCCTAAAATGCTGTAACAAAACTAAAATAAAGTAAAAAAAAAAAAATCGAAATCCTTTGGAGGTATGGTTTGACTGAATGAACGGACGGATAGAGACGGTCCAGTTCTGCAGTATAGTTACATCTGAAATAGCACCACCCCAGGAATTAGTGTTTTGGAATAATGATTTCTTAATGAAGTGAAGGGAAGTAATCACAATACATCGGAGTTGTAGTTTCGCACGGAAAAGGTCCAGTTGAACAGAATATACAAAGATAATATGATAGAATCCTCCAAAGAAAATAATTTTCTTAAAATTCCGTGTTTTAAATGAAGTATTTCGTCAACGTACTTAATTTTAACCAAAATACTTGAAAGGTGACTGAGAAAAATACATGGATCCACCCAAAATGCAAGCACGTCTTCTTTAGCTCATTGCCTACACTTCTGCGAAATTTCATTGAAATTCGATTAATTATTAAAAGTAATGAAATTTCGTGGAATGGTAAGGCACCCATCAAGAATGATGTGGTTAAATCATGGAGTGGATTCAGGAAATCGTAGATATTTTTTTACATTCATTTTTGCATTTGTTCCCGTCTTTTCATACGATAGGAAGGTAAAGTTGTATTTCACCGATTTCTTTGATAGTGATCGAATATACGACCGTTTGTAAGATTTCTGTGAGGTCAAAATAGCAACAAACAGTTTTTATGTGAAACATAATACTTTTCTGTCCGAATTGACCCATCCTTAATACCTTTTCGTTAATGGGATCTTAATGATTCCGTCTTCTGAAGGGCGTTAACAGCGATCAAGAATATTTTCTAGCACAACCGATGCCATCCCAGAGAGTAGAGGCCTTGCGATTTGTGCCAGCAACGGTTCGATTTGTCAGGGGAGGGGGCTGCTCAGAGTTTCCGAGTGGCGATGGCACATTCCAACAGGTCTGCGAGCCATGAGTCAAATATCAAGTATCAGCCCACACGCACTCCTATACTTCTGAGGCCGGTAGTCCAGCGGTCAGTGAACGGTCAAACATCTGCGAATCCCAATCCCTCGCACACACACACACACACACTGAAGTTAAACATCTGCCTCCCACCCACAATTACACACACGAACACACATGTGCAAACTTGCAATGCATTCACACACATGTACGAACTGATTGTGCATTGCATCTCTGGTCACATTTTGTCTGGTCACATCACTCGTCACATCACTGGTCACATTTTGTACGGACGGAATGATCAAATTTTGAGGCAGATCTTGGAATTTGTTTTTGATTGACTTATATTTTTACATATTTTTCGTTTTTTTCACCATACATTTTTATATTCAATCATGTTTGTCCCCACATATCTCCGATAGGTCTCAATGAATTTTAATTGAATATATGTGGTAAGGTGGACTGCAGGGTGAGAAAGAAGAGATTAAATTCTGGATTGGATCCAGGAATTTTTCCAATAAAGTGAACACTGCTGTATCAGAACATCTATTACTCTGTAAGAAGGCATTTGTACGCCATCTTGAAAATGTTACCTTTCCATTGGTACACTTTTAGTAAGTCTTTGAGCACACCCGATACTACAAAAAACCGCTGAAAAAACTTTTGGTTGTAATATTGGCTTTGTTTTCATAAAGCTAATTAATTTAGCAGTCATCTTGAAAATTATATCTTACTAGTGGCAAGACTGTAGTAGGGATCTGCTATATCATAAAGCACATTTAATGCTATGAAAAAACTTGTGACAGATGAATAACGAACGAGTAATGGGCATTACAAGTATTTGACGGCCATCTTGGAATTTATGCACACCAGGCCATAGAAAAAATGTGACATTTTTTCTAAGTACAAATTTTGAATATTCATAAAACCTTATTTCTTGCTTGTAATTAAAAGTTCCCACAGGATTACTAATCAGCCCATTCTATAACATGGTAAAGGCAAAGTTTTCGATGGCAATTTTAGTCTAGGGGGAGGGTATGCCCGCAGACACCTCTTCAAGCTGGGTGCTGGATGACCTAACGTTCCAGTCAGGAAAGCTAACCCCCCTCATCGCGCAAATCCTGACAAGCATGTGATAAATTATGTAAAAATGTAACAAGCTGAAGAGAAATAAACTTAGACTGAATGGTTCACACAAAAGCAGTTTATGAATAGATACGTAAGATATGTTTAGCACCTTTATGAATAGATAGATGCTTGAGATAATATGTTCAGCATCTTCTTGTGCTTTTTTTTTCACCAACGGAGTGAATATAACGAAGCTTAAATGCACCAAGCTTGCATCAGCAAATTCCACGAGCTCCAGCTGACAAAGTAGGTATACATTCTACCATTGGCTCGGAATACGTTCAAAGTGACAGCTAGTAGGAGGTGCAGAAGAACGAGACAACTGTTAATGGTCTTGTTAGCTAATGTGCTTAATCGTGGCGTTAAGGTAACACAGAAATAAATCTATTGGTAAAAGAATTTTATTTCTACGGTTCGATTAGCAAAATAGAAAATCAATTATCACCGACATTCAACTCAATTCGCATTTAATCATATTGCAGTTATATTGTAAATCAAGTGGACGTGCAGTTGAACAACCGCATACCCAAAGCGTCGCTCAGCTAGTAAATAAAGTATTTCCTGACAGAACTTGCCTCTGGAGCATTTGATACAACTGACTTGCTGAGTGCATTGAAACCAAAACTGTTGTGTTCGTTCGTGAACACTTACTTCATCAGGGAGCGAATGACCTGGTCATACCCGAATTCATTTTTTTGTCTATAACTTTTTGACTATGAAGTAGAATTATCTGTGACTACATTGAAGATAAGAAAAATGGTTTAGATTGTCTGAATTAAACTTGGTATCAGTGTTATTTGTTTAAAACTAAAACTTGGCGGTTCCCTATTTGATCATTAGATAAACATGATTAACTATAAAATAGAAACAAGGAGATATGGTTAAGGTTTGGATGAGCGGATCCCAATTTTGTTAATATGATTTCTGGCTTCATACCCTTATCCAAACCTTAACCCTACCCCTATCCCAAAGCTGATACGAAATACTCGCCTAAATCGTAATATAACCCCAATATGAATTAATATCATTTGCTAAAAAAAGAATTATTTCGTTTTGCGTCCACATAACTTTAAACAATTGCAAATATTGACTACGGATGCACAAAAAGGAACAGGGTTGATTGCAAACAAACTTTAAAATTTAGTATCTATTATTTAATGATTCAAATGTTTGTTTGTCCAACTGGATGTACTCGCCTATTGCAAAAAACACAATACATGGAAACCCAGGTTATTTTCTGCGTGTATTATGCAACCTTGGGGCAGACTTTTAGCAAGTTAGTTTTTGAAAATTCGTTTTTGTGTGCGTATGTGGGCTATGTGTGTCATTTTAAATTCATGGTAAATGGGACACATTCTTGTGTCTAGCTTCTTGTAGCGGCCACCTGTTTGTTGCAGAAATTTAACTTATTTCAAGAGCGAGTGGGTGCTTTGTATCGTTTTTAGAAAGGATGGAAGGGTAAGAGAGTGAAAAGTGAATAGTTCAGAGAGGGACTGAGAGAAAAGAGAAGATGCCTTTCTCAAGATCGTAAGGAAAAAAACTATGTAAATTTAACAAAAACCACCCCACATAACAATGAAATTTTCTGTGTCCACCAATGTGACAATGGGAAAGCTTCTCAGCAAATTAGTTTTTTGAAAATCAGCCCCAAAGTATCATGTTTTTGGTTGGGATGGGATGGAGGTCGATTTACAATTTTGTGTCAGCATTTTAGAAGCCGTCAACCGAAACTGTCTACATAGGTTCCCTCAGTTTTTAAGCTGGTCTGACTGGTTATGTATGTACCGCATGTACAGGCTGCATTAATGGAGCTAGACGGCTGAAAATTGAAATATTTACAAAATGTCATGCATGGATTATTTTTCCTTTTTTCAAAGGACCCTCCCCTGAATAGCATTTTTTTTAGGTAGGAGGTCAATTTGTAATGTAAGTTTATTCTAAATTGGTCCCTTGATTTATATCCGGCAGCACCAATGCTTACCCCTTTAAACTTCTGACTTTTCCAGTGATCACTGCCCAGCAAAAAGAAAGGACGTAACTTATCTATTGATTTATCACCCCCTTTTCTGATTTTTCAATTGATCAATTCCAACACGCTATGCTACTAAAACACATTGGTCTCGTGACGATTTCTAGAGATCTTGATTTATTTTTGTTAAATGAAGCATTGTCAATCATTGAGTTTTGCCGAAGTCTTTTATATCTTAATAAGAAACCGTAAACTAAAACTGTCGTCAAAACATCCAGCTGGCTATCTATGTTTGCAAGTATTACGCATACAGGCCGCAAAAATGGAGCTTGAGGGCTGAAAATATGATTTTAATAGTGGTGGGTCGATTGGCAATGTAAGTTTATGTTGAATTGATCCCTTAGTTTCGGTCTAGCAGCGTTCACGCTTGCTCTTCTGAAAATTCGGACTGTTTTAAAAAAACAACAAAAGGCGACAGAAGTAACATTCATTGATAACCCTTATTCCATTTTTTTATTTTATTGATCATGTTCAATGCAGCATAGTGCTAAAAAAAGTTGGTCATGTGACAGTTTCTCTGGAGTGATTAACCAAACCAGTTTGTTCATATTCCAGAGCGTTATTTTTCAAAGATCTCAAGAAATATAGTGTAGTTCAATTTAAATAATTATAGATATTCATTTGAAGTAGATAGTTTTTTGAAATTCGGTCCCCAAATATGTTTTTGGGGTTAATGTGGGGCTCTATCTAAAATTTTGTGTTAGCTCTTTTGACTATTTTTGTTCAATTCCCGAGATAATAATAAAAAAATAGTCTGGTTTATTCAATACAATATGCAGCATTTATTTCACCATCTTTTTACTCAATATTATTTCTAAATGATCAATCATTTATTCATGAATTTATTGATAGTTATCATGGTTACAGCATATGATCTCAATTCTGTATTTCTTCCATTGTTTCTCTTTTTTAACATTGAGTGAACGAAAGTGTGACACTCTATTACGCTCGTTCAAAGTAAATAATCTAAACAGACTGATGATGATGCTGTTGATGATATATATATAACTCAGCTCCATATATCTAATTACTTATCTATACAGGCTAACTTTTCCCAAGAGAAATCTTCATGCTTCATTGGTTCGCAATTGTAAACAAGTGTTAATTTCTACGAATTTCTTTCTCATTAAACGCAAATATTATTACGATAAAAATAGTTCCAGAGTTTTTTGGCACATATTGAAATCTAATTTAAAAAAAAAATCAACGAAATGAATTATTACTTGGCTCAGAATTAACCCCAAGACCTTATTTGAAAGGGGGGGGGGAGTTCAGTATCTAATTTGATAAAATACTAAACTGGTGTTCAATTAGTAACCACAGATAATTTCTTGGTCACACCTCTGGCTGTTCTTGTGTTTGGCAATCATGGACAGACAGACATTTGATACTATATTTTTAGCCAACATGAAATTTGCTGGAAATCAACTAAAGGACCAATTTAACAAAAGGTTTTTCGACCTTCCAGAATAAACTTATGGGAAGGGCTTCAAGAGCTAACCAGCTCCAGAATAAGTAAAAAAATTGGTGATTCTATCACCGGCAGTTTTTGAGTTTTACTTGACACTTGCTGAATTATAGCAATTAGATGAAGTACCTATATACACCACATTCTATATTCAAGGAATAAAAATTTGAGGACTAAGATTTTCGGACTTGAAAGAAAAAAAAAGAAAAAGGTTTCCTTTCACTTTGGACCACTTAAGGGGAAAAAGGCTCCCTTTACTTTTAACCCTTAAAGGAGAGTTAAAGTTCTACCTTAAATTCTGACCCCTTAAAGTGATTGGGAAATTCTGACCTTTTTCCCACCTGAAGAGTGGGGATGGAGGATTCCCTCCATTCATGGAATCTTAAAAAGGAAAGTTTCTTTTCATTTTCGGCCTCTGAAAGTGGTAAAACAGTTTCTTTTTACTGTTGACCCCTTCAGTTTTTAAACCCTTAGCACGAATCAAAGTCTGAGTAAATCGCTGTCAAAAATGATTTAAAAGATATTTAGACGGAAATCGGATTGCTTTTAATTTAGGAAAATAAAGTGACGCTGACTACAGTCTCAACTATATTTGTCTGGGCTTAACATTTCAAAAGTATCTCTGCGCCCAATAGTTCTTGGAAGTTTGCCCTACGTAAAATAGAGTTAGTGGCGTTGAACATCTGATGTATCGTCACTCACCTTCATATTTTTATGAAGTGGATTAGAAGTAGATTCAGTCGGGTTCGAGTTGTCGAGTCTATTATCTGCGCTGCTAACCGATCGCCTACCAGCACTTCTCATGACATATCGTGGAATATAGTACGACAGTGAATCATAAGATAAGCATGAACATTGCTGGACAAAAACTTAGGGACCAATTTAGCCTAGATATCTATTGTAAATTGAACCTCTTCCAGAAATCTTTTGTTGGGGAGGAATGTTTTTAAAACTAATGAATTTACAATAACGGATGGAGAGAACAGTGGCCAAAAAAGTCAAAAATAGAACATCAGTACCAGTTTCAGTCGGAGTTTGAACTGGGTCGAGGCTTCCCTTAACAGAGGCCTGGAAATCATGCAACTGGTGTCTTTTACTGGAGACTAGCATTATTTTACATGAATAACGGAGCTTGTACAAACAGAGAAAAAACTTACCTGCGCAGATATCTTGATATCCTTGTGTGTCCTACATATTAAAATAAGGACCTCAAACCTTGTAACCTGCTTATTGGTATTAAGAGAAAAAACGACCCTCACCAAATGATGATATCAAGTCATAAATACTTGAATTTTCCTTTTGTCTATTGTCTTCATTTTGTTTTTTTTCAAACACTAAGTTTCAGCTGTCATGCCCTACATCCTTCAGTTGTCATATTTGGTAACCTTTACAGAATTTCGAACCGAACACTTTTCTTTCAGAAGGGAATCAATCTCTTTACTCTAATTATTTTTGTGACAATTCGTTAATGAATTTAATTTTTTCAATCAGGTATTATTATCCACTGTAAGCAATTACGTGTTAGAAAATTCATTTTTATAATTAGTTTCCCTTTTTTGATTTTTTTTTTCAATATGATCCATCAAGTGGGAATCGTTTTCCCTTATTACCAACATAACACAAGAGATTACAAGACGTGATAGATCTATTAATCATGTTTACTTTACCGCATTTAATGGTTAAAGCAATGTTGAGGAGTTGATTTTTCAACTGTTATTTTGACTGGTAGTCGTGGTATAAGTGGGAAGTTGCTTTTTTCTGAACAAGCTCCTGTTATCCAATAACGCAAATATTTTAAAAATATGTGGACATAATTAAAGAGCAAATATAAACTATTTTCAGTTATCCAAGTCTTATTTGCTACAGTGTCAAATTTCTTGAAGAAAACTTGATTTGTGTGATTATTGTTACATATAACTGCAATTGCATACTTACTTAGACGGTTTATTAAATCAACTATATTTGTTTTCTTTTCATATAAAAATGCCGAATCTAGTTTGACTATTGGGATTAATCAATCAGAAGTTTTGGTTGACCATATAAACATTTTATTGTGATACCCAGTACTTTTTTTTCCTAAATTCTCAAAATTTTCAGCAAAACCAAAGAAGTCTCCTCCACGATATTGTAAATGGAGTTTGTTGTAAACTTCGACTATAATGATGCATTTTTTTCTAATTTTCCGATATTTGGCAGAATATATCACCACAAAAATCCAAATCGTCTAATTTAGGTACTTTTAATGTCAAATTTGTTAGTGTTTTTACGCAGGGTGGCTAGTAATCATCTTGAAGTTTGTTATACAGAGACCTAGATATTACAAAATATTCAAATGCCCTGACTGGAATTTCGCTGTCATAATTTTCTTTTGTCAATTACTTAAGGTGACATAACTTCAATATGTTCTTTCAAAACCTTTTTCCTCTGAACAATTTTTAATTTACTAAAGTGACGTGTTGCTTTGTCAATCTGCGACCAGTGCAGGGAAATTGTTAAATTGATGTATGTATATCTGGATGGTAGCATTCAAACTATAATGCTTAAAAAAACAAGAATACATCCAGTGAAATAAAAAATAACAGATTGGATGAACAACTGATTGTTCGGTTTTTACCATATAACTGCTGGCACAAAATCATGATGGTCAATATTTGAACACAAATTTGCAATTTTTTCAATTTTATCTCTTTCTAGAAAATGTGCAATTTGATCATTTTGCATTGTTAGCACAAAAGTAGAAAGACTTGATAATACTCTAAATGACAAATTATCAAATACTGGATCTTTGTGTCGCTCATAACCAGACGGAAAATACCTTTCACAAATGAGTGTTTGGGTGGTCAAGGATATTGTCTCTTGGTATTACCTTTAACCACGGTTTTATCTCATCCTGATCTCTAGAGAGTCAAAATTACCCGAACCATATTTTACTTTTTAATATTATTACCCCGGCAGGCTATTACACGGCCCATTTTGACCATTTTAAAATAGATTTTTTTTACTGAAGAATACACCGATCGCCCAACAACACTTATCATGATATTCAGTTAGATATAGAAAGATAGTAAATTTCAAGGTAAGCATGAGCGTGGTTGGACCCGAAATAAGGGACTAATTTAGCAAGAACTTCTTTCGCAAAAATGACCCCCCATCCAAAACTTTTCAAGAGAGTTATTTAAAAAAATAACTCGTTGAGAACCTGTCCCGGGGTCTCATTGATATCCACAGAAAAATTGGTGGTCATGGCTGTTTCGAGTTTTACGATCACTGATGGACAGACAGACAGACATTTATTAAATCATAGTATGATGATCACTCAGCTGATTTTTGGTTTTTAAGATTTCTGTTTTCCTATACTTCCCTTACGGGATTTGTAAATTCATCTCTACATGTAAAAAATATAGTAAGCTATATTCAGATATCTCTAAATGTCAGATGCCCCCCTCCAATTATCACAAATTTTACAAAATATCTTGATATGGATAACTTGCATTTAATGTTAATATTTGATATCAAGTAATACTATACGATTTCGCTATGAAATTCTGAGATGGGGGATCATCAATATTATGTACTGATTTATTCGGACTAGTGTTATTGCCACAACGTATCAGCCTTTTTCAAGTGTCAGAGGTACTCGGTAATCAACCAAGAACTTCTTTTTTCAATTCATGATAGTAAGCTGTTCTCTTTCCGGTGTCAATCAGGGAGAGATATCTCGTATCAGTTATTCTTCTAATCGAAATGACCTTGTGATGTCACTTCTTCGTCTCTTTCTCTAAATTGGTGATCTTGGGGGATAGTGCACCGAGGGATTGAACCTGTAACTGCCGCTCAGGTTGCTAGATGCACTCAACCAATGGTGATGGAAACATTGACAAATCTAATGTGGCTTGGTGTCGCTTATCTGCCTTGTACATATAATGTAAAGAAGCTAGCTACCTTATTATATGTTTACAAAACGGGGAAAATCCTTGTTTTTCAGAATTAACTTCTCACAGCAAATATTTAGAAAAAACAAAAAGGAGAACCTGAAAATTTGTCAAAACCACGTGTATACACCGTTTTTCAATGCATTTTTCGTGATTTAGTGAGATAAAAAAGTTCATCATCATCATCATCATCATCATCATCATCATCATCATCATCATCATCATCAGTCTCTTGAAACATGTTGTTGAACATAAACCGTCCCGAGGATTCATCACACCACTCTATCGTGGGCGTTGCAGTGCCAGTTCTTTCTGAATTTGTCTAGTTCGTCTCTCCATCTAGTACTCTGTCGGCCTCGATTTCTCAAGTGATCCCTGAATATCCATGTTGGGAGTCGTATTATCCATAGGTTGTCTACCACTCTTGCAACATGGCCAGTTTTTTTAATGGATTCGATGATGTCTCGGAATCCTGTTTTCTCTCTCTCTCTCTCTCTCTCTCTCTCTTATATATATATATATATATATATATATATATATATATATATATATATATATATATATATAAAATTTCTTGTGATCTCTCCATGTGAGGTTGAGCATAATTCTTTCATGTGCACGTTACACAGTTCTCAGTTTGCAGATCTGTCTCTTGGTTGACTATCGGGAGTATGCATTGGTTACATACCCTTATTTTAAAGATTCATGGGATCTTCTCGTTTTTGAAGGTTGAGATTGCAAGTGTGAGTCTTCTTTCGATTTCTTCTACTTTTGAGGGCCACATGGAGAGAGAAAAAAACAGAAAAGTTAATCAGAATAAAATTCTCAACGAAATGACGTAGATTTTCTCAATTAGAATTAGTTCAGCTTCACAAACGCTATTACAAAGCTAAAATCATCGCTTTGTGTGAAAACTCAACTTTTCCAATATACACACTGCAACCAAAAAATTCTTCCTTAACTAAAACCACTCTTATTTAAAACATTCATGTCACCCCTGGGTGGATACGGGTCACCAACCTCCTGATTAACAGTCGAACACGCTAACCAGTTCACTAAATAATTTCTCATAGAATTTTCAGCCTTGACAATCAATAAAGTTTCAAATTACTATTATTAGATACATTCCACTACATGAAAATTTGTCGACTATTCTTGTTTGGGGAACCCATGTCACCCCCGGATGGATTCGAATCACCGAACATGCAAACAGATTGCGCAACAATTTCATCCATCTGTTGAACTACAGGGATTTATCTCTGATGTCACTTCACTTGTGCCTGATTTTCAATTTTTTTTTTCATTTCTCCCATACTAAATCCTTGTTTTTTTGTCGCCTTATATATGTCAGCAAAGTCTCACCTTATTCAGTTTTTCAGTTATGCGCCCATTACGTTTTCCTAGTAAAAATTTAGCAAAAACGAGAAGGAGAATCAGGAATTTTGCTAAAACTTATCTAGCGTTCTTCAGAACAATGTTTGTGACTCGGTGTAATAATTACGTTATTCATTATAAAAATCTCTTCAAGATGACAAAGTTTTAATAAAATCGGTCGAGTTTTACAAAATTAAAATCATATTAAGGAAGTAGCGCTACCGTGCGTGCCCGATTATTATTGCTACGTTGTTGTCAATCTTCAATAATAACCTGACTACAACTTGACTGAAAGATAACGGGGAAATCAAAGTGATACAAATATCTGACCTCCTTGCGACAAAGCTCTCAATAACCGTTTTTAAAATCAACAGTGCGGTTACAAAGGCCTCTTTCTGTTTGTGTGCACCTCTCAAAATCCCGTTCTGCACACACTCCATTGCGAATTTCCTCATAAAAATACTCTTCACTTACAGATAATGTTTCCTCTCAGTATTCATTCCTGGCCCACATTAGCAGTTTTTGAGTTAGTCTATGTAGGTTAACGGTCGACCGTAAGCAAGGATCATAGCTCATTTGGTAGAGCAGTATCTTCTATAATCAATAAGTCCAGCTTCATATCCGAGTGTAAGAATACGTCAATTCCAATTTTTAATCATAGGAAAATATCGTTTTTTTTTTTTACATTAAAGAGAAAATGATAAAAGAGAAATACTTACTCATGTAATTGCATTTCTGCAGATTCAATGTAAATTGAGATATAATTTTTGAGCCCTCAACTGCAATGATGTCTGCTCAAGAAATCAGACTGATTTTCTAGTATGAATTCAAATTAGGACGTGATGCTGTTGGAGCTGCTGATAATATCAACGAAGATGAACACTGCGAACTGTGTTTAAGTCTCAAAAAAGGATATGAATAATAAAAGTCGAGAGATGCCCAAACTTAATCTCAATTATGGAGAATTATTGACCAACGAACACCGGATCGAACAGATTTTCGAGATTTCAATATTTCAACAGCGACCATATCACGTTATCTCAAGACAGAAGGAAAAGTTGAATTCTACATAAATTGAATGAAATGCTCCATAACAGTGCTAGGCACCGAACCTCTTGGTGGACTAATCTTAGACCATTGGGATCTGTCGTATCTCCCATATTCACCAGATATGTCTCGTGCCTTTATTATAATTACTCTTTTCAAGCATTTTAAATTTCGTGTCCGAAATAAAAGGTCAAGTAATGATTAAGCAATAATCTACGCTTTTACAGGAGGTCCATTTCGGATTGAAATAGCCGGTCATATTGCAACCAAAAAATTGCATAGATGGGCAGAAATACGAATGGAAGAGAGAGAGAGAGACAGACAGACAGACAGACTGATAGACATGGACAGACAGACAAGGACAGACAGTCAAGGACAGATAGACGGAGACAAAGAGAGGAAAGGAATAAGCGTTCAAAGAAAGAAGTGTGTACGTGCGAAAGAGAGAGAGAGAGAGAGAGAGAGAGAGACAGACAGACAAGGACAGACAGACGGAGACAAAGAGAGGAAAGGAATGAGCGTTCAAAGAAAGAAGTGTGTACGTGCAAAAGAGAGAGAGAGAGAGAGACAGAGACAGACAGACAGACAGACAGACAGACAATGACAGACAGACAAGGACAGACAGACGGAGACAAAGAGAGGAAAGGAATAAGCGTTCAAAGAAAGAAGTGTGTACGTGCAAAAGAGAGAGAGAGAGAGAGAGAGACAGACAGACAGACAGACAGACGGAGACAAAGAGAGGAAAGGAATAAGCGTTCAAAGAAAGAAGTGTGTACATGCAAGAGAGAGAGAGAGAGAGAGAGAGAGAGAGAGAGAGAGAGAGAGAGAGAGAGAGTGGAAAAAAAGAAAGCAAATGAAATAATGCAATGGGCCATCATGACCTCCCAAAGGAAAAATACAAATACGGTTCACAAACGTATCCGTCTCTACATGAACTTCGTGTTGCTTAAAAATTGATTTGTCATCACATATCTATTCGAATATATATACTAGGGCATGCCCGTTCAAAAAGTGTCACACTAGTCAAAATAATTTTTTGTTCGTCTTACGAAACTACAGCTTCGAATTATTTCGATTACTTCTCTTCGGGGGTGCCAATTTAGATAGTTTACATCTAAATTTATATCAATTGCCAAATTATATATTTTTTCAAATATTTAATTTACATTAATTGCCATTTTGGATATTTTATAGCTAGATTTATATCAATTATGCCAAATAAAATATTCTATGCCTAAATTTAGATCCATAATTTTTGATGACTTTAGATAAAATGTCTAGTTTTTAATCAATGTTTTCATTAGATTTCTTGAGAATGGCTGATTCAAGCTTGATACAGTGATACCCGGTGTATTGACTAATATATCTGGCGATTATCAATTTTGTACAACGGGCGGAATTAAAACAGATAAACATCCTCTCTCTCCATCGTAGAGAGAGAGAGAGAGAGAGAGAGAGAGAGAGAGAGAGAGAGAGAGATTCGTGGAAAAAAAGCAGATTTTTTTTTCAAAATCATTTTCGGATAATAAAACATTATACTCGGAACTCCTCGTTTATTCACTCAAAACAAACCATATATGTCCCACCACTCCTTCGATTCATGAAAGACAGACGCATTTCTTTGTTTATTTATCGTTTACCTACCTCTTCCTGTTTGGAACGCATCTGTTAGAATCCAGATGCAAGATGATATGTTATCTTTCGCGAATACAGTTTGTGCAACTATGCACGTATCTCTACGAGTGCATTACATCCTTTTCGTAGTATTAGTTGATGTATTAAGTTGATTTTATTTGTCAGATGAAGTATTTTCAATCATTAGTAATTGATGACAAGTATCTTTTATAAATATTAATTTTAGTTTATGTTGATTACAGCTATTAAGACTGTCAGTCTATAGCCGTTTGTAAACAGTGCGGATTGGAAATAAAAACGATAAACTTTTCGTGAGACTCGAACTCACATCTTTTTCCCCTCGGGAAGCCCGATCATCTATACCCGGTTTAAGCTACGTGAACCGAACGGCTTACAGAAAATCAAATTCAACAATATTGACTTTATCCTTTATCTTTCTCAGTTGGATCAGCACCATCTTTGTTATTGGTTTCAAGCTCACTAGTTGGATTAGTAGTGATGATATCATCTTGACTTTTTGGATGAAGCATTGTGAACTATTATTAAATTCACTTTTAATCTTGTTTCGATAATGCTAATTATGTCAGTTTCGAGAATTATTTACAATATTTCTATAAAACTAGCAAATGTTTGTACGTTAGTTAGTTACCATCTTGTATAAACCTTACAGCTACCCTAACGATTGTACAATGGGGGTAAAAATTTGTCATTATGAGTAACTTGACCACAGGATTAACACAGGATTGGAAGCTCTGATTTCTGAGATCACACGCCAATTCAGGATCAAAACTTCTTTTTCTGTCCCTATTTGTGAAAATGAGGATTTTTTTTCAATTCTGAAAATATCAGTAGAAGTGCCAATGTCAAGGTAATTAAAAGAAGGAGAAATTGAATTGGTAGATTGAATTAAAAAGGATAAAATTAAAAAAGAAATATTTCATTCAATTCTATGTGCCTTCCATCAACCAAACTTCCAAAGCTTCCGAAAATTTGTCGGCTTTGAAAAAAAATACTGGTTTTAGATTGGTGTTCTTTTTACAAAGTAACTATAGTACTAAAGTTGACCCTAACTGGATGCTAATTTCTCTTTCAATGATTTGTTGTATAATCTAACTAATCGGTGCGCTAGACTTGACTGAGGGCAGTTTTTTTGGCACATTTTATTAGTGATAATTTGACCGCTTATATCTACTAATTTGACTATCCAAGAGACAAAAAGTAAATTAATAATGTCCAACTGACCCAGATAAAAGACTGACTCAATAGTTACATTCAAGAAAAATGTCTGATGCAATCCGATGCATTCATTACAAGGATTTTCTTTTTCCATTGTTGGTCTTCAGCTTTTGGGAAGCACTGAGATAACACAGCCACTGAGGATTTCAACGCATTAGTCAGATGCACTTGCTGGCTCATATATATATATATATATATATATATATATATATATATATATATATATATATATATATATATATATATATATATATATATATATATATATATATAGTGGGTAAAATTATCTTATGTCGCTATAAAGGCTAAATGACGTCTGTTCAAGAACATAATTAAATCGAAATAGTCCATATAAAAGGTCACATCTGTACATAATCAATAATAAAACAATAATAAAAAAAGATAGAAAGAAAAACGAATGGAATCAGATCGCATTTAATATAACTTTTTTTCTCTTCTAGAAAAAAGGGGTCTAATGTTGAAAAAAATTTGGCAAAGGTAAAAAGGATGTTCGGCTAAAGTAAAAAGGGGTTGATATTTTAAAAAGGGTACATGGGGGTAAAGTGAAAAAAGGGCGTTAATGAAAGAAAAAAAGTGTAGGGCTAATTTCCAAAAAGTGGGGAGGGTGGCTTATATAGGAAAAGAAGGAGCCTTTGTTTTAGAAAGGGAAAATCATTCAAAATAAAGACATGATGTTGATGAGTGACGGTGTGAATTTTTGAGGAAAGGAGGCTTTATATGAAGAAACATGGGACTAATGAAGGGAAAAAAAGCACTAATGCTGAAAAGAGGGTAATGTTAACAAATGGGGCTGATGCACAAAAATGGGGCAAAGAGTAAAAAATGGGACAAAGAGTCAGGGGGTTATGGGTCAAAGAGAAAAAAAAAAAAAAAAGAAAAAAAGCGCTCAGGGTGTTAATGTTCAGAAAAGTGGAGCTATGGTTCCAAAAGGAGAGCCAATGTAAAATAGTTGGGTTAACATCCAAAATGAGGGTAGGTTAATTTTAAAAAGAGAAAAAAGGTATACCGATTCCGATCCCTAGAAAACTCCCCTCAGTTTGACCCCTGAAAGAGAAGGAAAAGTTCACTCTCGATTATCTTCTCTCTTATGGGTCAAAATTGAGAGGAGCACTTTTTGTTGGTTTTTTTTTTTACAATAAACTCTCAATTTTGCCCCTGAAAGTGAATCAAGTTCCATTTCCATGTCAACATCTAAAAGTGAAAAAATGATTTCTCTCTCAATTTTGACCCCAAAAAGTGAAAAGTAAAAGTCCCCCCTTGATTTTGACCCCTAAAATTGAAAAAAAAAAATCTTTCCCTAGATTTTGAACTATAGCTTGAAAAAGTGTCCCTCAACTTGACCGCTGAAATTGGAAAAAAAAAAAGATTTTGTCTCGATTTTGGCCGCTGAAAACAAAACAAACTCCCCCCCCAAAACACACTCCTCGATTTTGAGCCCCATAAGAGTACAAAATAGCCCTTGATTTAGTCCGCTAAAAGTGAAACAAGAATTTCCAATTGATTTTGACCCTTGAAAATAAAAATAGATATTTCATCTCGATTTTAACCCCTAAAAGCAAAAACGAATCTCTGACAACGATTTTGACCCCTAAAAATGAGAAATAAATTCTCCTTCTTGATCTTAACGCCTAAAAAATCCCTCCTTTTAATCAACATAACCTTCAATCCCTGAACTTCGAGTTCTGGAAAAATGATTTATCAATGGAGTGAAATATAGTTACATCGTAAATACTGCTGCTTCCAAGCACTATTCAAAATCTCCCTGTACAACCACTAAACATCAAGATATTAGGTATATTAGCAAGATGCTTTAGTTTCTTTTTTGAATAAAAAACAGATTCTTTCGTCTCATTTTGACTTCGAAAATTTATTTGAAAAGAAAAAAATAATCTTTTATTACGACGTTGATTAGATTCTACGCTTAGTTATAACTGAATTCCTTTAAAATTTTAATGAAGATTTTTTTTCTCGATGAAAGTGTCCAAAGTTTCAAACATTAGGTAGGAGAAATTTTCGTTGGTAAATATCTTACTCCAGGGGAAAGAGGTCAGTTTTATGGACAGATGAGCTGACAGATAGATAGATGCCCTGAGACCTACCCCGGATAAAACAAATTATTTTGTATACTTGTATTATTTGTTTTGTATATCTTATCGACTTGTACGAGATCTAGCTGCAAACACAACAGGTCTCTAAGTTTTATTGTTTAGACGAAACAATTGGTCCTTTGTAACTATAATGATCTAAATTGTCTCGCATCGTTCTCTCTTTCCAGCAAAGAAGTTTAAACGGTTGTTTCTCTTCGGTAAGAGTTTTTGTTTTGTGTAGTACGATCACTATTGAAGGTGCCCGTTAGTTGCGACCACCTTTTATAGACACCTTTCCATCCTTGGATACATACGGCTATTGATCTACCCATATCAATCTCATAGCCATTCTGTCGCCTCCTTCTTAAAGGCTAAACGCTCAAGTTGAAGTGAAAACTATTTACCACTCATTGTTATCACAATTTTGTATTATTTATCATTTCCTCTATTGTTGTACGTTTGCCTTTATCTGCACTAGTTAAACACTTATATCAACGGGAGTCCACTCATCCAAATGAAGGAACGCACGCGCGCAGACACACACACATAAAGTTTTCTTCTTTTTTGAAACCTTCCTTTCGTCTGAGATATGTATAAAAAGAAGTTTGTACCTTTTCCACTTTTTTAATTTTTATCAGATGAAATAAAATAAATCATTAATATTTTGAAAATCTCGACTACTTTTTACCTTCGTTTGATTCATTAAAAAAACGAAAAACGAAAATCAGAACAAAAACAAACAAACCCACTTGACAAAAGGCAATAATTCTGGACGAAACCTCACTCTACTGGACAAAACCCTTACATAGTAAAAACTAAAGCATAATTTGTTCAAGGTTTTCAATAATTATCTTACAAATCCACTTTTATAAAAAGTTGCAATGTTGAGCGTTCAAATGGTATCAGTTTGGAATGCCAGCACTGTAATACGAATATTTTTCACTGAATTTGCATTGATTAAGTGATTCAATTTAGTATTTTTTATTTTGTATCATACGTCACTGGAAGAATAAATAATTTTTTTTCAATTTACAGTAAAAAAAGTGAGACTTTTGAAAGAAATAAGCAATATTTTAGGACATTTTTAAAAAACTAAAATAAATGATATCTGCAAATTTTTGATTTTAGATGGCCCCCACAATCATACAAAGTCTCGAAATGTATAAATCTTTAATCAAAAGAACTAAAAGATATTGCCCTGGAATATTATTTTGATCAAAAGTATTACTTATCTTTTTTTTATATTTGTGAGAAAATTATTGAATTCTTCAAATTCTTTTCATTTTTACTATGTGATTAAGCTTTCCTGCAGGAATTAGCCGAAAACCGCCAGAATGGGGCGATTTATTGAGCTAGTATATATATATATATATATATATATATATATATATATATATATATATATATATATATATATATATATATATATATATATATATCTGTGTGTCTGTGTGTGTGCGTGTATCTGGGTGTATCTGAGCGTGTACGTGCACGTGTGTATGTGCATATTAGGTACAGACGCCCATCGTTGTCTGATGCTTAGCAAACGAGTCTTGCAGACCATTCATGAGTGCATAAAATGTCTCATCACTATAGCTCTGAGCTCGACTTTGTCAGGCATTGTAAATGTTTATACGCACACGCACGCAGACGTACACACACACACACACACACACACACACATACACACACACACACACACACACACATATATATATATATATATATATATATATATATATATATATATATATATATATATATATATATATATATTGAGAGAGAGAGACCACCAAACACACTCAAACGTACCTATACACATTTTTCCATCCTCTCCACACTTCCTTAGCAAAATTTAATGACTGCTTTTATACGGTGGAACAATATCTCAGTTGTTGGTCGTGGTTATATCTATCTTCCTCATGCCTTTCAATTTCCGATGCTTTCTCGAGAACACAAACACTGGAGTTGACTTTCTTTTTCTACCGTAAAAAAAAAAAAGAAAAAAAAAAGCACGAGAAGAACAATCGTCATCAAAATTATGGATGTAAATCGATTTGTAAAATTCACATTCCCTAACCTTTGTTTGAGTGCACGGCCAACGAGGAGACTTACTGACTGGGCTAAATTGATAAGTCTTAGATATTCACGAAAATCTATTACACAGTTATGCACGGGCTTATTTCATTCTAATGAATTAATACATTTATACAAAAAATATTTTGTAATAATTTTTCTATTTATCATATATACATTAAAAAAGTTGCTGTAATCATCTTCAATCTGAATATAAGTTGGAGTGGAGTTTAACCCTGCAGCAGCAAGGCATCTTGGTTCTGTTTTTCCTTGGCCCTCGCATTTTTATTTATTTATCACTTTTCTAGTTTGTAATAAATCTTCAACTATTTTGGTTCTTCCGGACTAATTTCTTCGTCTTTATTGTTTTTAACCAACGCCTCGGCTGCTATAACCTCAAGACATACTCATGAGTCCACAGTATTTTGGAAGACTTAGTTTTGTTCTGAGAAGGCATGCGCTTGCCCTCCTATACGTCTGGCAACTCTCCCCGTGGGTTCTTGAAACTGTTCTCTCCAGCATGCAAACAGAGGTATCTGAGACTTGTAATGCAGGAGAAGTGCATGGTCTCTCAGAGCAACGTTAACATTCCAAAATGCAACAAGTACTAGAAGGAAGCTGGAAACTACAGCGGTCGAAACGTTGTGGAATTAGTCCTTATGGACCAAAATACAATAATTGCAACAGCTTGTCTCATAAGGAAAATGGTTGTTCAGCCATTTTAGCGTATGCGCGTGCGTAAACACTGTCACATCGCTTTCCTGAGTGATACGAGTTTTTTAGGTGCTGTAGTTCAGTCTCTCTCCGATTGGAGGCTCTGCCGCCCAAATATATTGTCTTATCTGTTGTCTATCAGTTCAGTTTTTGCCTGGTGCCGGCGACCAAACTTCACTTGATACAGCCCAAAACCTTTATTCAAACATTCTAGGTACGCATATAGACTTATTGGTTTGTAGTTTTTGAGGTCTTACGGGTTTCCTTTTTTTACGTCAGAGCATTATTATTGCAGTGTTTCAATCCTCTAGGACTTTACATTGTTTCACAGATTATTGAATAAAATGGCTAGTTTCTTAAAAGAAGTTTTCTCAAACGAAGAATCATTCTAGAATGGCAAACCTTCGGTTGAGTTAGCTTTACCTTCAAGAACAAGAAAATCCCACTAGTCCTAAAAAGAAGGGTAAACAACCAATGTATCCTCCCGATAGTCACCTATGGAGTTGGAACAAGGAACTTAACCAAGAGATTGACTCTCAAAATCAGAACCATGCAACATGCACATGAGAGAATCATCCTCGACATTACATGGAGAGATCACAAGACAGTACAGTATATCAGGGGAAAAGCAGGAGCCAAGGCCTGTAGAATATAAGATGGCTAGACGAACTGGATAAGTCCAGAAAGTACCGGCTCCGCGACGTCTACGATAGAGAGGCCTGACTAAAAATGGGGAAAGTCCAACGACGGACGATAAAAGAGTAATGGTAATGATGAGATTTGTATGTACGAAAGGACACTTCCCGTTTAATTAATAGGGTCAGTTTTGCTCGCGTGGAACACTAAACGATTTGCGCCCTGCCTTTGATATAAAATTGATATTTTTATTTGTTCATCACACTTTGAAAGGTTTAAAAACATTTATCAATATTTAAAAAAAAAAAACAAAAACAAATAATTGTTCCTAATTTCCAGCAAGTCCAAATCAAACCTGTAGGATCTTTTTTTAGGATCTTTTCCGGTTAGGTAGAGATTTTGATAACTAATGGAGTCGAACATGATTATGAATCTATTATGTTAGAGATCGGTCAAATGGTCGTGTTGGACTTTAGAACATATATATATACACACACACACACACACACACACACACACACACACACATATATATATATATATATATATATATATATATAAATATATATATATATATATATATATATAGATAGATAGATAGATAGATAGATAGATAGAAATTAGTAGCATTTTAGCTGTCCATTTCAACACTCATAAAATCCATTGTTAATTTCTTTGACTATAACCTTAGCGTTTTTAATATTCGCTAATAGTTTATTATTTACGCTTTACAAAATTTCGTATTGCCAGCACCATCACGAAACACATGTGTGGGGAAAAATGCACAGACGAAACTGTGGATAACGTCAAGGAGAGGGCTCCAGTTCGTAAATAGCAAGTCTTATAATCTTAAGTTATCGACTACACTAGTATATACAGCTATGTATTCTTTACCAAACAATCTGACAGCGAATTTACTAGTCGTTTTTCCCTTGTCAGAACTAATGTACTGACTGGAATTTTTCGTTCTCATTCAGGACATTAGCTTCTTTCTCTTTCTTTTTTCTTTCTTTCTCTCTGTCCCCCTACTATCTACCCTCGAAGCAAGTTTGTTTTCTAAAAAAATATCCATTAGCATTCGACTGTAGGTGGTGAGTCCTCGCTTTTCAAACCTTCACTTTATAACACTTTTTTTTCGAAAAAAAAAAAAAGCAAAAACCGCAAATAGCGATCCGCTTTTGTTTTGACAATGAAAAAACCAGTACATTCTTGAATCTTTTGTAACTAGTTTGAAAACTAAAAGATGTAAAAGTCATTACATATATTATTGGGTGAGTGGGATTTTTTCTTCTTATATTTAGCTAGCAAGGGATCCCAGCATAGCCCGGGAAGAGATATAAATTCGAATTTAACAATACAGTTATGAAATATGATCTGTAATAATACGCTTTCTCGAACAACTCAACCAGGTTGGCAGAGGTTGACGTGGGCCACAGAATGGTTTTAGCATAGCGAGAGTATTAATTGATAGGTTTTGCGATTGAATCATGCCAAGGGTCTCACATACCATCGATTGGGTTCGGGGTTTACAGGCCCGCAAGCACCGTCCGGCAGATCGTAGTTAGTGCTGCTTTTCTGTTACTTCATGAAACTGTTCGAAAGCGGAAGTTTGAGTTTAAAATTCTGATAATATGATATCAGTAAAAGGATTTCTTTCGACCTTGAATAATTTTTTTAACAAATGGGGAAGTAATCGAAAGGAATCAAGTGAAGTAATTGAATACTTCGATGATGTAAACTTGATATTTCTCCAAAAAACTGGGCCTGGCCCTTATTCCGATCAAAACCGAAAGATCACCAAAATAACTAAGAAATTGAAATCATGTTTGTTTTTACATACAAAGATTTAAAATTACCATCATGCTATATGTACATTATCTCGCTAAATCGGAGTCTCAAGACTCAGTTGTTTCCTGTTGTCATATTCTATCATTTATCATTTATTTGTTTTGACAGCGGGTGTGCTTTTTCGATATCGTATGGATGAAAATACTTTGTGCAGTAATAATACTGTTGAATTTTTTTAAAACCATTTTTACAATGCTACTGTTGATAAGAACTTATCTATCAATTACACCTCATTTTCATGTGTCTGTTTGTGGGTCAGTCAATTAAATGCCTGACTATCATCGAATCTGAGTACAGTTTTCATAGATTAGGGAAATTTGAAAAATATTAATACGGTTGCTACACTAATATGTGTAAACAGAGAACATGGCAACGTATCAGGCTTTCAGGGAAAATAAAGAATGGGAGATGCATGGTTACATTTCAATTTCTGTAACGTAGCCTAATCGGTAAAGCAGCTACTCGTCAAAGGCTTATTCTTTATAACTACTGTAGGATGACAGTCTTGGGAGTTGCGATAAAAAGCGACCGAAATAAAATGAAAAATATTTGTAAAAATAAATACTAACTACATCACCTATTCTGATCTGAATATTAAAATCACTGTATTTATTTCAGATGTCGCTTCTTAGCTCTTTACATCACTATTTCATTCCCCAAGCCCCAAGCCCAATGAAAGGTTGTTGCCGTTTGAACTACAAAGGTTTAAAAAGGTTACTAAATTATGCTTATAAAAAAAAGGATGCACTGCAAACGAACTAGTGTTACTCTACGGAGAAAAGGAATGAAGGAATAATGAAATGAAAAAAAGGCTATCAGCTTCACAGCATGATGGCAAGTTCTTGCTTTTTTTCCTTTCTTGGTCAGGCCTGTAGAGTTTTTACTGTCTTTCTCTTTCATCAAAATGTCATCTCTCCAGTTGTGCTAGACAAACGCTATTAAAGCTGAACCATAACAAAATAATTAGGCTGGTAGCAGTTGTATAATCGGCAAATGTCACAAGCAATGTGTGCTAGTTGGTCGCATTTCCTGACATATTCTGGTCACACCAGAGGGAAGCTTTGCAATCCCATGCTTGACTAGGCATTATATATATATACATATATATATATATATATATATATATATATATATATATATATTGAAGAAGGCTGACTGAAATAAGAGAGAGGAGAAAAGAAAATTTAGGGAGGATGGAAAACAAGGCTTTGAAGGGAAGACAACAAAAAATATAGTTGAGAAGTTATAAATTCACACGAACATAATAAAAAAGCTAAAAAGGTGAAAGTATAGAATAATGATTCTTGTCTTGTCACATCTTGGACTTTTCTGCCATTCAGGATAAAAGGACGTTTTGTTAGTGAATTTTTGACTCCTTGTTACTTCAATTTTAATCTATACCAAGTTAAGCTATTTGCACACAATCCAGTGATAAGTGTTCAAATAATGATTATTTAAATGGATGTGATGAGTGAGCAATTTATTTGAAATTTTAAACTGCAACAAAAAAAAAAACAAAAAACGTAAACATTTTTAAAAATCTATTTTCATATATTTAGACTAAAACTTCGTACATTTTGAGAATATTTGGAAATATACTTCATTAAAACACACACACACACACACACACACACACACACACACACACACACACACACACACACACACACAAATACGTTCTATCTCATTTTTCTATTACAAAACATGTAAATATTCGCCAAAAGCATCAAAATTCAGGTCAGCTGCGTCGCCGGGCAAATTACATGCGGCTATGTTTCATAGGAATGACAACAAGGCAAACGGCCTTGAAAATATTTCATGCTTTTTTAGTGTTTTTATTACGAACGATATACTGTCCAGATTGTCCCAGTAACGACGAAATCCTCTCTTAGGTAACATGACAACCTTAATGTTTGCACTGAGTCTTGGCTAAGTGGTTTGTTTGTCTCGCATCATTACGGCTGCCTTCTGCACTGTCACTGGAAGAAATATTAAAAAAAAAAAAATTCTTTAAGCAAAAGATGCAGGCCATTTTGAATCGTGATATAACACCCAGTGAGAATAAATATTTTCTGTTATCATTTTGAATGAACGGAAAGAAATGGGAATTTCAGACAAAATAAATCCACACGATCGGCTAAAATAATAATAATAATAATAATAATAATAACAATAATAATAATAATAATAATAACTATTATTATTATTACTATTATTATAACTATTATCATTATTATCATTATTATTATTATTATAATTATAGAGATCGGGATAAAGGGAAGGATTGAGACTGTGCAGACCACAGCACTGCATGGAACTGCGCGGATACTGAGAAAAGTGCTAGAAATATAAAGACTGCAACTCTAATTGTTAACAGTGACCCTAACAGAGGGAGAGAAATGAAAGCGGAAATGTAAACCACAGCACTGGCATGATGGGCGTAAGAGAGAAGAGATGTTGGCTGAAGACCCGAGGACACTAATTGTCACTCAGCCATCAGCAGTGACCACTTGGCAACCTGTGTGAAATTGTAAACCGCAGTATTACTGTGGCCTATGAGAACTAGGAGAGAAGGGCTGGAGACTTTAGGAGACTTGCTGTCACTCAATAATGATAATAATATTACTACTAATAATAATGGGGACTGCTCCAATACTGAGAAGAGCGCTAGAAATATGAGATCTACGATTCCAGCTGTCAGCAATCGCTTAACAGGGAGAAGAGGAGAGTGAAGGGAAAATAAATAAATGGTGGTGTGGGTACTGTGCTGCTGTGATAGGTGAGGGAGATATGAAAGGAGAACTGGAGACCCGAGGAGACTTAGTGTCACTCAGCCTTCAGCGATAACCACCGTTTAACTGGTGTGTAATTGTAAACGACAGTGCTGCTGTGGACTGCGAGAGTGTGAGGGAGAGGGCTGGAGACCCGAGGAGACTTGCTGTCACGCAGACTCCAGCAGTGACTACTAGAGAGCGAGATAGGAGGAACTCGGGATAAAAAGAACGATTGAGACTGTACAGACCACAGCACTGCTAGGCACTGCATGAATAATGAGGAAAGTGCTAGAAATATAAGATGTACGACCCCAGCTGTTAGCAGTGGCCTAACAGAGGAGGGCTGGAGACTTGAGGAGACTTGTTGTCACTCAACCTCCAGCGGTAACCACCTGGCAACTGGTGTGAAATTGCAATAATAATAATAATAATAATAATAATAATAATAATAATAATAATAATAATAATAATAATAATAATAATAATAATCTATAAAAGATGAGACACGACCGAATTGGATGGTATCTACACAGGTATATCTGCAAACATTACAACGCCCCATGTACTGAGAACTAGTACGAACACCAGCCTGAACCAGCCGCAGAAATAGAAGATGCGACTGTATTGGGGTACTTCACTACACACACTGATAGAACAATAAACGCGAGCAAACCAGACATTATAGTGAAAAACTTGAGAGAAAAAAAGAAGTGCCTCTTTGTAGATATGACTGTTCCAGCGGATAAAATCAATGCCGCCAAGGAGTTTGAGAAATCAGTAGAATGTGGCAACTTGGAGCCAAAATAATGCCTATTATTGCTGGAGCCATTGAACTACTAAAAAAAAAAGGGGCCCAGCTGATTTGCCAACAACATACCAAGAAAGCCCAGCATATCTGATATACAGAAAATAGCTCTTAGCTGAATATATGTACTATATCGAGTATACATCACTTTATGTATTTGTAGAAGTATGTTTATGAAAGTGTTGGATCATCTGATTATGTAAATGCCATATCCCCACTTTTTTTTTTTTACTTCTTTAAGCTCGGACTGTCTGAACTTACAAGGTTACCAGCATTGGATCTCTGGTTGAGACCCAGTTGTTGACTTACATAAATTTAAATCAAACAACAACAACAACAACAACAAAAACAACAACAACAATAATAATAATAATAATAATAATAATAATAATAATAATAATAATAATAATAATGATGATAATAATAATAATAACAACAATTTACGTACAGAAGTGATTATAGACGAGAACCAAAAATGGAAAGATCCAACCGCTCGATCAATCGACAAAATAAAACGGTACAGCTGTTGTAATTGAAGTAATGAAGCAAAAAGGTCTCAGTTCAGAAAGATAGGCTTATACCAAAAAATGATAAAAACAACCCAGGAGACAGACAAAACAATGCATCATCATCATCAGCAGCAGTAGTCATTTAGCGTCGTCGGGCATAACAGTTTGTTTTAGCGCTAGGAAAGAGGCGTATACAACCAATGCATTCTCCCGATAGTCAATTATGGAGCTAAAACGTGGAACCTATCGAAGAGACAAACCTGCAAACTGAGAAGCATGCAACGTGCGCATGAGAGAATCATGTTCAACCTCACATGGAAACACAGCACAATATATCAGAAAGAAAACGGGGGTTCGAGACATCATAGAATCCAGTAAAAAACTCAAATGGCAATGGACTGGTCATGTTGCACGAAAAAAAGACAACCGGTGGACATCACGACCCACAACATGGATCCCTAGAGACCGCATGCAAAATCGAGGCCGACAAAGTACAAGATGGAGAGATGAACAAGACAGATTCAGAAAATACTGGACGCCCATCATAAAGAAATGTGGCGGATCCTAGGGAAGGTCTATGGCCAATGATGGACGTTAAAAGGCTGATGATGATGAATAAGTTCCGGTTCAAGCCCGCCTCCGAAGCTTTAGACTGGAAAATATCTTTAACAAGGAGTTGAAACTATTTTGTCGGTCTTATTTTCGGTCAGAGTGTCTAAGGCGTAATTCTTCTTTCTTTTTCATGTCACGTAACAGTGAAATTCTCAAATTTTGAGTTTTTGTAAACAAGTCTTTTGTAGAAACTTTGGCCTTTAAGTTTTGGCTCAGTTTTTTACACTAGTGACATTGTTGATGAAACATTCTCGCGTGTTAATACTTCGTTAGCTGTGAATGGAAAGAACGTGATTTCAGATATGACACAAAAATTGAATTGTTTAAGCGGTTACCATTTTTCATTAATGCAGGTGATACACAATTGACAGCTTGATTAATTGCATTGACATGGAATGATATGTTGAAAAATAGATATTTTTAGTGTAAAACAAATGCTTTTTTCATCATTAATCTACGGACATTAATATATACATATATATGTGTGTGCATGAGTTTAGATAATTCTGTATTATACTCACATACCTACATGTATTTGGGCATAATTGTGATCCTGTATTTCATACATGCATATTGCATAGATATAGGTTTCGGAAATGTGTATCATTATCATAATAGCCAATTATCAATTTAGCAAAGGAAAAATTCAAATAATGCATCTTTCCATCATAATTTTACTTACATGAATCCACGAACCTTCGCTTCTCTTCCCACAATTTTTTCAATAATTCCGTCATTCATCTGAAGCATCTGACGCCAATAAATCGGTTGCACCAGACTTTAGCTTTCATCGTATTGCACTCCAATATATTCTGCTCGTCTCCAGAGCAAGACACACTTTGGTAAGAGATATGTCTCGTGATCCTTTGGTAGTTGGCAGCTGCCTCTCTATTCCCATACGCGTAACCCATCATTTTGCACACCACATTGCTCTCATTGTCCCCCCAGATGCCAAAATGAACGAATATATGATCGCACACTAAACCCCACTTTCCATTGAGGTATATCTCTACTAATCCCTCGTGAACTCCATTCGATCCGGTTAATCTTACGATCTTCGAGAGGCAAAGAGGCTCAGGTATCCAGTTGCCGTCATCGCAAGTGGACGATACGTTCATGGCTTTTCGATAGCCGTTCTTGCATGAATATTCGATCGTACTCCCAACCAGCAGCTGGTTACCTTGCTGGAATTTTTTGAACTGGAAAGACAGCCAGGCGTCCTTCATCGCAAAAACCTGTGGCATTAGGCACATTTTACGACATTCCGGTCTCGTTTTGCTCCATGTTCCGTTAGAAAGACATGTCTGCGTTTCGCTGCCTGAAATCTGGTAACCGTAGTCGCAGGCGTATTGAATAAAAGATTTGTTAATTCGCGTAGCAATACGTCCGTTCTTTGGAGGCAGTGGATCAGAGCAGGTGTAAATCCGACGGCATTTAATCGTAGGTACCCATTTCCCATTTATGCACATGGCTTCACCATCGTTATCACTTTTATAGCGTTTCTTACAGAGGTAAATAATTTGCTGGCCAAACTGAAACTCGGTTCGCACGTGAAGTGGGTTCATGTATGGTTGCAACCAAACAGTTGAGGAAAGTCGATTTGAAAACGGCACCAGACACACTTTTTTACACTGTGGTTTCCTACGGTGGCCCCATGTTCCATCTGCCTGGCATGTAAATTTTGATTTACCAACCAGAGTATAACCTTCTTCGCACCGATACGTAATTGTGGTATTAAAATCAGGTTGGATCAAGGATGTTTGATTAAAGTCAATATCCAGATCAACAGACAAGAATCCGTGTTCTGGTGCCGTGACATTGGGACACTGAACTAGTTTACAAGTAGGTATCTCTCCGATCCATTCACCATCTTCCCCACACACCATTACCTCGTTTCCAATCAGTTCATAACCGTACAAACAGTAAAATGTCGCCGTATCATTGAAATGGTTTCCTGTCATCGATATGTTGAGGCCATTGGGCGGAACTACAAGTTCTTCCATGCAACGGATCTTTTCACAGCTGGCGTCGAAGTACCATTTTCCACTTTCACAAAGTAAACCTCCAGTTATGGGCCCCTGCCTAACGTGATATCGATCACACTTGATTCGGGGTTCGATATCCTCGTCCAGGTCACCTAGGAAGAGTTCAAAATGACCGTTTTCTACGTGCGGGAAACTTCCGCAGTTGATAGCATCAACCAAATTTTCTATGAGACGTCTATTGTCGTTGGTAATATATCTGCATTCTAGGGGACGTACAAGTCGCAGCTCTTCAGGTGAATCTCCGGAGAAATCAACCCGTACTGTAGTGTCTGTAGACTGCAAACTGATGTGCGATGAAACGGTCCTCTCCCTCGGATTATCGGCCGATCGTTTGTTTCGTTTAATTTCATTGAGAAACTGGCTTAAACGCCCGAGTTTTTTCGCCGTTTGGTCATATTTAATTGTGTTCTTTTGGTTCTCATTTTCTTCGGGAAAATCATCCTCTCTTAAAATCCTCAAAGCTGGGACGGAATTTTGCGTAAATCTCAAAATAGATTCTTCTTTGTTGTCTACTGGAACAATATTTCCATTGGTCCTGGAGATGTTTATAGAATTGGATCTATCATCTGAAAATCCCAATCGTGAAAAATATTCTCTTTGTTCGGGCTCGGTTGGAGGTTTCTCAGTTTGAGATGCATTCATTTTTGGTGGAAGTTTGGAAAATAATGCATTTTGCGGAATGAGGAATATCAACGTAAGGCAAAAAATGGTTTTATGACACATCATTTTATAGTAACGTTGGGTGTGTGAATGACGCAATTTCGGTCGACTACTCAGCTTAGAAAGCGAAACTTAAAAAAATCAAAAAACAGCAGAAGTGTACAAATTTCTCTGTTGACTGACTTGATGACATTCTGAAATTTAATAGGACTCCAAGTATCAACCACAAATGGGAATGTTTTGGAATCACGAGGTTCAAAGAGAGACAAAGGAGGTCCTGTCAGCAAAGAAAATGACTTTTTTTTGTTCCTACTCTTGGATATTTCATACGAGTGCTTTTTGGTATAAATCAACACACTCCTTCTGCCTCCACGGGATTCTTTCTTTATTTTTTTATACAATTTGCTTTGGTAATCATCTTTATATTTAGACAAGAAGAATTTAACTGGTGCCTTAAGCAAAAGGTCAGAAAAAAGAGTAGATGTTCATATAAAATGTGTCTGCTTCGAAACAAACACTCAGAGATGAGAAATATTTCTAGATATACGCATTTTAATCCTAAAACTGATGTAGATACACATATTCAAATCACTGGCACCTACACACACATACGTACACAGACAGACAGACAGACACACACACACACACACACACATATATATATATATATATATATATATATATATATATATATATATAAGAAAAAAATCTGAAATGAAAAATTACGTCAATGTAATATTATCTTATACATGTGTAAATCGAAAATAGGACTTAGTCTTCTGTATTACTTGATATACAATATATTATCAAAACTAGCAGACTACCAGTCAAAAATGACTAGATTATCTACATATGGATCAGCATTTCTGTCTAGGATCAGAGCATCCGTGTAGGATCAAAGTGTTGCACCCCAGCCCTCTGCCTAGGATCAGATTGTAGCATCTGTGTGCTCATTGTTGTACATATTGCACATTGTATGTGATTTCTGGTACACACAGTTTGGGATTGAATAGGTGACCGGGACAATGTCATTGGGATAAAAGTCATAATGTACGGTAATGTGTGGTAAGGAATAGAATGTCATAACTTAGGTTTCTGGTGGAAAAAAATTATTAAAAAAACAATAATTACTTTTTCTCTATAACTTATTTTCCCACAATACCCCCCCAAACGTGTTGTTTCTTAGTGAAATATTTGTTTAGAAAAAAAAAACTTTCCATGAATTTGAAACTGTCTCCATTGTGTAATGTTTTTATATCAGAAAATTGATAAAAAAAAAGAAAAATTTCTAAACAGTTTATAGAACATATCAAAGATAATTTTGAAATATGGAAATGTTAAGAATAAAATAACTATTTAATATATGTTGAGTATTCAAAAAAAAATTCAAATAGAATCCTCAGGGTTGAATATGAAAAGACGATGTAGTTAAAAATAATTTTTCTTGAGATTATTTAAGTAAAAATGATGAAAGTCTGGCTGTGATGATAACAACAGTTAATTTTTCTTCGAAACTTAATGAACTTAATCAACGAACCTAATGAAAAAATCAAATTTAAGTTCCTAAAATAATTTTTCGATGAGGTAAAATATCTAACAACTTCGCATTTATTTCTTGTTCAATATATTTATTCCATCGTAATAAATCTTCGTAAAACCAGGTTTTGGCTTTATAGATAATAAAGATTTTTAAAAGCTGAGAAGATTTTCTTGTATCAGAGGGTGACGAATTCTTTAACGAGAAATTAAAAAAAAACTGCTTCCTATTTTGTAAGAAACTTTTTTTTTTTTTAGAAGAAATTCAAGAGCAATAAAAATTCAGAACTTCTTTAATGCCGAAACTGAATTCCTCGAAAACAGAAAGAAATAAGGCACCGACTAGAGAAGAACGTGGCATTACTATTCTATTTAAAGAAAAATTATCTTGAAAATGTTCTTTTCCTTTTCTAAAATTATTTTCTTTTATGCACTTTCGGATTAGAAAAGAAATTCATTTGAAGAAAAAAAAATCAATGTGATTCATTCAAATAGTTATGAACATTCAAGTAAAGCTAAAAAAACAAAACAAAACAAAAGACAAAACTCTTAGCACTTACACTTTAATTTTTACACTAAAAGGACAATTACAAATATCGCAAAAAGAGACTTTTGAGACTATTTCAAAGTTTTCCTGGGACTAACTATAAATATCGAATGTCTGTTGCGGAATTTGTAGACAATTGTCATTTTCTTCGAATTTCAAACTTAACATGGATGATTTCCTGACAGATGTGTGTTCATTTACTAATCTCAGCCTAAAGTGACACAAGGCCAAAAGTGTGACGCTCACAGTAAAGATCCAACTTACTACTGCATTTATTGTTTGCAAGGCTAACTTGCTAACCATTGCTTCACCGATGAGCCCTTCCTGGTCGGTGT
This sequence comes from Thysanoteuthis rhombus, assembly GCA_963457665.1. Taxonomy (NCBI): domain Eukaryota; kingdom Metazoa; phylum Mollusca; class Cephalopoda; order Oegopsida; family Thysanoteuthidae; genus Thysanoteuthis; species Thysanoteuthis major. The sequence goes on from OY735203.1 coordinate 30,513,283, forward strand.
ACATATGAATCGACGCTTTTTAAGAGGTCTCAGTTCCACGAATAAAACGAACTATAAATTTCGATTTATTATTTCGACAGTGCATTATTATTTATATAAACATTCCAATTACTCTTTTCTAGCATCGTCATTTTTTAATGATTCGTGTAATTAGAAGAGAACCTTAAACCGTCCAATATTCTAAATTAAAGATTTCATCATATTTTATTATATCTCATAAATAGCCAACTTCTACGACTGTTTGCCATCATTCGAATATAAAATATTTCTCTGAATATTACAGTATTTTTTCTGACAATACATATGAGCGCGTAATGAAAGTATGCAGGAATGAACGAAGGATGGTGGAAAGTTAACAATATAGGTATATAAAATAGAGAAAAAAGCTTTGTTAGAGATTATAATGGATTCAACCAAGTGCTTGTAGTTATGGATTTATGTGTACCGTACAATTAACTTGATGAAGCTTGGGATGCTTTGATATTGACACAGCAGAGACACGCATCCCCCCCACATATCTATCTATCTATATCTATATATATGTTTGAATTGCAGATGCAAAGTGATCCAACAGAATGTAGATGAAAATCACAATTGGTAAGTGAAGAGAAAAACTCAAGAGATTGGTGTTACATCTCAAAACTTATTTTGAGATGCAACACTCATCACTTGAGTTTTTCACTTCACCTTCTAATTGAGATTTCCATCAACACACACACACCCACACACACACACACACACACACACACACACGCGTTTGTATTGTGGATGTGAAGTGATCCGACAGAATGTTGATGAAAGTGACGATTGGAAGGTAAAGAGAAAAACTTGAGAGAAAGTAGGTGTTACATCTCAATTTTTTCCAAATATTTCGTGGGCATGTTTCGATGCATTTCGACGGGTACCAGAAAAGAAATTTCTCTCCTTGACCTCAATTTTCTGTGAACTGCTGCAAATTTTTTCTCTGAAATTTCTTCGAAATGCATCGAAATATACCCACAGGATAATGAAAAAATGAGATGTAACACTTACTTTTCTCTTCTTCTTCCAATATTCATTTTCATCAACAATAAATATATATAATAAAAAATGCATAGATATACCAGTAATTGTGCTATGCATACACACACACATGCATATAGGCACAACTATCTCTTTATATACAATCTTGTCTATTTCTTTAGATGAACACTACTATCTGGAGATGTGTGTTTGTTTATTTCTGTGGACACCTGTCCCGCAGGTCTTTGCTAGTCGGTTAGATCTTCACAAAGTATTCCACAACTGTAGCCGTGAATCAGACTAATTTAAGCTAAGCAAATATCCACTTGTCGAGTATTGATATTTGTGGCCCCCAGTCATTACATTGTTTTTTTTACATACAAGAGATATTTGATACATATTTGTATTGAAATAATGCCTGCCATAATCGAATGATTTTTCGGTCATTCAGATGTTTAAAAAAAAAATCTCTTTGTTTCTTTTCCTTTTTTTAGCATCTCACATGCTGTAGTACTTACCAAAATCGTCTGCCATACCATTGTCGATGACTTCGACCCAGGCCGTGCGCTCTACAGTTGTGGCATTGCACCAGGCTAATGAAGTTCATGCGTACACAAATACATGTATCCTCCGCTTCTCGATACTTCGCTTTACGCCACTTTTTCGGTCTTACGAAAAAGAGCGACAATTGAAAATGGTGATCAATCTTTGTTTATCACCGAGCCATTAGACTGGCAGCGGTCAGTCTCTACCTCTCTCTCTCTCTCTTTCATCACGCTCTCCTCCGAAGACTCAGCCTAACATATAATCATGGGATGTGTGCACGCTAACAATCCTTCCAGTATAAATGGATGGTAATTGCTTCTTCACTTCACGCCATTTCGGCTTACGAAAGGTTTTATGGGAATCCACTACTTTGGGATAGCAGGAATACAGTCCAGACTCACCACTATGGCCTCCCATAGATATTTTGATTTTCATTTTTTCTTTCAAAGCAACACATCTGATGCTAGATTTGCTTTCTATGGAAACCTAACCTTTTAACCCTCAAGAGGTACACACATGCTACTGCACATAGAAACCCTTCCCGGAACGTATATAGCGTACTAGTTAATTCATTTAGCAATAAATCGACAAATAAAGTCCCAATATACTTTTACCCCCGAGTTTGTATCATTCCCAATCCTCTGTTAAGAGGGTCGTTAGCTTAGATGGTAGAGTAGAGCATGGTTTGGGTTGCTTACAGATGGACGCGTGTTCGAGTTCCCGACGGTGCTCATTTACTCCATTCATTTACGTGGTCGGCAGTTCGATTTGCTACTGGTTAACACCGGTGCTTGAGGAAATATAGTTCTCAATAAAATGTCTCTACTATTATCACATTCTGTCGGACATATATATATATATATATAGAGAGAGAGAGAGAGAGAAAGGCAAAAGGAATATGCGTCCACGCAAACGTAAATAAGCATTTGTTTTTATATGGAAACTTGGTCAGTGAATGTGTTTTCCGAACACTTGCACTTGGATGTCTTCATTTTTCCCATACTAAAAGTACTGAAATTTTCCCGCTTGCATAAGCAAATTACGCGACCTTCCGCTTCGTCTGGGAATTCCGTAAATAATATTCACTTTGGTAACATGTGCGTGGGTAATCAGGAACAACAACAAAAAATCATGGGTGTCATTGGAAAAGAACCTAATATAAAAAATACATTTATAAAAAGGTTTTATGACTAGCGTCACTATCAGTGAACTTATTACAATTGTTATGTTATTTTTATTACATTGTTGCAATCCACCTTTCTAAGTTTCACCGGTTGGATATGAAAACTACAATCAATTGTAGTCGAGATTTCACGTGAATACCTTGTCATGTGTCATTAGCCAATGCTATTGAGTTCTCTCTTTACTGACTATTTCATGTATATGTCTCTATCTCGGCACCAGTTGTTAGGAAGCTAGTCTTGTAGGCCATTACTTCAGTTATGAGTTCGATCCTTAGTAGTGCCGGGCACTTTTAGTCTTCTATTGACTAAGCTGAGGTTATTAAATACCTGTAAATATCAACCTGCCTTAGAACGATGATTTGCGTGTTGATAGTCGAAGAATCACTTGAGTTCGCTCCTCACTTTAAAGGTCTGCATATCTGACCTTGAACCAGTCAAGTTCATCAAATATTCATTTAGATTTTACCTGAATATTTTCGAAGAGGGCTCATCAATGATTGTAGATTTTTTTGGACGATTGTCCTCAACTTGGTTCATCTTTCGGACAAAACGTTTCAGCTGTTGTATCTTACAATGTTCTTCAGGTAAGTGTCGTAAAATGGGAGAGTTTTAAGTACTGGGACCTGGAGTTCCCTTTAAAGCATATCTTAATTCCCACCTGAAGAAGGCCGTATGGTACATCGACAGGAACTTTGTGTTGAAAAGAGCAACCAAGATGAGGACAACGGTCCAAAAAACGTCTTTTTCGGCGCAGGTAAGGAAAATATTTAAATGAAATGAATTAAAAAAATGATGCATCCTTTATTCGTTTGACATTGTTTCTCAATTAGAGTGACATTACAAATGGGTGTCTTTAATCGTAGATGTCATGATTTATTTTAACTTTGCAGATATGAACATAGTAAAAGTTTCTTCCTCTTCACTATTTTACGCTGTAGACATGATCCTTGTTTCTGAAAGAATCAGCAGCTACCTGATAGACTTCAGACTTACATCTCTATAAACACTTTAATTTTCAGGAGATGTTTTAACGTCGATTCACCAAATTTGATTGATGCAGATGAAAATCGGTATTCAGAACACTTTTAGATCCACTTTGCTATCAGTTCCCTCTGATGTGTCCGAAGAAACTTGACTACGGATAAGTTTACAAAAAACCAAAAATGGTTTTCATAATTATAGTATATTTTTAGCATCTAATTTGGAAAAAAATTCTCATGCTTAAACATATAAATCAGTCTATTCTTAATAAAGCCATTAAAACAAAGAATTCTACATATCTTAAAATTGATCTTTTTCATGGTGTTATATTATTTTTGGCTTTCTTAATCCCACTGCATTTGATATTAAATTCGCCTTTTATTAAAAAAAAAACGTATTAGTAATTGTTGCTTTTAGAAAAGGTTCTACGTATATGATATCATAGGGTTACATTTATTGTTATGTATTTAGCCGAAAAAATAAATGATAAATGTCTCTTTCCACTTATTTTTAAAAATCTAAACGAATAAACTCGGAAAGGAATCCAGTTGCTGTATTCTTTTATTTATCCTGCTGCTGTCACAAACTTTCCAAGAATTAAGATTAATTTGTGTGGTTATTTGTGCGCAGAAAACTAAGTATTCGCTGCTCAATTCGAATCCAACATGGCTGCTTGTAGAAACATTTCCTGTAACCGAAAATGGACTTATAATGCTATATCCGTGCCACTGCACGGCTATAGTATGCATCCTCGTGTTTGTAATAATTCTATCTTTAATTACAACTGACACTATTCCTTTATGTATTACCGATAAAGGGACATTTGGCGAAATATCATATTGTGTTATCGCATGCTTATGTCATAAGTTCTTGAGACATGCGGCAGCAAGGATAGCGACAACTGACTTTGCCCAGGGTTGAGAAGAAAAACACGTTTTCTTCTGTCTTTTGTCTTTCACTGAGTAAGTGCCTTGTATGTTTTACATGGTTATGTCCTCAGCATAACAGTAGCCAATCTACATCTACCGACACTGGTTATATTGATATTTATTTTGCTACCAAGAGCAAAACACTACCCCTTTTTTTTCACATGAGACCACTTTATATATGCATGTTCTACTCAAGATTGAAATCGCTCTAAACGGAACCTCAGACTTTACAGCCTACACTATCATGTTATTCTATTGAGAATTACTTTTGGAACGAGTGGTTACAATACATTAACGAAAATATAAACATCAGAATGAAAGGCCGATTGATGTCAAGCAGAATCAGTCACAATGGAGCTGTCAGAGGCCATAAAACCTCGTAAATCTCTGCTGGTGTTAGCTGCAAACCTAAACACGAAAAACACCTGCTTATCTATAACAGTGCAGTGCCCATTCCAAAGGAGCATGTTTGGAAGGGGTTGGACTTTATAGTGTAAGGAGCAGTCTGCCAAAATTGCCATAAAATAATTTGCCGTCTGTCGTTCGAAACGACGGCTTCGAAGTATTTCGGTTGCATCTCTGCATGGTTGCAAATTTAGATAATTAATATCTGAATTTAGTTCCATCGCCAATTAAGATATTTTATATCTCCATTCAGATCTATCGTCAATTTAGATATTTTACATATAAATTCAGGCCTATGATTTTAGATTAAAGAAATATAATCAGTGTTTAAAAAGATTTTCCATTAGATCTCTCGAGAACCACTGATCCTAAAAGTCGACACTGCGCTGCCTTGTGTTCTGACTAATGACTATATGGCGGATGTCAACTTCGAACAATAGCCAGTTATCGGATAATCGCAGTGCATACATGCACGCACACGGAGATTTCTACAATTGCAGTCAGATTATAAAATAGATATTTCTAGTGACCCAGTGACGACAATAATAACAATGATAATAATAATAATAATAATGATGATGATGATGATGATGATGATGATGATGGGGATGATGATGATGATGGAAGAGAAAAAAGCTGCATGATTATATACTTATTTATCATCACAAGACAGACAAACCAGGCTGGCGTATTTCCAATTTTTCCTTTCCAACAATACATCCGCCTCCTTTTTCCCTTTTCCTAGGTCATTACCAAATACCATCCCTGCGAAAGCAACTTTCTTTCCCACGCTCATAAATAAAGTTATAAATTGTTTATCTTGAATTTCTTTTCATCCTCTCGTTTATTGCGTAGAATTTAGGTATGGCAAGGTGGAAAATGCTGGCGACCTTTGCTGACAGTCCTTTGTCGGAAAATGTTGCAAATGTATTCCGGAAAATAAAACACAATGTCTCCGCCACATTTAAAGTTCTCATGAAGACACCAATGACTTTGTGGATGAATAAATTGAAGTGATTACCTTAGATTTTCGAGGAAAAATTAAGTTCTTTTGAGATCTTTAAAGCTTTTAGAAACAAAAATGTCTCAAGGAACCTCCACGGTCTGTTAAAAATACCAATACTCTACACATATCCTGGCTGTTACAAGTCAGAAAGTTGAAGTAAAGTTTCTCTTTACAAAAAAACAAAACAAACATTGTCTGCTCCTTTGATAAATTGACAGAATACAGCTTTAAGAAAATGCATTAAATATGCTTGATCGAAGAGCAATGAAAAACATATCAGTCCCGTAACCTATTGATAACGAGTTTGTTTTTTTATTACGTCTGTTATGGATCTTGCTTTGTTTACGAATAAGATTATTGTTTTGTTCAATAGCTGAAAGCTTCGAGGTTTTATCGCGATCGCAGTATCATAAATCAGCCCTTTTAAAGTCTGCTGTTGAACGTAGAAAGGTCTCTCAAGCGTCGTGGTGCCAAAATATTCTGAATTTGTCCAAATCACCACACCATTTCATGTTTACCAGCCACAATTTCACTTGTGATCTCGAAGAACCCACACTGTGAGTTGTGATGACCTCAAAATCATCAGAACTTTACAGTCATATGTGCTCAACGATCCTTAGCGACAGGGAACCTCAGGCCTTTTCCTTAAACTCTTATACTTCTTCTTATGCATATCACTTCTGAAGTTGTTGTGAATTATATCTTCCATAAATAGTGGAAGATTTTATGCGTGTACTTTGGTGAGCACGTTGTTTGGTAGTTTGTCGTAGACTGTGTTTGGGTGAATTCCCAGCAAACTTGATCTTTGCAATCTACCGAAAGACGGAGTAAAAACCTATCTATTCATACATATTTGGGGAATAAAAAATATTTGTATGACAATGCAATTAATTTTGGGGTTGGGAGATTCCGGAGTAGAGAGAGGACTTTGAAAACTGGAAGAGATCTGCAGGGTAAGGGTAAATGTGACCTCGTACACCAGTGAGAGCATATTCCATTCTGAACAGATGGTGTAGAAAAAGCTTCTGTAGGTAAATGAACAGGTGAAAAGTGTATGTGCACATGCGTGCGCTAGTTTTGTTTACATTCTGCTAGTGTGTGTTTACTTGTTCCTTTCTTTGTGTGTGTATGTGCTTGTGAAAGAGAAAGAGAGAGAAAGAAAGTGTGTGCGTGCATGTGAAAGAGAGAGAGAGAGAGAGAGAGAGAGAGAGAGAGAGAGAGAGAGAGAGAGAGAGAGAGGGGAGAGAGATAAAGAAAGAGAGAATGTGAAATATAAACCAGACAAAAGATATAAAAGAAAACGACTGGAAAATTGTCAAGATGAAAAATTGTGAAGACATTGGTTTTTTAGTAAATAGTACAAAAGATGCAGTTAATTTAATTACATAGTTGATTTATAATTAGACAAAATGAAAATATATTTTTCTTCCTCGCACATTTACGATTGCCATTGAAATTAGTAAAAATGTATTGTTACTACAAGTTTGATTATACTGAGTCTTGTCCTGTCAGTGGTTTGCTGTTTTTATTTTCAATCAATCCAGTCGATGGTTGCTATACAATGAAGCAGTGACGTGATTTCGTGGTGATTAACGATTAACAATGGCATTACTCCCTGTTCGGCTTCGGATGACACACTAAAGTTTAGTCTGTATTTTTATTATTTATGCAGCTGTTGTACATTATTTAATATCAGAGAATAGTAACTAGGAAGTATACGGTGTCTTACGCATACAAATGAAATATTATTGAATACCGTCTGAAGGAATAAAAGATATAAAATGATTGCTAAATCTCCAGTCATTCGTAACCAGGGATCATTATATGAAATATAACCTTAGTTCTGAGAGACCAGTCTCTCAGTTTGTACTTTCCAACTGCACTAAAATATATAGGGTCAAGGTTATTCCTTGAAACCCGCAGCAATATGCTTCTGTTACTAAGCAACTTTCTTTTTTTCCCCACATAAGCGTGGAATCTCATGTTAAAAAAAGCCATATACTGCATAGTATAACAATGGAATGATCTTTAAATATTCATGTGAATCTTTCGTATATAATGCAATAAATGCACACGCTCTGTCTGGCATGTACAGATTCGTACCTACAAACGTTTGCAGGAATACGAACTCCTTCTCAAACGTTCTTTGACCGGTAAACATTTAGCAGATTTTTTTAACGATATCCAGATACACACGAGTACGTAGTCTCTCAATTGTATTTGTGCAGACGTAAGTTCTTATGTCATTTGCGCATGTGAATGTTAGTGTGGATATATGCCATATAAGTGAATATCAAGACAAGAAGTATTTGCCTTGGATCAGTTTTGTATTCAGTTTTTTGTATGCTTGGTCCCTGAAGATTTCAACCATGCTGTACGAGATTTGGAAATCAGTCACTTATAACTGTAACACTGAGACCATTTGGTATCAAGAATGAGTGAAAACATCAACATATTCAGTGTACCAAGGGGTAAATACTCACAGTACCTCTAACAAGTTTTAGTATCAAACAGATATAACACGTTCGCAAAACACTCGAAGTAAATGTAGTTTGTTACAAGGAATTAGCTAGTCCATAACAATGCTGGAACTATAATAGCAGACGACAATATAACATCCGACTTCTGAATAATGATTGGACAAAGAACTGTTGTAAGCAACATCAAAGTAGTTAAAGTCGTGCAAAGCAAGCCGGATTCGCCGGTATAAACGATTGGACGAAGTAAAAAACTTTGGAAATTTGGATGCCCAGCCTCTATTGATAGGGGTTAAGAGGTGGGGGCTTGTACACATTAAATGAAATGCCATTTTGAACAGATTTAGCTGTAGAATTTAGTGTCATTTATTCATATTCAGCTAATTCAAAAAGTTTCAAGAATAGATGGAAACAGCTTTTTAAAATTCATTTTCAGATATTTTCCTCACTTTGCTTCAAAAGTCCTGAATGTCACACGTCTTTTCGGAATTTGCTGAGCTTGTTGTGCGAATTAAAACAAACGGTGCATCGCTGGTAGTTTGGAAATGGAGAAAAAATAGGTGCTTTTGAGAAAACGATCAAAAAATTTCCAAGAAGAAAGAAAAATAGTGAAGACCATTGTTTTTGAGCAATTAATACAAAAGATGCGGGTAATATGATAACCAGTGTTGAAATATAATTAGACAAAATAAAGATATTTTTGTCATCATCGCACAATTTACGATTGCAATTGAAGTTAGTAAAAAAGAATTGTTACTTCAACTGTAGGATTTTGATTTGTTGACTTTTAGCTGATTATTTAAAATAAAGTTGGAATTCATTTGGAGATTGTTATGATGGAGATTTTGTGTATAAAATTGTGTGTGCGTACATATGTGTGCTTGCGTGCATTTGGATGTATCTATATATGTTTCTATTAATGTGTGCATTCTTGGTTTCAACAAGTAGGAAATACTCGTATTCAAGCATGATGTTTATTTATAGGCGTGTGTACGCTCTCTTGCATATATATATATATATATACATACTGATATCTAAGCCAAGAGAGCTGTGAGAGAAAGCGTGGGAAAGAAAAAAACCAGAAAGATTTGAATGAAAAACACTATAAAAGAAAGACAACATGTCGTTCATTCTTATATGGCCATATGATGGTTAAATGAAATGGAAAAAAATATATTTATACTCACAGATGTGGAGAAATTGCTTTTGCTTGCTGTGGGCTAATGGATGTCTGAAAACCTTGCATTGTTTATATGTTGCAATTAAGAGGAGTGTTTCAAGCACTTATTTTGTGGTTCAATAACATTATTTATCGTACATGCCTGCTTTAAAATCATGTTATTATTTTATTATGTTATATCAGTTCCACTTTTACTTCAAAATGCTGCCAATCTACAGAGTAAGAGAACTGAGCGGCCGATCCTATCCATCTTACAATGAATCGCCCAAAATGTGTCTGTCTGTCTACATGTCTGTCCGTATGTACTCACTTACCACAAAAACGACTTGATATAAATCCATGAAATAATCAGTGGATACAGATTTGATCACCGGGAAGTGTTTTTTTTGCAAATTAGTGTTTGTTTTAGGGGTTTTCCATTCAGGGGAGGGGAGTCTATTTACATGATTATTCATCACTGTTAAAAACACCTTTTGATGACTTAATAAAAGAATATTTTTTCATTCTCTTTTCTCAACTCAATTTTCGGAGAAGAAAATTTTGACGAAGACTACGTTCTTCATTCAGAAAGAAGCGAAAGCATTTTTTAACAAGTCTCATATCCCGATGTTTATTAGTTGTACATGAGTAACTTGAATTAGCGCATGTTTTGGTGAAGTACTGGAAAGGTACATTCTTCCAAAACATGAAATTTTCGGATCAGAGGTTACGTCGATCACATGGAGGGAACTTTTATTTATCACTTTAAAAAAAAATATTTCCGGGTTCAAAATCGGGGTGGGGGAGATTTTTCTTCATTTTTAGGTGTCCAGACTGAAAAGTAATTTTCCCAATATTCAGGAGTCAAAACGCAAACGGATCTTTCTCATTTTCAGGGGTCAAAATCGTTAGGAAATAGTTTGTGCTTTCAGGGGTCAAAGTTGGTTTGGGGGAGATTCTTTCTTCATTTTTAGGGGTCAAAATTACGGGATGAGGTCACTTTCAGGTTCCAAAACTGAAGGTCGAACTTTTTTTCACTCTTAAGGATCAAAATCGAGGGGAAATTTTTCTCCACTTTTTGGGATCGAAATCAATTGGAATCAAATAAGTCAAATAAGGTGGGTTTTTCTTCTTTTGAAAGGTCAAAATTCAGGGGGTAGATTTTTTTTTTCACTTTTAGGGTTCAAAATCGAAGAGGAGACTTTTTCTTTCTTCATTTGCCTGGAATTGAAGTTCAAGAGCCCATTTAAAAAAAAAGATAATTTTAATCACGAGCTGCCCCTCCCCTAAGGGACAGACGCTACTGCACAGTTTTCCCACCTACACTAGAAAGATTGCTTTTATGTATTCACATATACTGCTTTACCCAAACGTTATCTAGCCCCATACATAAAAACCATACATATCTTCTCCTTTCCCTTTTTTCAAATTTTTCTTTAGAAAATAAACACACAGTTCAATTTGCAACAATTAAGATTTGAAATTACCCCCCGCCTCAACAAAACAACAACTACTAATGAAAAAGAGAAAACACATTAATATTGTTTTAATGATGTCAGAATAATGAGTCCAAATGGGTCAAACATGTTTAATTAAAAATTTTGCTACTCTGCTAAATTAGTGATAATCGTACCACAAAATTATATCCAGAATGAAATTACTTTGATAGCTCTCTTGTTACATTTTATCTGGTCCCAAAAGATGCTTAACTATCTAGGACAGCACGGTAATTGGCTTCAGAAATGTTATTAGTTGTAACTGTTGGGACATCATCACTCAGGACAGAAATCAGCGTTGGTTTCTTTAGCGAAAATCGTGCACAACCATGTTATTGCATGCATAGAGAGATTTCAGGTCAACGAATATAAACCATCAGTCTCAAAGATATTGTTGAATGATATGGGTAAAGTTTTTCCGTGTTCATTTCATGTCGGCAAGATACCAATTTGTAGGTTTTGTGGTCCTACAAGTATTAATGTCACCAGATACAATGCTGGTAAAATGACTTGTATTGACAAGAAAATAGAAATTAATTTTGTACCCACGAGGCGACTTTTGTGCCAAATTCCGTGACATCATGAACAGAAAGTTGGAGAAGACGAAAGCCGCCATTTTGTAAATCCCACTTGTTGATCCGCGTTGGTCTTAAAAGTTCCAATTGATATTTTCACTCTTATATATAGTCAGATCATGTATATCCTTCTGTTCGTATCCAGCCATCGAATTATGTTCCTATCAATCAGTCTAAATTATATTCATGGTAAAATATTCAATATCTGGTAACGTTACAAAATGAAAAGTGATGAAAATTGTAACTTTCTTGCTGAATGAGTCTTTTATAAGAGCTGGAAGATTTTTTTTTGCACTTACAGTTTTTCCAAGCCTAATGATTTGTAAACTTACTCAGGGGTCAGTTCGGTAAATTTTTGTAAATTTAAAATATAGAAAAACTCATAAATGTTAACTTATGTCTTTGAAGCTCTCGAGGCAAACAGAGAGATAGAAATATCATAGGTCATATGTAGTTCAAACACTTATGCATTAAACATTATGAGAGCACCGGTGTAGAGTGGTAGTCAGCAACCTGATCTCGAAGACAGTTCACTTGTACACATTGTTGTACGAGCCAGGGAGAGGAAGGGGAAGTGCCCCCCCTCCATTCGGGCCAAATATATTCAATCTTCAATTTCGAGCAAATTAGTGTAATTCGGGCAAAACCGTGAAAATTTCGGGCAAATCGGGCATTTCGCCCCATTTAACGAAAGAGTTCCCATACGCCCATGCTTGTACAGTGAGATTGCTCAACACAGGATATTTAAACGATTTTGTGTCAGGGACGAATTAAGCTAAGTTTAGTGAATATCTGAAATAAGCATGCTGTTGAATTTTGTCTGATCACCGACTTAAGGCTATGCCAACCCTGATCAGTAGTTAGATAGGTGACCAGTTAGAAACATCAGGCATTTTGCCGCCCACAAGTACGTGTGTGGGGCGCCTACATTAAAACCGACCTTATGCCACATTCTGCCCCGTGAGTAGGTAATTAAATAATTGCATCACGATGCAGAGAGAGAGAGAGAGAGAGAGAGAGAGAGAGAGAGAGAGAGAGAGAGAGAGAGAGAGAGAGAGTTTGTATAAGGGAATGATTATGAAACATAAGTCAAAATAGACATTCACACACGCACGCGCACACTTATACCTTATATCCAGGTTTCTAATTATAAAAAAAAAATCATTAGTTTTCGTGTAAACTTCATTTTTAATGAATCTTCTCAAGATGAGAAAAGTAATATATACAAGATTTCCATCAAAAATTTGATGTATTTGACTATGGAGACATTTATCCTGGCATTTAGTTTCCATCGTTACCTTCGATGTAGTCCCTTCGGGTATGTAAAGAGCGGTTTCACCAAATTTACTGCACGCATTCAGATCACCTGCGCTGGTCAAAGCCGCAAGTATGGGGTACCCAGTGAGGATCAAATTCACTACACAGTAGAGATTTTCTGCGAGATCATCCTGTCAACCATTACACTACGGCAAGACTTCTTAAATAACCACACTGCAGAAGGGTATACCCAGAAGCATGCCCTCAAGAGAACAGACACAACAACAAATGCTACACTGACTTGTCAAACGAAGCCACAACTTGTTAGCAGGATTTGCTCGTACGTTAATCCAATACGGAAGGATATCTAAAGAATTTTCTTCCGTCATATCTCAGTCAATGACAGGAAGCATTTTTCTGTATCCTTCCACATTTTCTAGTCGCCCTGTTCCTGTTAGATAATGGTGCAGTTCGCCTTTACGACTAGCCTTCTTTTATCACATTCGTACAGTTTTTATGGGAACCATTGCCTCCATTATGAAAAGCCGATGATACTAGCAAAATTGAGACTCGTACCTATTACACCAAATTAAGAATCATGTATCGGTCTTGGCCTTTTACTGAAAATTAAAGGTAAATTTAACATTTATTGCAACAAAAACAAACTCAACAGGTTTGGTGTCCTCAGTATGAAAATTGTTGGAAGGGAAAGTTTTGAAAATCGCCTAAATATGAACCTACCAAAAACGCCTTTTCACCAAAGTCGGTGACCGTAGAAGCCTATATTTTTGAGCGTGCTAGATTTTACCATGCAGTCAATCAAACGAACCAATTAAAATCAAACTGCTGATAAAACTTAAATCAAAGTAAATCAATATCAAATAAAATGTTAAACTTTGCTGAACAGTTTTCAACTGAGAGATATAAATGATTAATCGCTGAACGAATGAACCCATAGAATATGTGCACGCAACATAACATCGTTATCATTCTTGTCACAGGTGTCCTGCACTGAGTTGGTGCAGCTAGACTCCCTGCAGTTTTCAAACGTGCACCTGACACTGTTCTTTTTGCATGCGTAGGTTGTTGCAGTCAGCCTCTCCGTTGCACTTATCAGGAGCAGGGTGTAGGGTTGTCAGAATTGGCATAACACCATTGTCACACCTGTTCAGTAGATTTCTTCCATCCTTGCAAGTGCAAGCGCACACACGCAGGATATGATACTTTGCTGCTCTTGGCGTTAGTTTTAAGACCTGTGGCTGAACATATGTTGAGTTAGATGCCACCATCTCAAAGGACCATTGATATTGAATGGAGCCCAGGGTGTCCGTTTATTTTCCATTGCTGAGAACCCCCATTGATTCATTTCCTTTATTTCTTCGGCGAGACTACCTGTAGAAGTTCTGGCTGCCACCAACTGCATTTAGTGCCGGGACATTATGCCCGAAAAGGTCCCAGATGGCATCAGCAAGGGGTGGAGGTTGGCTCGTATCTGAGAGCTAACAAGTTAATCGCCTTCATATACCGCTAGGACCATTAGTCTCAGGAAGAGTAACTATGGATTAATTTGAATTTGATCTCCTGACAGGACTTCCTACCAAGAGTAACATGTTGTTCCTTCTTATCGAAGGCATACTCAGCAAATCTAGTCCATTCGTAGACCTTGTATCAACATTGACGTGGGAAGAGACATGCTCTCCACTGGCAATGTTTCGCTGGTTAGGGTCATTGCTGAACAGATTTTACTTCTGTAGATAACTGGGATCTGTTGATGCGCCCTGTCAGTCACGGGATTGCTTTGCTTTGGTCATGTTCTGCTCTCCAGTGTTGTAATTGATCCTCATGCATCTGCTGAAGATGCATTTTTGGTGTACAGTTTGTGTCCCGATGCTGTCAGGTAGGGTAGCATATCCATAAGATCTAATTATGTGTAAAACAAAACCCTTTGAAAAGCTTACATAAATTGCATTAGCAGGTATTTGGAAATTATAGATTGAAATGATATAAATTTGGAAAAATCATTTTACATCTTCAATGACAGACACACAGACACACACACTCACATACACATATAGATATACGTATATAATTCGATAAAAAAGAGAGATGGCCAAAAAAGTCCATCAGGCAAAAAGGTCAGGTCAAATATAACCTTCTCAGGCTCACTAACAATCCTTCTACCCAAGTATCATACAAGAAAAGCATACCAGTTCAGTTGGCTACGATAGAACAGTGCAGCAGCTGGAATACAGCCATAGCTGCCGCACTGAAGTTTATCAGAACATCAGCTGCCAGGGCAATAGTAGTGCTGAGAAATAAAAACTATCACAAACATCACACTGAAGATGCTGTGCTAACAGAAATATCTGCACGGTAGAAAGCATTAAAGCTACGTATTTATCAAAACAGCCCAAGTGAAGGTAGCACAACACTGCGAAAACATCATATTGCCTAATGTTAGTAAACGTCTGAGACCTTGAGATTAGTAGGGCAAATTTCCTGGCAGATTACATCACCCCCACAAATGAATGTCGGATGATGTTCAGGGCTGCCTGTACTCTCAAAGTTACTGGCCCTATTCAATCTCTCTCAGTAGATAAGGGTAACCGCTAGCTTAAAGCCTCGAAATTAGTCATGAATAAGGACAAAAAAAATTTCACTCACATATATATGTCTGACACACAAAAAACAGTTGAAAATGATATCCCTTACATGATATGAGGACTGGAGGAAGAGCAAGATTCTAGGATCGATTCTCCTTAGCTCAATTGATACAGCGGTATGTTGTTTGATGGGTAACATTGCTTTCCGATGTTTTTGGAAGATATGAATCCGTGAATCAAAGATTCCCCTATCAAGGCTACATGTGTGTGTTCGATGACATACTATTACAACTGCTGGACTGCTCCCAAGAACTAACCTCTGGTGACTACAAGAAGTTAATTAAAAGTCCGGCCGATTTTGGCATTTTCGATCCCTACTTAGCGAAGCTCAGTTTTATGCTTTACTACATGACCTCTCAGTACTGATTGTTTTTCCCCGGGTGATACACACACACACACACACACACACACACACACACACACATATATATATTATATATATATATATATATATATATATATATATATATATATATATATGCTTTGTCTGGAACTGAGGTGTTACAAGAAGCTGGTGTTTTCTAAGTGGTCTGTGTGTTGTGGTAGGTAGCTTGGTAGTTAATTAAATGGATACCTGAGCAGCATTGGTATTACTGATAGAAATAAACTGGACTGTTTATTTTCTTTGCAGCTTATTGTTAGACTATATGTTGAAAATGTATGGCTTAATCGGGGCAAAACAAGCATTCATAATCCAAAAAATCATATTTATACAAAAAACAGAAAAAGTTAAGGGACAAGTGAAAATACTTGAAAAAAAAACATAACAAAATTGATAGATCAATTCCAAAATCAGCATCTATTATGGTGACCCTTGTTTATGGTGACCCTTGTTTATGGTGACTCGCAAAAATATTTTCCTACATAATTTGAGAGTAATCTCTTTCCACTCAGTTTCAGTTTTCTCCCTAAGATCATTCAAGCTCTTGGGATTTGAAGTTCTCCGACCAACTTCCATAGATTTTCTATTGGAAGTGCTTTAAACAGGCCAGATCATTTTTGAAAATCTTTCCTGATTCATGAAGTCCTTAACTGTCTTCACTGTAATACAGGGTACACTATCCTAAATGAAAATGGGTGACTGATTCTCAACCGAATGGAAGTATAGAACAACATGCTGGAGAAGTTCTTTATATACTTCAGGGTCCAACTCACTAACCAGACAAACCAGAGGGCCAATGCCAACTGTAGAGATAACGCTCGGACCCCTCACACTGCCACTTCAAATAAGCCTTAATAAACTAACAAATCTCGTCTACAACTACGCGTTACAGTCTTTTTTATCATCAGATTCCAGTGAATTGAACTTAGATTCATCATTAAAGTGGCTCTAGGCCCACTGCCTAGGAATCCAAAGAACAGAGGGTCCACTTTTCAGTTATTACACCTGATGAGTGGTTTCACTGCAGGGATCCAAAATTTCAATCCAGCTTCAATGAGTCGTGAGTCAACACTTGCAAACCTGAATTTTCACTTAACTCCCGTGAAATCATAGTCTCGTATATATCTGCCATGGATGTTCTTACAATCATGAAGTTTTTCTCCTTTATAGGTTTGCAAGGTCATTCGGTCGTCTTTTTAGATTCTTAGGTACTCTAATAGGTTGTAAGATTATTTTTGTAGATTCTCTGTTTCAGAAATAACAATCAAATGATATAATTCATTTCGGCCTTTCCTTGAATTTTCTTTGCTATTGTATATGTCATCTATATATATATATATATATATATATATATATATATATATATATATATATATATATATATATATATATATATATATAACTATCGCTATTTCACAATTATTACTTATGGTCTAAATATGATGAAAATAACGTCAACATTGTGCCGGCAGAAAACCTGTAAATGTCTAGCAAAAAAAACAAAAAAAACCAAAAAAAACAACAAAAACTATGATAAAAAAAAACCGACCCCAAAACAAAACAAAACAAAAACCAACAAAAACAAAACAAAAGCAAATCAAACACAACAAGAATAAACTACTGTTAGCACTTGTAAGTAATTTTGGATGTAAAAGCTTCATACACAAATCATTAGCTGATATTTTACATGGATCTATGCAATAGTGTACTGGTAAATTTACAATTGAATTTATAAATGACTCCTCCGAGGAACTGATTAGCAAGACTGTTAATGGATCTATAGATACATTTTTTCAAGTGTGTTAAGAATTTTAAGGATGTTTTTTCATATTAGACTGAATATTAGACTGAATTCAATTCATTGTTGTCTTAGAAATTCCACCAAGAGTAAAATATAAGTCAATGACAAAATTTAAATATTTCATCTCCCCCGATAAAATAACAGGGGTAATAACCTCGTTTATCTCCCTTAGATTGTTCTTGCAGAGTGTTTCGTCTTGTTGTATTCAGAGGGAGGTAATCAAGTCCATTGCCTCCCTTGTACCGCTTGCACAATATTGTAATTGGAATAGAAAATAACGTCAGCGATATTCTCTCATTTACGGGAATAACTTTGAAGTAGATTGAATATTTACAGGGCGAAAAAAAAAAAAAAAAAAAAAAAAAAAAATTAGAGCTACATTTGAAAAAGCTCAATTTATCAAATGTACCAAAAACAAGACTAGGAGAAAAGTATCATTGATAAAAAAGTATTGCTCATAAGTATTTGAACGAGAACAAAATCTGTTTTTATTTCCTGAAATTGCAGGGTCCATTATGACGGGGATGGGGCGGAAAATCGAAATTAGTTTATTACTTTGACAACTCTTATAGCAATGTGAATTCACTTTCTAAATCTCCTTGATCAATTGTGAACTTGCTTCTTTTCATTCAACAATTTGATAAAAAAAGCAAAACCGTATATATATATATATATATATATATATATATATATATATATATATATATATATATATATATATATATATACATATATATATATATATATATATATAAATATATATATATATATATATATATATATATATATATATATATATATATATATATATATATATAGTGTATTCAGGCAATAGTTTTTCTTTTAGCAGCTCCATTTTATTTGTTGTTTATTCTGTTTACATTGTCTACGCCAAATGTAATAAGGGAGATTATTTCAAATAAGAGTTTTCTATATAATATAACGTAATTTATAATTATGCACATACGCATATATATAGGAACATGTATACACACACATATAAACACACACACACATTCATATATATACATATAAATATATATATATGTACAAACATATACATACAGGTGCAAACATAAATATATATATATATATAAATACATATATATATATATATATATATATATATATATATATATATATATATATATATGTACGAACATATATACATATATGTACGAACATGAAAGTTTAACAAAAAGATTGAAAAAAATCCTTATCTGTTGTATTTAACAAGATTTGAATTAACGAAGAAGTGCTGCCTAAATACACACACAGAATATATATATATATATATATATATATATATATATATATATATATATATATATGTGTGTGTGTGTGTGTGTGTGTGTTTGTATACATATATATATATATGTGCAAACATATATGTATATATATATATATATGAGTGTATGTGTGTATACACACACACACACACACACACACACACACACACACACACAATTATATATATATATATATATATATATATATATATATATTCTGTGTGTGTATTTAGGCAGCACTTCTTCGTTAATTCAAATCTTGTTAAATACAACAGATAAGGATTTTTTTCAATCTTTTTGTTAAACTTTCTTGTTTATGCTCATGAGGAAAAAATATCTGGATGCAATAACTAACAAGAAGATTAAACATTTTCCCCTTGTTCGTCGTATTCAACCAGACATGCATATATATTAGTTTGGTGCAAAAATAATCGCAGTTTTTGTTTTTTTAAAACTTGATGCCTTTTTGGGGAATAAAATATTAATTTACTATGTTCACAAAATACAACATTTTAAAGTGTGATTTTCCCTCTATTTATCTAATCTGGACGTATTCTTTTCCTTAAGTATTCTTGTTTATTTGGGTCTCACTAATTGAAAATTGGAGACCCCCCCCCCCCAAATAAACAAATTTGGTTGCGCGAGTTCAAAATGGGACATAAATGGAAACTCTCCTCAATATCAACCAAGTATTTTGCCAGGGAACTGACAGCGAATAAACCGTTCAATAATGGTTCCCAAAACTTCGAAATAGAGATGAAAGATGCGAAGACGTTGATGTCTGTCTGTTGGTTGGTGACATCCAATTGAGGGCCATTATCGGGGTGGACCGACGTAAAATACCCCGAGAGGTTACGGAGAAACTGAACGTTTATCATTCAACATTTGTTCAACATTTGCACCAAATTAGAAAAGCGAAAATGCTCGATATGTCGTACGGATGACCCTGAATGAAAAACAAAACAAAAAAAGCTCGCACGATGAACGAATAACTCTGTGGGAATTGAACGAATTATGATACAAAACTTTACTCCACACAGTTTACCCATCAGAACTCATTCAGATCGACTACTGTTTCCTGCAAGGGAAGGTCTCCAACAACCGAGTAGCAGCTAAAAACATCCCGAAGAATTCATTGATTCCAGGACCCTAGGAATCTATCCTTCTGGGAAAAATGGACGTTTATAGTTTGCAAGGATATGTAGATTCTGAGGGTTTTTTTTTTTTACTTCGATTGATAACTTTTATTCTATGCTGATATATTTTGCTTTAAAGTTGATAGTGAAAAACCACAAATTTCTTTTTGCACCGACCTAATATGTATATGAGTGTGTGCATTATGTGGATATAGAATTTGATAATCTTGAAGTATTATCGCATTTAGGAAAATTCATACTGATGAAGCCTCAGTTTTGAGGAAATTTCCTCTGGTGAAGGAAGGAATGAGGCCCCGGGTTTAGCTCCCCGGACGGTGATATAAGCCAAGTATTAGTCTTCAATTTAAACCAACACCAAATATCGATTTAAATAAAAGTGAAAATATAAAATTTGTGGAACAGACGATGAAGAGATCAATAAGATCAAATGCACGGTCACATGGAGCATAAACTTACAGGAAACAAGATGAATAAATACATTTTGGTACCAGAAGAAGTTTTCTCAGATGTAAAAATAAAATTGAAACTGGAAATATAATTAGTTTATGACCAAAAAGCAAGCTCGAGGTGAGATTGAAAAAGTTCTGATTGATTCGATTTAGTGGTAGAGCATAAAATACTGTTGATTTTTTTTTCACCATTGGCAGAGGTTTTTCATTATATCATGTAGTAATCTACAGAAAAACACTACGACTTTTTTATGAATGGATACCAGTGAGTGCCCTCTCTCTCTTTCTCTCTCTCTCTTTCTCTCTCTCTCTTTTCTCTCTCTCTCTCTCTCTCTCTCTCACACTGTACTCTTTACAAGAGTATTAAGCTCTTATAATTTCTGAAATGAGGAATTATAATCACCAGCTTGAGTGTCTGTCTACGCCATGTTTAACACCATATTATGAAGGAGTAACAAAAAAAAAATCCATTTACTGTTGATCCATGAAAGTGAAAAATGTTTACCTACATTTTCAACTCCTTAAGAGAGAGAGAGAGAGAGAGAGAGAGAGAGAGAGAGAGAGAGAGAGAGAGAGAGAGGGGGGAGAGAGAGAGAGAGAAAGTCTCCCTTATCTTTTGACCCTTTGAAGAGATGGAAAAAGTTACCCTTAAAGGGGAAAATTCGCTTCATTTTTGAACGCTTAAATGCGGAAAAAGTGGCTGTGTTTGAAATGGACAACAAAACAGACTTTCAAGGAGGGGAGAGTTTCCAAAAGAAAACTTGCGAAAAACATGCTCCCATGAATAGTAGTAATAACTTTTGTTGTTCTTGAGTTTTACGGTCATAGGAGGGCGGACATTTGATTAATTGTAGTATGAGATTATCCACTGGTTACCACAGAGTAAAGCTGGAATAAATCAGCATTAAAAAAAATCACGGTTATCTATACGTATATTTACTATACTATACTTTAGACTTGGGAGGTTTTCTCACCAGGCCATATTTCATAAAAAATAGTATCATATTCGTAGATCAATCCTTATAAAGGTCCCTCCAAATATTCCTTCCAGCTACAGTAAACATAAGAAGACCACCGAAGTTAGACACAAATGGCTTCACTGCAAAACATCATGAGCATAGCGAGAACCAATCAAAATTTGTCTCTCTTCAATAATGATTTAGTGAATTGAGAGAGATCATGTTTACATTTGGTGGTATGATGATTATATCAGCGTTTGGGCAAGTGTGTATTTATTTATGAATTATTTAACTGATACCAATTTCGACAAGTTGATGCCAAGATTTATTCAATGGGTGTGTGTACATTATTTCAAAATTCTAACATGATTTTCCAACTTCAGACAGAATTTGATTTAAGAAGAAAACATAATGATCAATATAATTCTGTGTGAGGAAATCTATGAAGCACAATATATTTTTCGAATGATAAAATCTAATTATATATGAGGAAATTGAGTGAGAATAAAAATGAGTCTAAGGGAGATAATCATAGATATTATCCCCCTTGTCCCGTGATTGCTTCCCTTGCAACGTCATTGCTATATGTAATTTCAAGAAAATACATGGGGAAAGTTTTCTTCCTTTTCTTTTTCTTAACTCTCATCGTACTTTCTATAATCGAAAAATATTAAGAAATCAGCACGTAAGAATGTCTTTTGAATCAGGCGTTTTGAGTGAGCTACATGTTGGTATGAAATCGACCTGTGGACGTTCGAGAAATCTTGTGATTATTCTATTTGCGGGGATAACCAGCATTACCCGAGGAAAATATTTTTCAAAATGAAAACAAATCAAATTTCAGATCGATTTCATATAAGGAAAAAAATAATGTTTTCCCTGGATTTTGACCCCTAAAATCATAAAAACTGTTCTCCTCTCATTTTGATCTCTAAAAGGGGAAAAAAAGTTTCCGCTCCATTCTATTTGACCTATAGAAGGAGAAAAGAGTTCCTTTCCCTAATTTCGCCCCCCAAAAGGAACACCCATCCAGATTTTGACCCTTAAAAAGGGGAAAGAAGTACCTTTCGATTTTGACACCTGAATGGAAAAAATCCCTTACCCGACTCTGAACCTAAAAGAGAAAAAAACCCACACTTTGAGTTCTAAGAGAAGATAAATATTTCCCTCACCTTTGAGTCTCAGTCTTTTCTTGTCTCACATAGGAACGTTATCTCTCTCTCCCTCTCACCTCATATTTAAAAAATCTCTCTCTCTCTCCCTCTCTTTCATATGAAAATATTTTTCACTCCTCCACTTTTGACACCTAAAAGAGATACAACATTCCTTCATTTTTGTCTTTTGGCAAGATCTGCTTTCTCTCCGCTGCACGCTCAACACTCCCACTCTGTTTTTTAAACTTTTTTCTCTCTCTGGTATATTAATGCTCTCTCTCCTCTCTCTCTCTCCTCCTTCTCTCTCTCTCTCTCTCTCTCTCTCTCTCTCTCTCTCACACACACACACACACACGTCAATAAAAAACGTAATCTCTACACCCTTTCTCCGATACATATGAACATTCTCTCTAATAAAACCAAATTTTTTATTAAACACATTAGGAACACTTTCTACGTCCAAACTCCGTCATGGGATACTGGTCTACGTCCCAACTCCGTCATGGGATACTGGACATAAAACAAATGTTCAGTTCAGTATAATACTTGCATTGTAAATCGATCCCATCCCTTGTTAAAAACTCGATAGTGTTGGAATTTGAAAGACAAAAAACAAAAAACAAAAAAACAAAACAAGACCCCCCCTAAAAAAACAAAAACAAAAACAAAAGCAACCAAAAAAACAACTCAGGATCAAACAGGTTAAGCTAATATCCATGTAATGAAACATTTCGTTTGTCTGTAATGCTCGAACAGACAGATACGCCAGTAACATTCGTATTGTATCGAGATATGTGCACCAATCAAAGGTAGTTGCAATATTAAAAAACAAACGGAGACGTCAATTTATCACGCCTCATTTATACTGGCTCAACGGTCGTCTTCGCCATTCGTCAAGGTCGATTTCAAGTCACTCCCTCAGTACCGGAATGATATTATAATTTTTGCAACCAAATAAAGGAAACTACTCTATAATTAGTATTTTCCCCCAAACCCCTCACATTTGACCCCCCACCAAATAAAAGAATTTCTCTCAACTTTTACCACTATAAAAACGTTATAACAATATGAGACCAGGTAAAAAACAAGATAAAATATTGTTATCAGAGTATGAGTTCAGGTAAAAAGTTCAACCTAAAAAAAGAGTCATCAGAAAAAAAAAAACTTCCACCAGACTGTGTTATCAGAAAAGGAAAAAAATGGTGTTATAAAATTCTATCATGAATGAAAAATGCTCCATTTCGACGTCATCAACAGTGAACGCACAAAAAAGGTCTAATACTACATTATAAGGCTGACCACCCCCAAAATGTAATGTAACAGTTGAAAATTACAAAGAAATAGTTTATTTTCTTTGTTACCCTTTCCTTGAGATAGGACAGAAAAAAACTTTGCTTACGTTATGCTGTTCTTGGTGGATTACAGTAATACATGCCCACAAACAGAAAAACTATTTTTCAACTCCAAAACTAGAGTTGGCTTCATTTTTCTACCGTAACAAGAAGCACAAAAAGAACAATCCTCACCGAAATTAACGATGTAAACCGATTTGTAAAATTCACATACCCCTACAATGATTTAAAACCACGGTCAACTGATTGCCAAGAGGCTATCTTACTGATTGAGCTGAATTAACAAATCTTAGATATTAACAAAAATCTATCATACAAATACCCAGGTTTATTTCATTCCAGTAAATAAACAATATAAATTAATAAAATTGAATGTTTCATATTTTCTCAAATTGTTATGTATACAATACAAAAGGTGCAATAATCATCTACAGTTGAAATAGACGTTGTAGTCGAGGTCGACCCTGCAGCCTACAACAGAAAGATATGTTTGCATTTATGAGTAATTGTACCAGAGAACATGACGGTTTTTCGATGGAAATACCTAACAATATTATCATAATTACTATATTGCCCATAAAACTACTATTTTGCTCTTATAACTATGTAAGAAATTAAATTATTCATTTGAGTATACACACTGTATTGAATTGACTACATCAGCCATACAGAAAAAAAAACAGATAAATAAATGAATAGAAAATCAAAATGGAAACAATTAAAATGAAAATCTAATGAACCTTTTATTATTCATAGAAGAAATATTTGAAAAATTGAGTGAATATTAATTCTCGAATGCTATGGAAAATCTCATGTGGCAACGACTTTACAGTGGTGGCACCCAAATCCTCTTGGACTCTGTGTTACTGATTTGTATAAGAAGGGAGATAATCGAAATTTGTCATGAAAAGGGAAATAACTCAATTTACCTCCCTTACACTATTTCAGTGCTTTCTCCGAGTAACACGACAAAATCTGATGTTTAAATCATATTCGTGACAAATTAAAAAACAAAACAAAACAAAACCGAACAATAAAAACAAAAACAAAATGACTCATGAGCATAGTGTTTTAATACGGCAATTACAATGACAAGTATTTATATCTCCAAGAAATGGATCAAAATTGAAATAATTACGTCCCTCGCTGCAATATCATGGCAGAACAGAAAGTTAACCAGCTGAAGGTTTCATGACAACTGAAAGACAACATATATTACATCCTTATACAAAAAAATTGACAGAATCGTTTTCAAAAGAAGTTTGAAAATAAAAATTGATAACACTGAAACAAGATCAAAAATCGGAAAATTATGTACGAAATCCAGAAATCCTAGCTCCAAATTTTATATTAGAAAAGTAAAATGGGTAATTGCTCCGTTATCAAATGAGAGGTTATGTGAACTTTTATTATTAAGAGATCTTTTTGAGAATTTTTTTGAAGAACCTAATTTTTTAAATCTGCAAACAATTAGACAACAAAATATTTTGGCTTAGATGAGCCCATCCGGTGGTTAAGATAATTGGGTACCACATTCCAAATACCCATGGAACTTTCATAAATATTCCCCGCATTCCAGAAAACTCTGATATCCTCTCAAGAGAAGACATACGTTCTTTTTTCGCACTCTTTTTTGGTATTATTACATAAGATCATGACATGAATCAACAGAACTATGAATATAAAATCATTGGGAGGGAATTAACGAGGGAGAATGTTTATATGTATGACAGAGAAAGTAATATATATATATATATATATATATATATATATATATATATATATATATATATATATATATATATAGATAGATAGAGAGAGAGAGTCTTGGTGAAAGAGAACATTAGCGATTGTCTGCAACTATTCTCTGTCCTTTTTTTTGTATCATCCCTTAAAAGGGGCAATAATGTTTTATGGTTGAAATGTAATTAGATTTCATAAATTAATTATTTTGACCATCTTGGAAAATCTGATGAATGATCCGAATAAAATTTTTGATACGTATCTAAGTTTAACGTTTTTGGCCCGTGAATAAAAATTGTGTTCTTTCCGAAAATCTGTTTGATGAATCAGAATTCAAATTTCATACTGACCTCAAATAAGCGGTTATTTTCAAATTGTCACAAGCCTGGCTACTGCAGGGTCAATCTCCGTTTCTATTTTTCTGACGAGGATCATTACTGAAATTTTTGTATCCTATATATTTATATAATAAATAAAAGAGATATTAAAGATATGTTTTTGGTATAAATATATTTATTTATCAGAATGAATACCTGTAAGATAGATTTTCATAGATATATAAGACTTGTCAGTTTGGCTCATCCGGTAAGAGAGCCGGCTACCAATGACTTGGTCTTGATTCAAATTACGGTAGGGAAATGTTAATTTTATTAATTGTATTTATTTGATAGAATTGGATAAATCTTTGCGTATTTCTATCATACATTTTGTTAGACTTGTAAGACTTTACAATTCAGCTTAGTCGGTAAGAGGCACTACAACTAATCAGTTGGCCATAATATCATATCACGGTAGAGGAATGTTAATCTTTACTTCCCTTAATTTGGTGAGTATTTCTATTGTTGTTTTTGTTACAGTTGAGAAACAAAGTCAACTGGAGTTATTATTATTCTTACTGTTGATCAGAAGATAAAAAATTGTTTTAAATTAAATTCAAGTAATGACCATGAATTAAATAAACTTTTACTATAAGTTTATTAGTTAGACAACGGACATGTATCTGCTAATCCGATCATACTAAATGACGTCAATGAAAACTCGTGAGATATATATATATATATCGTATCAGCATATATACTATGGCACGTAAAGCTTCTCCCCCTTTTCCTGCAAATGGTTTGCCAATATTTTCTCCTCATTAGACAAGATCACCCCTCGGAATAAAATGAGTTACAACATTAATTTCTATAAGTAAACCGTATCAGCTGAAGTCAGAAAGTCTTTGTTAACGATTACTGGGAGTTGCAAATTCCGAGCCAACATCGAAACCATGGGAATCGTTTATTCTTCTGTTGCATCCGACGACATTTATCGCAATACTCCCCGAAGAAATTTTAGACGACCCTCATTCACCCTGACACCAGATACTTGGCCTGAGGACCAGCACTTAACCTCAGAAAATCAAGGTATATACCACGAATGCCTCAAAAGATATTATTCTCTCCTTTATTCAGAGGAGGAAACTGATGATTCGACTGATGATTCTTTCGTACCTCCTGCCAAATGAGACCTTTGTCCTCGCCACGATTGTTTTTAGTAAAGACTTTGAATCATATCGATCGGTTAATCCGACAAACGTTTCAATATCCTCGTTGATATCCACTTGGTTTTGTATAAGCCATAATGTTGTACTATTGATCAAACCATATGCCGTTTGATGTCGTCTTAAAATGGTCCTTCCATAATAAAGTTAGTATTAAGCTTAACTCTTGGCTTTGAGTCTTTAGTATTGAAGTCTTTTTGTAATGTAAACTGAACTGATTACTTTGCGCGTTAATTTTTCACTTCTCATTGTGAGATTCTGCAATACATTGCTTGCCTGTTCATGAAAACATTAAATTGACCTAAGCTTCAAACTTTAATACTCTAGTCATATTCTCTTGTTTAGTTACATGTAATAACTGGTTTGGAAACTACTTTATGCTTATTTAACCCGTTTTTCAAGGTACATTCCTACTCTACGTCTTTGCAATGCCCCCCCCCTTTACGGCTTCAAAAACTCAGCTTGATACTGCAATAAGCTACCAACAACGCTATCAAAGTTTCCAAAGGTTCAATAAGTTGAATATTGGTACCCAGAACTTATTACTGGAAGGAAACCGTTCCATTTATCCGAAGTTAACATGCACGTACTCGCAGGGGATTCCCCCTCCCCCAGAAGAAAAAAATTGCCCACCAACTGTTCCCATACGCCATTGGAATTAATAACGAACTGGCGTCCATCATGCTTTCAATAGTTTACTTCCCGAATAGGTTATTTTAATCTTCTGTACAGTGAGCAATAAAGAATGTGTAAACATGTCTATTTACATCCCCCCCCCCCAAAAAAAATCTAGTAAATATTGACCGAACACTGAGAATCTTTGCAAACGGTCAAATCATTATCTTTATTACCAGCTGTGTGATATTACGAATAAAATAGCATTTAAATGTTAAATATCTATCAGGCGCTCGGTTAAAAATGTACCAAAAAAAAAAGCTACCAGAAACTTCGCCGTGAATGATCCACTAAATTCATCCTCTTCATTCGCATTTGTCTAGGTATGAAATACACTGAATACAAAAATTAGCTGAGCGAAACTTTCTGGAAGTCTTTAGCAGTATTTTTCTCTTGAGAACCAGAACAATGCCCCCCCCTTTTTTCTCATTTTCAATAAAGATCTTTGGAATATAATTATATGTACGACGAAGGAAAACTGGGATGCTACGCAGGCCCTCTCACCATTGACATTACCCATGAAAATGGCATGCATAATTTGCACACTCCGCTCTTTTAGATATTTTTGATTAAACCGGGAATAAATGGCTACGTATTTTGAAAGTAGTTTTTTCTGTATTGTAAGAAGGTTATGGCTTAAAGTTTTTTAAACTTTAAATTACAGTGAAAAGGAAAATATTTATACAAATAAGTCAACCAACTAGTTTAATTGTATTTCTGGATGTACTTTCACGGATTCTTCTAGTCTGGTAAACATTAAAAATAGTTAAATAGTGTATATCCTGAAATTGTAAGTATAACGTTTGTGCGTACATAATTTTTTTTTCTACGACACTATTGTGGGTTCAAGAAGAAAATTTCAATTAAATTAAATCCAGGAAAATTCTTTCCTAATTGCTCCGATCTGGATTTGTTTTTAAGCTTATGTTGGAATATAACATTTGTCCTATGGAGTGCATGCTGCTAACTGAGTGTAAGATTACGCTCTCTGGATTTTATCGGTGATTTGATCCAACAAGACCTGTGTAGCCATTACTAATAACCATGAGCGTAAGGCAAAGGGGCTTGATTTACCTAAAAGTCTACATACTTTTGTTTGAAGTTTCACTATGCTAATGACATAATTCTGACGATAAAACTATCTTTTATACCAGTTGGGAGCTTAGTTGTCGACTTGAAAGTCTGCGTGAGAAATTGCTGACAAGTTTTTCGGTAAATTCAAGACATAATTGCAAGCATGCTGGAAAGAAGTAAACATTAGCCTCACGTACGGTAGAATTGAATTGTTATAATTCAATTCTGCCGAACGTGAGGCTAATATCGGCTGCCTGGAGTTTGAGGACTTGGAAAATCCAATAAGAATATAAATATCGGCATTAGTAGAGCTAATATCAGCACCCTATATATTCTTTAAAAGGCGATTTTATGAATTCGGGTTAAAGCTCTAGAGAAACTATACGGGTACTTGTTTGATACAAAAAATCAATTTTTGAAGTAATGCTTTGTAATAGAACACTTACCTTCAAAGAGGGGAATGTCAGTGAGTAGCGATTGAAGATAATTGACGTTAAGCAAACGACCACTGTAAATCGTAGCAAACAGACATTACAATATCCCAGTTAAATACCCCCACCCCCGACTAGTCGCTTGAATAAATTTATCCCATCAAATATTTACAAGTCCTCAAACTCCCTGTACTTTAGGAGGCCGATATGGAACTGAGTGGCCGAAATTACAACCCTTTATTTGAAGAGTTGTAATATCGGCCATTCTAAAGAAAAAAAAATGCGGGATCTACATAAATCGATTCGGTGCTACCATCACAAAAGTACTGTGTTCATAGTTTAATGTTAATCTATAAAATTGTGGGTTTGGCAAGACTTATAAAATCTCTGTAAGACATTGAATTCATGCTGAGTTGGTCAATAAACGCCCCTGTACGGTACGTTATAATTAAAATGTTTTATTAGACAAAGATTTAGGTTTTTTTCTTTCTAACAAAAAGCGAGAATTAACTATATTTTTTTTTAAACAGGGTGTTGATATCACCGTGGAATTGCTTTGGTATGACAAAGGCCAATAGTAAAGCGCCTTTGTGATGCTCAATCTCCTACCGTTAAGTGGTATGTCATGAAGTTAAAAAAAAATCGATTTATCATTAAATTTCATAAAGCTAAATAGCTTATTACAGTGAAATCGTTTGCGTGTTAGCTTACAGGCCACCAGCAGTGAGTTTATTCCTCGGTGGTGTTTCGTGGATATGACCTTACGCTAAATTTGCAGTCGAACAAGAAAAAGATGCCTGTTGCCAATGTAGCTGTTTTTTGGATCAAAATTTATCCCCCATCCTGCGATGATATTAGTACTGCTACTACACTACACCACAGCAAATATTTCTATTGTAAAAGGCCCGTATCCATAATTGATTACGGACTGCGGCTCTGACTTGATGAGCAAGTCGCACTCTCGTCAAATGACTTGTTGAGAGAATTTACACCCAGCCACTCCATTGAATCACTTTTCAAGCACTCTAAAACCTCCCATTTCAATATGAACCAACCAACATGATTATAAACGGTTCGAATCTGTTCGTTTTCAGGAAGTTTGGGTGCATATCACGTTATTGCTCCTACCAAGGAGCTTGTTGATATGTTAGGAAATGGATCATGTATGGAAAGATGAAAATGCAAAGTTATAATAAAATAAATATTTTGGACCAATGATTCGACCATGAATTGTTTGTCTGATCGCTTGTTACATTCTCTTATTGGAATCAGCATGCCTTAAAATGGTTTATTTCCAAATTTGATGTTTTTGCCACGGCTTGCAAGCCATTCTCATAATAGTAGGATTAATTTGCTTCTGTCTGTCAATAAAATATCTCCAAAAATTGCTGTCTCTTAAATAGTTCAATACTATAACGTTCGTTCATATATTGGGGACGCACTGCCGTCGCCTACATCGTTGACTATTATGACATACCCAGAAAACATCCCTGTTATTGTTCTGCAACCGATGTCGGGTAGAGCAGTTTTCACTGCCAGATGAATTACCTTCCTCCCGCAACAAGAAAAAAAAAAAATAGCAGACACCGGAGGCGGCGCTGACAAGAATCATCTCTGCCTCGAAGTGCGTGAAACTAGCCAGAAACAAAAGGGAAGGAATGCACACAGGAATTAGTACACAATCACTATTTGATTGTTTTTAGATTACCTAGATATCTATGAGGTGAGTCTTGGGAGAAAACCTGAGGTACTCTTTTAAAGCCTCTCGTAAAGATGCAAGGATGGGCATCCAGAGAAACGTTCGTCACATTAAATCATAATATGAGCAGTCGATTGAGGGCTTGGGGCATGATCCAATCAGTTTGTACAGCTTTTCTAGCTCACTACCCTTAAACCATATTGTTCACCAATGCTCAGAAAAGACTGCAATTTATTCGCCTCTTATCATTCAGGGCACGTAAACTAACGTTCCTTACGGACGTCGACAGAATCATCGATTTCGACCAGATTTCATCTATAGTAGGGCATAATGTTGGCACGCTCACCACCAGAACACTTTAGACATTTTTTTAACAATAACTGAAATGTTGCTCAATATGGCGAGTATAGATCTGAAAGAGCTTCAAAGGAAAGATTGCACTCCACTGGTGACTCCGTTACTCTTCACTTGAGAGACTGATGGTTGTTTGCTTGCAATCTGCTTTGTAGTTTACTAAATATAGCAACCTAGTGCTCAGATCACTGAAGTTTATGTATCCAACATCCCTAGCCAGTGGCGTTCTTTCAATTGTCCATAGTCTTCCTGACGGCTCTGAAACAATCAGTCCTAATGGACTATTGGTATCCCATCATTGACTCTAAGATAGAAGAAGCGGTGAACTAGTAGGAATACTAATCCTTCGGGCGATCGAAGCCTGAAAGTTCTAATCAATGATTCGTTCTCATTAATATCGGGCTAATGATCCTGAAAGATACAGATGTATAGTTGGCTCTTTACAAATAACAGCAATTATTAGACTTCTAACACTGCCAGAAATACGACTGCCTAGGGCTTTCGAATCAAAAAATGGTGTTCGTTCGAATGCACCTAGATGGTGAGGTTGAACTAGCTGCAACTAAACGTGTCCTGACTGGACAAGTGCAATTTCTGTTGTGCTCTCAAGGATAACACAATATCGCTCTTCGTCAAATATACAAAAATATATAGATAGGAAACAGATGAAAAAGTATTATCCCGAATGGTGGCTGGTGAGAGATTTTCTTAACCATAAGGCTAGCTAGAAAGACGTTGGAGAATTCGGCTAGTGAGTGTATCAAAGCTACGAACTGAGGCGCAAAATGAAACAAGAATTGAATCATGGTCTGGATTGATACATTCATGAAATAAACACCAAAACGAGTACTTATCAATCAACGGGCTTTTTTCAGGAGCATTTCGCCGTTGTTTGGCCCTTTGCAAAGCAACTAGTTTTGAAGGCTCAATTACGGAAGATGAAATCTGATGTATGCTGATTCATGTCATCAGAAACAAGTGGTTGGGGTTGAATTGTCTGCTATGGGTTCCTCTGCTGGCAACTGGGAATTCATCCTTAGGAAAATAATCACAGGTGTGATACTATTGTTAAAGAGGAACCACAGCAGGAATGAGTTTGACTGAAGGAAGAATCAACGTGATCCAATTTCAATGAAATCGAGGCGTTTCTTAGGGTCAATCATAACCATAACAATTGTAAACTTTTTAACACAAACTGCACAGCATTGTGAACTCTTGACAATAATGCGTGTAAGGTGATGGAATAAACAGTACTAGTTTTAAAATCTGTTTTCAATATCATAGCTAGTAACATTGTTAAAGCTCTGTCATATCTGGAAATTTTGGATTTGGGTTTTTAATTTCGATGAATTGACGTTTTCGGCTTTAAAATCGTTATAATTGGGGATTTTTAGGTCGAAAACATTGATCTGCAACTCTCATTCACACACGAGAACTTGATGTGACACAAGCTCGGTTCAAGGTGGGGAACCTCATACACAAACGAGCAGGACAGGAATTCCCCCGAATTCTCAAAGTTTCGAGGACACAAGAGCACTTGGTCACTAGGCGAACCCTCATCCCACTGGTCACTGGGCGAACCCTCATCCCACTGGTCCAGACTATTCAGAGCATTTTAACGAGTTACAAAATATCGCAATGCCAAGGGAATCGATTCTGCGTCTATCTGTTCAGAAATGATCTTCCTAATGATAACATAAATATGGACGATCTGCAGCTTATAGAGGTACAAAAATTAATCAAGCGTATGTGCTAGTTGAACGTCTCAGTGTTTCGAGGATGTTCAAATTATATATATATATATATATATATATATATATATATATATATATATATATACATATATATATACATATATATATGTGTGTGTGTGTTATTCTCCGTACAGGCAACGAATGTATCTACAATCTTATTGCTAAAGCAATTTCAACTGGCTTGTCACATATTGCTTTATGCAATCTAACAGCTTTACTTGTATATCTATGTTTTAAATAACGACTGCCAAAAGCGCTATAACTGTTTGCCCATGAAATCTGTACTAATTCGTATCTATGAATTAATATTTTGGTCTCTTATAGCAGATATTTTCGGTTGGTGAACTCCACAATACTAAAGACCGCAGAGCAACCACTAAAACACCATGGACCCCTAAACGATCACTGTGAACAATTATCGTTCCAGAAAAATAGATAGCACTTAGAATGAAAATGTAACTATATAGCTGAGTGGCATTGATCAAGATTTCAGCTTTGAACTCTGGAACTGTCCGGTGTACAAAGGCGAGTAAATAGGACAGATTGTTCTGCTTGTCTTAACCTTTCAAGTCTCTTGACTTGATGCAGTTGTCATAGCTTTCCAACTTACAATGTTATTGGGTATTTACGTTCCGTTGTATAGCTGTACAAAGAGAAGTTGAGTGCGCATGGTCCTGGCTTACTTGCTTACGCGTACGTTTCACTGGACTGGGCTTCTTGATAAACAAAAGGTAAGTGAAAAACAATTTAAAAACTAAGTCTATATGGAAGAAGGTAAAGAATGTAACGAGAAAATATTTTTATTAATGACCTTGGCATGCAGGTTTCGGGTTTCGAGTAGCTCAAGAGACAGGATATCAGAAAATGAAACTTACAAAAATGTTTCAAATCCAGGTCATCAAAGTTATTCTGGCTTACTTTTGTAAACATGTGATCCCCAAAACACAAATGTGCAAACTGCAACAGTAAGTTTTGGTCTTGAAATATTTCTGTAGCCCCTTGAAAATGTTAAGTAGACGTAGGTATAAGTCAATTACGATATTTTGTAACTCGCTAAAAAGCTCAAACTAATAGGGATTCTATTTCATGTACAGATATCAACTATATGTTGAGTAGAAAGTTAGTTCAGATGTCCAATGAAATAAGTGCAGATGACTCGTTATCATGTCGCCAAAGGTAGGACTTGGATACTTGGATATTTGACTTGTGAGAGAAGTGTACTTGGAATAATCAGTTCCAGGTCATTGGCTATGAAAGTAAAGTTGAACTGAATAATTGAATGGAAAACTGGAAATGTGTTGTTGGGCACTACAATAATGGAGGCGAGAAAAGGAATCTAGCGAAAGCAATAGTATAATGCGGCAACTATAAAGGCAATACTAAAGCTCTTCTCATTCTTCTCTCTCTCTACATATATGTATATACATCGCTTTGTCTTTATCTCTTAAAATATCTCCCTTGCCTCAACTTACCATTGCCTCAATCGCATTCCCTTCTTCTGTAATGTCAAGATCAATATAAATATTGATAGTTTGCGTACCGCGTCTTACATCGAATTTCAAGACTTGGCCAAAGACTGCAGAATGGCATTGAAAGATGGCTTCTGCGCTGGATTATAAATTCTAGGACGTGGCAGCCGTCAGATCCCGTGGCAGCGATCTCAAACCGCAATCTTAATGTGAAACAGCTTCTTCTGATGCCATACATTCGCCCCTCGTTCTCTCCCCACCTCAGATTGTTTGTTCTATAATGACTTGCTCTTGGAAGTTGTAGTAGTCTATGGCATTTCCAAGAGTTTTGAGTAAATGATGATATTATAGTTAAAGCCGAAGACCCAATGCCTACGCCACCACTGTTACGATCTCATCCTCTTATCTCTCTCCGATGCCATCAACGACACCATCGTCGAGCTGATAACTAATGCAGATTAGGTTTTCGAAACAATCGTTAGATAATGGAAGTTTTACAAAGTATTACATTGCTCTGCTGAACGTCTAATTCAGTGGGTCATAAGGTGCAGGCACGATGCATGTTTATGATTGTGAATTTCAGCTGAGTGAACAGAAAGAAAATAGTTTTAGTTAAATGTCTCCTGAACTGTAAAAAGAAAATAGGTTTGAGGATTTGTTCTCGGTTCAACAGAAACGCCACTTTCACAAAACAAAGATAGTTATATCAATCATAAATTCGTTTCGGAACCATTGTCTTGTGCTTCACAAGAACAGCCTTATTTCCAATTTCGTTAACGCGCCTCTGGAATGCCAGGTTGGCCATTTTAGGATATTCATATAACCATAATCGGGAATGATTTCAATCATCAAAGGACGCTGAAAATTAAACGAAATGGCGACATTTGGTTGCCTTGTGCACTTTCCTTGCATCAATTTGCATGGGAAAACGTGATGATCAAACTTGCACGAAATTCCTTTAGATTTTTTCAATATCAAAGAAACAGTATTTGTTTCGAAACTTTTATTTCTTTGTGATTGAATGTATCGTATCATCTATAGAGAAATCTCGTTGATTAGCAAGGAAAAAGTAGTTTGACTGGGAATTTCTGCCATCTGTTAAAATGCAGATATTCAGATTTGGTTTACAATCCAAGTGACGTCATATTTACTTGACATTATTAAAATTCTATCAACCCCATAATAAAGTCCTGTGTTTTGCACTAGTCCAACTGTTTTCTTGTGATGTTTGCACGGAATTAAGCCTCTTTCTATGCAGATATCTGCTTTCCATTTTCTATAGTGTTAATTTGCGTTGTTTCACGACAGCAAGATACATCTTGACATTAATGAGTGATTATCAGAATGAAGCTTTTTACAGCTTCCTGATATGCCAGAGCTCTTACAAATCTTTAGTCTTGGATATTTTCATACGACTTCAAGACACGGAGAATCGTGAAATTTGGGAATTCTCTGTCGAATCAAAACTGTACATGGTAGATGATTCTGCTTTCGTTAAAAGTGAGCCTTGTCCGCACAGCACTAAAAATTAACAAAATAAAGATCAATGCTTGCTAAAACTTCTTTGAAATATGAATCTTTTCTTCTACAGAAAACAATTTTGAGTGTACAGGAAAATCTATGAAATGCCAATTGCCATTGGAGCGTATTATCATCACACTCACGAAAAAACCTTTAAAATATACTCATAGAATTTTATCTTAACGTTTGGCTCCATACATGCGGATAAGTGATTTGAAAGGAGGGGGAAGTTCGAATACAACAGATGTCTTTATGTTGATGACTATATAGCATTAGGCATGTTTTAGCTGATTTTAAGTCCGTGGGTGAATCTACCAGGGAATACACCTTTAACTTCATAGACCTTGAGTCTCTTGCTAGTCATTCTAGTGATCGTCATCAGAGGCCTAGTGAAAATTTCTAGGATAACCAACATTCTAACAAATCATGGACTTTGATTACAGCTGCTGTTTCTGGGAAGCAGAGATACATTTTCGAGACATCTTCCCATTTTGAGTTTTCAACGACTGTGGGCAACGTTGGATGAACTGACCGGAACTTCGCTCGCTTAGTCCATTTTTTTCTTGAATCTTCCTTCTCACTGTTTGATTCTCTTACTGATTCATAGCTATTTCTAACCACTCGTTTTGTTGATATTGTTTTTATCTGAAATTGTAGACTCGTCAGGCATTTCACCCTCACTCAAATCTAATTTGTTCGATTGAGTAAGAATTGGAGAATATTGATATAAAATGTTATTTTATCAAATATATAGAAATATTTGCTCGATGCAATTTTCATAGATTTTGATAAGATGGTATGAGTTTAGCATGAATGGAGACCCCGTCACGTTTTCACGTTCAACATCATCATCAGTTATATATCGTCCATCGTTGGACATAGACCTTCCTGAGGATTCGTCAGACCTTTCTATCATGGGCGTCACGGAGCCAATTCTTCAGAACTTGTCCATTTCGTTTCTCCATCTTGTATTCTGTCAGCTTCAGTTACGCATGTGATCTCTTGGGATCTTTTGGGCTGTGAAAAATCATTTGCTCAAAAATATTTTCGGATACTTAAATCACCGTTATTACTTCTAAAATGTTGTTATTAAGTCATTCGAGTGAGAAAATGTGGATTTGGTTTTTTTTTTTTTGATTGAGAGAACAAAAAGAAATCTTGAATGTTTTTGCTTGATAATTCTATATACTCGTAATGACTAAGAAAAACACTCTTCCGGTTTATATCATTTTTGGTCGTTCATATAATCTGTTATGGGCGATGCTCATAAAATTTCATCACCTTTACGTAAAAGAAACGTTACACAACACACTCTTTGACCACTGTTGACAGGACAAACATTATTTTCTCAGCATATGATTCAAGTAATAAGTAAGTAATATTTTTCAAAATCGAGTAAAGTAATCATTAAAGTAAATAATACTATTTCTATGATTGCTATCATATTTTTTGAAGATTTTTGATATCAGAGTTTGAATCTGTTAATCGACAGAAAGCGATCATGGCGTAATCGAACTTTTTTGATAAAAAAAAACATGGAATAAAAACAGTCTAAAACCTGTTTTAAGTACGTTAAAGTAATTTTTCTTTTTTTACGACTAACTTTCAGCGATTTTCGTGTAATTGAAACTAAAATTAAAGCTTTAGAGAAGATTATTTGATTACTGCAATACGATTTATAACTTTTTATATAAAAAAAGTCCTAGGCCATCGGTTAGTTAGTTTATCGTAAACAACCACGGAAAAAACGACTATGGGGTATTATATCCAAATCTTATAGCGACACACTGTAAATATATCTTTGAATACTTAAAAAAAAATCATCAGTTAAAAAACAAAACAATTACATCTTCATGAAAGAAATTGCCGTACCCAAATCAGTGATTGTCCGTCTCTGGAGCTGCTTTTCGTGTTAATTTTCAGCTAACCTTGTAGGATGAAAAAACCTCAACAGAGGCGAGATATAATCACAAATATGTACATCATTTTTACCTGCAAATTTTTCATGTGGTCTAAACCAAATCGAGATAACATCTTGATCTTACAATGATGTGAAATTAACCTGGCGATGCTAACCTTACTAGCTATATTTGCATTACACCTTTATTGTAGACTATGCTATTGAACGCAAGCAGATCTATGTCGGTGCTTATATAGCCTAGATCATACAATATTTTCAATTTCCAAGCTTTCTTTGTTGAGAGGACTCTCACTGGTCAGTTACAAAAGATACAGATATGAAATCCAATGAAAACGAAGGGTAAAAATAAAACTAAACACCCCATTAGCTATTTTGAGCATGCTTGCATTCATTTTAACAAATCATTTTTTAAATTTTGATTGCTAGCAGGTTTCCCTTTCAAATAAAAATGGAACTAGTTGTAAAGCATGTTGAGACCTTTGAAAAATGACTCAAAAAAGTTGTTTACCATAGAAGTATTACTACTACTATTTAATGAACAAGCAGTAAGGCAGTCTTAGAAGAAATTAACTTACTATTACATTTATCCTAATGCTGAGATATCTAATAGTAGCTTAAGGAATAAGACGCGGGACAAAATCTTTTTTTTTCCTTTTTGAGACTTTCGTATTGTGAACGTTAGTTTTTTGGCTGACCAAAAAAGTCATTTTTTGCTTCAATATTCACGGAACTCTTCGGAAATATACTTAAAATCTGTCCCAGTGAAATATATATATATATCATAGGACCGTTTTCTTTAGGTAAAATGCAATTTCCAAGGAGAAAATTGCTTAAAACACCCAAAGCACTTTTCCATTACTGTAAGATGTTGGATGAGTCTAGTCCTTATTATATTTAAGTATCTTTTATTAACGTAGTGATCGAATCAAAAGCCAGTGGAATGAAGTAAATGATATTGACTTTAGAATATATTCTAATACACATTTCATATAGCCTCAAAATGTCCCTGTAATTGTTTAAATTTTAAAATTTTATCAGTGACTTACAGCACCCTGAATCCCAGCTACATAGGCTTGCTGTGCTCGTCTGAACCATAGCTCTATCAGCACTTCCCAAACTTTTCATTACCAAGGATCTCCTTTATATGAATGAATTTTCCCATGGACACCAGGCTTTTTAAAGGTCTGTCTACTCAACAAGCTCACGGATCCCAGGCTTTTTGAAAGGTCTGTCTATTCCACAAGCTCACAGACCACCCCCACATCAGTGATATCTTTGGTGACCCAACCCCAGGTATGGATATCAGGTTGGACACCGCTGGCCTTCATTGATGCCTCGATTTTAGGTGTTGGTCCGGTCCGTTTTCAGATTCCAATCCGCCTCTGCTGAGACCTCTGACATTTGTTTTTATCTCTTAAACTCTTAATCCAATACACATGTGCCTGATTTTTAAAATGTTCATTTTTCTCTTATTGAAAAATTCCATCTTGAGAAGTAAAAAGAAGAAAATTTGTCCTAAATTACTACTTACTTCTATCTTCATTAGATGAGGTATGATATGTCATTATATTTAATTTCATGACTACTTTCAACCTTCTCCTTAATTCAGTAGATGCTTTTTATTGCAACTTTTACCAAGACTGATTACTCTTCAGCTAACATTGTTAATCGGAAAATTAAGAATAAGCCTTGCAACTACTCTTGTTTAAAAAAAATATGTCACCCTCGGTAAGATTCGAACCACCAACATTTCGGTTAACAGCCGAACACATACATCTATTACGTCAGAGTGATTTATTTTTTTCCCAATTCACCTGAAAACCTTGTTATATGTTCTCAAAATTGGGGCAATCTTTGTTTTTGTAGCCTTAAACATTTTCAGAGTCATGTTACATATGCCCACCAAGTTCTGTATAATTCAGTTCAACGGTTGAAGCATGCATTACGCTCTCATGACGAATTTTGAGAAACAACAATTTGTAGAAATTTTGTATCTAGCATTTCTTAGAGCAGTTTTGGTGACTTGGTGTATTAAAAGAAGTTGCTCCGAAGAGAGTGAATTTTATTGAAATTATTCGTGTTTTTACAAAAGTTATTACAAAATTGAAATCGTCATTTTGTGCAAAAATTCAACTCAATCTTATTCATGGCACAGTACTACCGCGCATGTCCAATAAACATGTTGAAAACAGTTGCCAACAATATAGCATGATAAACAATTGGAGAAAGAACAATATGAGATAATGTAATTGTTACCTGAGGAGTAAAAAGTCAATTACTAATGTCATGAGTAACAGTTAAGAAGTGGAAGCTGATTAGAAACCGGCAAAATTTGATGAATTGTATTAAATTGATACTTGAAGAAATTATATCCTTTTTGCCAAAATATAAAAGTAGTTTTCAAATGTTGCAGAAAAGATTGAATCGTATAACAGGATTTGTAAGATTTTTTCTCAAGGCCTTAACGACGAAAGATTGTAATTGTTACATCGTTTGTTATTTTTTCAACAATCATTCTCGAAATTCTGGCTTAGAGTGTTATTTCTTCATTTTCTTGATTTTA
Source organism: Thysanoteuthis rhombus (assembly GCA_963457665.1). Lineage (NCBI taxonomy): Eukaryota > Metazoa > Mollusca > Cephalopoda > Oegopsida > Thysanoteuthidae > Thysanoteuthis > Thysanoteuthis major. The sequence continues at coordinate 30,554,253 of OY735203.1, forward strand.
TTTCTTTTTAAACTACAGAAAATGAATCAAAACAGTAACAAAATAATTCACTTAATCCGTTTATTTATTCATGTACGTATTTTGTGTAAAATAGAAATAAAACACAATTATGACGTAACGATCGCATACCTTTAAATAAAGGTAAGCAAATTGTATTGCTAATATTTTGATTATATTTTTTCTATTGATTAGAAAGGAAAAAAGAAATAATAATTCTGTACAAAGAATCTGTTATGATTATTTTTATTGTTTCGATTAGATTATACCCTTAATGATAAATTACACGTAACATATTTGAAAAACACTTTTCATTTAAGTCCGTAACTATAGCATGTCACACTTTAGGTCCCTACCGGTGTTGACCTAAACGTGAATCTTCCCCGAAAACGTTATTGGACCCAATTGTACAATTAAATGTTATTTAGAGGATGTCGATGCTCAAGTCTTTGAACAATTTAAACATTGTGATTTCTTTCTGCTAAGTAATTAATTCTTCAAATTAGCGAATTATATTCCAATGATTGAAATCAAATATTGACTTCTGATAAGTCTTTCAGAATGGATGCACTCGTTCCCTTAAATTCACATGTGCCTACAGGCATCTTCGTCGCGCTTCTTCCAACAGTGTTTATATTCAACAGCTACTAACAGCGTACAATCAATAAATAAAAGCTGCTAACACAGACAAGTATTTGATGGCAGATTAAGTGCTTCCATTGTGTATATTTATTGATTTACATTCTGTGCCGCCTTTGCTATGAAGGCCAACCAAAAAGAGCAAAGGGTGAAAAGGAATACTTAGCAAAGGAAAGAATATATAACTGGAAAACAAAAGGAAAAACTAGTTAACCTATCATCTGGTTTAACTGATGGCTGTTGGGGTTCATACACATGACCTACTAGAAAACGATTATTATCTTAAACATAATCTAAATAAACAGTTTATAGCTGCTTGTTAAATCGACATGTTTGAATAGTAAATTATAGTCAAAGAAATTTCCTTGCTGGCAAAAATTACCCTTTGCAGAATCTAAAGCTACAAATGAGAAACGAATGTGCACCCTGGGAATATCGGGGGCTCGTGTTTGACCCATAATGGCGTCAGGATTTAATTAACAATCACTTGACTTTGAAGAGCATGCCGCTTTTTGGGCTCTACTCGGCCAGTCTAATGTATTAAGTAGCTTTAGGTTCTCATTTAACGATTCCTGTTTGTTAAGATGTGACGTACACCCGAGGAAGATTGGAACGTGCATACTAAGTCTTGGTATGAAGATCACAAAACCCTAGAGATACAGATGCAAGAATAAGTTTATAAAATTTTATTCACAAAGAACGATCAAAGGAAATTGATCTGCATTCTAATTTTGCACCGTGTCCATTACAAAAAAGTGATTCACGAATTTTCTTCCCTTTAAAAAAGAATTATTGCAATATTGCTGAGTAAACGTACATAAGACAATTGAATGACCTCCACTCTGTCTATATAGATAATGGAACGTACTTTTCAGAGTGCATGCCCGGACGAAGTGTATGGAGGTCTTGGGATTTCCAGTCGTCAGGATTTCCCTCTTGGCCTTGCTGATGTAGTGCAGAGGAAAGCAAAGAGCGATGCGTCTGGCATCAGCTTGGCTGCAGGAGCTGCCGAAAGGGCGTCAAACTGCCTTAAAGATGCTCCACTCCTTGGCTTGAAATCAGAGTTGTTCTACTCTTTGACTGGTTGGCTTCTGATAAATAACCCAACCTGCCCTACTACTTTACCCACATAAACAGCCCCAACAGGAGATTGAACTCGGATTGCCAATTCCATTATTACAGCTCCGCCGATAGCACCTCTCCAAAAGCCAAATAAACTTTGAATTTCGAGATGAAATAAACAGTTTTGATAAACTATATTGTATAAAATCACGAGTACATTTTTTTTCAGCGCTAAAATGCGATGAATCGCTATCTATCATCAAATTAATGTAACGAACGATAGATGAAATTTTATCGGAGGTGGATGTGCGACACTTCCAAAAATCAAAATAGGAAAAGGGACATATAATGGAATAAGAACAACTTAACGGTCAATCTAGGGTCTCCATAGAACTAATCTAGCTCATGATCACGACAGTAGGCACTTGATGAGGATCGAACCGGCTATACAGTATTTATCGTGACTATGCTATACTTGTGGCACCGTAGTGTGTATTCAAATAGACATGGCTTCTGACACTAAACATCTTGTCTTTTAAAGAAAAATCGGAAGGCAATTTGATTTTAAAAATATCAAAATTTTACTCGATTTGAATAAGTTTAAGAAAAATGTTTATTTGCAATCAACGAGTGAGTCCTTACTTGGTGCAATTCATTTGAAAGACTGCGCACTTCTCTGCATATATACAGTATCTAATCTGTAATCAAATACTTCAGTTTTCTGAAGTCATGATTTTGCACATTCAGTTTGTACCATTCACAATGCACCCAAACCCTGTTTCCTACCTACCGTTAACATCGGGTGCTCCCTGAACGTTATTATTTTGCAACTTATAAAATTTCTTCTTCCATCGTTTCAAACTAATATTGTAATTAAAACAAAAATTTGTTTGCTTCGTGCATCCTGTAAAATACTAACTATTAGGCAGATGTTGATTGTATAAATACATGAACGCACTAGAAGAAGTGTTTTAATCGATTTCCAAGCTTTAAATAGCAACAACCCTTCTCTGTTTTATTAGTTCATTAGTTGGTAAAATTAGTTGTATGATTTTAAAAATTCAGTATGTGGTAAAGAAAGCGTTTCCGGCATACAAATGAGCTTTGCATATTTGAGCAATTGCAGTTGATCGTATTTTACATGCTGCTTTCAGCGCAAGACCTCTCTCAAAACTAACGCACTCTCAACATTTTTAATTTGAATGTATCTACTTCAAATTCATTTCATGTTCCTCAGTTTGATTTCTGATAACATACCTGAGTTGGTAAACGAGTAGTAAGCAGTTTTGTTTTGTGGGCGATGTTCTGAATATGGACATTTTCCATTGACTTTGAAATGTCAATTTCTATTCTGAGATGAAAGTCCTCTTCACTCAATTGCTAACTTCGAAGTGGAATTGATGACTTACATGTATTCAAAATACTTGCATATTTTTGTGCTATACTTTGACTACCATTTTCTGATAACACTGAAACACTCACTGCAACATATTCACCACTAAATCTCCTATCGTTTTATCATGAATAAGATTGAGTACCCACCACTTAGATTTGTATAGCATTTTACTCGAAATCCTACAAGTATTCCAAATAAATGAGTTTTTGAATTGATAGTGAAATATACTTGTAAGTCAGGCTAAAACAGAAGAGCACGAGTGATGATCAAACTAGCAATGTGATGTGGGTCAGTTTGTTAACCTTTACTCAACGGCAGGCATATTTTTGAATACATAGAAATCAAATTGAAATATAGATCCTCTTCACCATTGCAATTTTTAAAGATGTCTTTGTATTAAATATCTATTGAATCAATTAAATATTATAAGCTGTTTGTAAATACCATAAGCTGTTCGTTCGTTATTTACAATATTGATAACTATGATTCGCTTCGTTTCGATTCTTAACAAGAGCATGAGAAAGTACGAGAATCGACGTATTCAGCTGCTCAGATGATAACCACATGTACCCAGCGATTGGTTGCACTTGTATCAACAGCCCGCAGCTATTCTGACGGCATCAGCCCCACGTCGAGAAGTTTTCAGGATAGCGTTTATTCTATTTTATTCTATTTTTTTTATTCTGGAATTATTCATTTATTTATTTACAACACTTCTAAAGTATCCTGGGTAAATGTACAGACTGAGTTCATAATCTTACTATCTTCGACTTCTAACAATGGGTTTAGCCATCACACGTGTATATTCCCGTGGTTTCAATCTAATCCCGGGTTAAAATTTGATCGTGCAAACGTCTCATGTTTCCTATGGTCGTAATTAGAATGGCACGTTACTTGAATAGCATTTTTATCTGTAAGTACAGAGAAAAATTGACTATATTTACTTTTGTGTGGGGCTTGATGTCATTATCAAATTAGTTCAATTCAAAGCTAGAGATATAGTCCAGGCGATCAGTGCGAAACTTTCTCAGATGGTGATAAAAGCGTGGAAGTTGGCACAAATATTCTTAAATAGGTAATAATCATTTTCAGCTATGGACACAAACTGTCTGTCCGTAGCAAAAGTTCCTAAATAATTGATTTCCCCTCATCATTAGCCTTTTAGCACACGTCGTTGGACATATACCTCCCCTCTATCATTGGCATCGCAGAGCCAATGCTTTCTGAACTTGTCTAGTTCGTCTCGCTATCTAACATTCAGTTGGCTACTGTTTCGCATATGATCTCTGATTATCCACATGGTGAGTCGTGATTTTAATCGGTTGTTTGACATTCTTGCAACATGACCAGTCCATTGTCATTCGAATATATTGTGCTGTCTTGTGATCTCTCTATATGATGAGTATAATTATCTTATGTACGCGATTTATGGCTCTCAGTTTAAGGGTCAGTCTTTTGGTTAGGTTCCATGTTCCAGCTCCAGAAGTGACTATCAGGCAGATGCATTGGTTGCGTACTCTTCTTTTTGGGACTAATGGGATTATCTTGTTCTTGAAAATTTGGCTTGCTCTACCGAAAGCTTGTCATTCTTAGGCGATTCTTCGCTTTACTTCTTCTCCTTTTGAGGATTTCATGAAGATATGTAGTTCTAAGTAGATGTAGTGGAGTACTTTCTTTAGCTCTGCGTTTTCGATCGCTGTGTGTTTGTTTCCAACATGTTTTCTGTGCATGACATTTATTTTATTGAAGCTCATTTGGAGACTATCTTGCTTTCTTCATTTAGTCCGTCGTCGAAGTCATTAAGTTTCTTAACAGAAAGAACAATGTCTGAAGTTGCTTGGGTATTTGTTGTCTATTCAGATTCCCTTATTTTTTCAGTCTAGATTTCGGAAGATCATCTCAAGGCAGGCTGTAATGAGTTAGAGTGAGCTGATATCGTCTTGTCTTAATCCTTTTTCAAGCTGAAAGGGCCCTGTCTGTATGCAGCCAGATAAAATGAGCTTCTGTGTCGGTGTATATATTGTAATAGTCAAATATATATGAGGTCTACACATTGTTGAGAGATAGCATCAATGACCTTGGAAATTTCCACGGAATCGGAGGCCTTCTTGAAGTCGATAAATGTTACAGCGAGTGGCATTTTATATTCTGCTGCTTTCTATTCTAGTTGATTTATCGAATGGAGATGGTCAATGTTCGAGTAGCTTCTTTTAAAGCCAGCTTGTTCCTGTAGATGCTTTTTTTTACATAGCACTTTGGTTATTCGGTTGGTGGTAACTTTGGTAAAAAGTTTGTAGATGCAGTTAAGTAGGCTCATTGGCGTGTAGTTGTTGAGGTCTTCCAGGTTTCTTTTTTTATAAAACAGGATCATGATTGCAGTGTTCCAATCTTCTTGAACTTTCTTTGATGACATAAACTGAATAGAATGGCTAGTTTCCTTGTGATGACTTTACAAGCATTTTTGAATAGGTCGATGGTGATTTTATCTAGCCATTTCCTTTTTTGTTTGCTTCATGGCTTGTTTCACCTCCCACGGGATAAATTCTAGGATTGCTCGTGTCTTCCATATGCTGTCCATTGATTTTTGTCCCCTGTTTGGAGGAGTAAAGTTTTTTTGTAGAATTCCTGTGCACATTCGACGATACGGTCCCTGTCCGTTGTTAGGTCTCTATTTTCTCCGGGTACACTAGTTTTTTGTTTTCGTCATGTATTAAGAGTTTTGTTTGTAGCTTAGAAATACCGACCCTTTTTAGAATCGTTTCTGCTATCGTGTATCTTCTATCTTCTCTTCGTTTGTTTTGGATGGTTTCATTTAGTTCGGTTGTTTCAATATTTTCTCTTGTTGTTATCTGTGGCTTCAGATTTCTCTGTTTTCCAACCAGCTTCTTAGTTTCTTCGGAAACTTAAGGTTTGCACGCTTTTTGTTTCAAACATATTTGTGACTTCAAATAGAGAGACTATTACTTTGTTGTTGTATTCGTTGATGTTGGTGTCATTCGCTTTTGGTGTGGTAAGTTCATATCTGTTTTCCAATTCGAACTTGAATGATCGAGTAAGCTCCTTTGGTACATTTAGTGGTTACAGTTTGGCGTGGAACATTTCTCTAAATTCTTTTTTGGTGCCGAATTGGATTTTACATCTTACCGTTCTGTGATCGCTTCCTACATTGATCTGATTTTGGACCTGGATATCTTTGACAGTGTCACTTCTATCCACCAGAATGTAGTCTATTTCGTTTTTGGTTTCGCAATTGCTCAAAAATCAATTCTTTTAAATTTCCTCAACAAAAGATTCTCAACGTTTTTTTTTTTGTAGTATCAGTTGTTCCCAATGACATACTAAAAATCCATCTCGGTCTGATCATTGGGAAGGTATAATTTTCAAGATGGCGTACACTGGTCTTATTACAGACATGCTTCATAAGTTATGGATGTTTTCATACACCAACAAACATTATAAAGAAAAAGTCATGCCCCCTCCCAATTTTAATAAATTCTCCCTCACCCTGCAGCCAACCCTACCACGAAATTACATGGTGACATCCTTGATACGCACCTTACCCTTCTACGAAATTTCATCGAAATTGATAACTATCGGAGATGTCATATGTACAGACAGGAGCAGATAAAGACATTTAGGAAAGAAATTAACAAATATCTCTTTTTCAAAAACATATTCTTGAATCTACCCGAAAATTTGATAATTTCTTCCTTATCACGTGACTCTGATTGATATTCATTGAAAACATTTAGAGATTATGCATGGACAGACTGGGGCAAATATCGAAATGTATCGAAAAAAATGGAAAATATTTTTCAATCAAAAACTAATTTTTGGAACCGCTCCAAAATTGAATCAGGTCTTCCTTACCCTTCCGAGGAAATCATATCACCCATCATTAATAACTTCTGGAGATATCATGTTTGCAGACAGGAACCAATACAGAAAATTATGAAAAAAACCCCAAAAAACACAAAGCATCTCTCAATCAGAAACTAATGTCTGAATCCACCTTAACATTCTATCTGTTCTTTCTTACTGTTTGTCTTACACTTTCACAAAATTCCGTTGGAATTCATTGAGAACTTTTGTAGACATCGCGTTGACAGATAGGAATGGATACAGAAAATGTATAAAATATTAAAACGGAAAAATTATCTCTCAATCAGAAACTAATCGCTTGATCCGCCATCGAATTCGGTTCCTTCTTTTTTATAATGTGCCTTACCTTTCTACAAAATGTCACTTAAATTAGATTAAGACCTCCTAGGATATCGTATAGAGAGATAGGAGCGAATATAGAAATTAATGAAAAAAAGTATTTTTTTCCGTTTGTTTGTTTTACATTTCTGTATTCTCTCATTTCTTTCCATGTCATATCTCCATATCTGAATGAATTTCAATGAAATATCGTGGAAAGGTGGGCCACAAGATGAAAAAGAAGTGATCAAATTTTGGGACGGATCTAGAAATTTGTGTTCCACTGGGAGATTTCCATAGGCTTGCAAGATTGGAGATATTGCCTAGCAACCGTTGCTGAGTCCGTTTCAGAATATATTCATATCTGAAATTGTTCAGTGCACTTTAAAGTATCATTATGCCATGTACAAATTCAGCACCGATCATCTGGAATATTAGGAATTTTGTGTTCATGTCGATCCATAATTTGAGAAATGTCACCACTTGACTGGATGCATTGGAAGTGTATTACTGTTCAACGACACAACCTGATACTTTTTTCTCAATAGTGCTTTGCCGCTTATATTAAAGCAACAATTTATCGAGCATCTATTCTGTTGTGAAATTATAAGCGGATAAATTCTACAAATGTGGTGAAAACTTGAAACATTCTGAAATATTTAAGGGACAGAGGGTATTTATCGAATCTAAAAGAGCAACAGATTTTTTTGTAAGTCATAAATTATCTAATCGCTAGATTTGTGAAATATTCGTTGAATGCTATTGATTTTTAGTTGTCAGTTTTTCATGACATATTAGTTACAAATATTTTTCAGAATTTACTCTATTGCATCAAAGATTGGACCTCGCTGTGAAGTAATCGTTAGCAAGCTAGTCTAGTACTTCATCATTACTGTAGTGAGTTCGATCCTCAATGGCCTTGAGCTAGACTAGCCCTTGAAAATATCAATCAGAATACAAGTCGATAGTCTCCTAGTATTTTTATTCTTATGGCCATAAAATATATACATAAATATTAAAAGGGTGTTTGCAATGCTAAAAGATTTATATCCGCTTTCAATGTTATTTGAATTTCAAATATTTAGTAGGTTAAGTTTGTCTGGTACAAAGCAATGCGTATGGTGCACTTAGTGAGGATGGAATTCACTAATCATTGCATCCCAGCGAAGCAAGCACTATTTCTATTAATATTCGGAAGATACTCATCTCATCCTAACCCTAACAACCAAGATGAGGATGGTCCGAATATTAATAGAAATAATAATAATAATACCTCATTTCAAAAATTCAGAGATATACGAAGCAAGCACTGTTAATAGCACAGAGTGAAAAATAAACCCATAATCTCTAAATTCATAATAGCAGCATACTATGTCTATGTGTAAGGCACGCTGACCAACCGTGCTACCAGAGCTGTAGATATCATTACAATTCATAAGATCTGCGTATATTTTGTTGGTTACGAGAAAGCAATTGTAATGATCATGAATAGATGATACTTCAAGGTGAAACTATTGAGATACGGTGGGTCTGGTTCAAGATGAACTTTTCAATCAGAATCTTAAAAAATGATTCGTATTATGCGTAATTAGAATCGGCAATCCAGATTTTGGCACTAGAGTTATTTTGACATGAATATTGTTTGGACAACAGTTTGCTTTTGTTTTTTTTGCGAGCATCTCAACTTGACTATTATCTACCTTTCCTTTTTCGCAATTCAAGGTAAATTGATAAAACTTTTATAAACGTTGGACATTATGCCCCCGAATCATTTCTTGTTATTTTCTTCCATTTCACTTTCAATATAAAATATTTTGCAAATATAAAACAGCCGAGATAAGAGATGAGATTGCTCCTAGATCTTAAATGTGATAACGACATCGGATAAACTCATGTCGTGAAAATTTCGTTTGAACACATGCCCGTCTAAATTGTCTCCAGTGGACTAAGCAGTGTAAGAGAAAACAAAAGGAAACTTCTTCAAACATGTGGTCAGGACCTTAAATGCTTGTTCGTTACAATAACGCCAAATATTTTCTTTTAGCTTTTCACGGTTCCCAAAACATAAGGAATCACTTATCCGAATGGCTCGCAATAGGTTTCCTTGTTCTCATTTGATTTTCGCTGCCTTCCTTCAAGGTTGTTGTTCCTACCAGCATGATCACTTCTCTATCAAAAAGAATCGGTAATGTCGACAAAGAGCTCTGTTGCTGGGTCAAACAGCAATCCAATACCAAATGTACAGGTTCAGTGCCTGTCTTTCATTTCTGGGCATTTTTCGGTATCCTTGTCTTTCTGTCGATGGCCACTTCCGGCAAAACATTGCTTGGTGCGTGACCTTGCGCAGCCGTCTTTGTAAATTAAACCTAGCTATTTATCCATGTGTTCGATTGCGGAGATAAGTAGGGGGACGGACCAGGAATAAATTGTTAACACTCATACATACTATAGTGTTACAAGTTTAAACCAGTGTGGTTATTCATATGTCAATCTTCAAAGAAAAGGTTAAACCGTATGATTTTATTTATCTATATGAATACACAAAACTGGAAAGGAATAGACACTGACACTGGTCATCTATCCTGTTTATAAATAGTTTCATTCACAACCATATTGCATTTTTCCTTTCACCAAAACTTATTTTCCACTGAATACTTTCTTTTTTAAAATGATACCAAATTTACTGAAACCTACAGGGGCGAGAGATATCATAGAATCTATTAGAAAACTTAAATGGCAATGAGCTGGTCATGTTGCGAGAATGTCAGACAACCGCTTGAATCATGACACAACGTGAATCCCTAGAGGGCAAATGCGAAACCCGGACCGACAAAATGTAAGATGGCGTGACGAACTAAACACGTTTAGAAATTACTGGCTCCGTGACGCCCACGATAGAGAGGTTTAGCAAATCTTGGAGGAGATCTATGTCCAACGACGGACACTAAAAGGGTACTGCTGCTGCTGCTGCTAGCTCTGTAATTCATGACACTTGAACAATCGTCTTAGATATTTACAGATGTAAAAGATATGGAAGGGGAGAATTCTAAACATGGGGTTAGTAAGGGTTCCAAACTTCCTCTTCAAAAGTAAGAACGTCTGCTGTCTTCTGAAGTAGGGTGTTGGGGTGGGGGCAATAAACCACACTTTTAACACCTGAAAACATATCAATTGGTTTGAGATGTAACAAAGGCAATTTGGAAATGTGAAAAACAGCCTGGTTATCTTCGAGACCTGAAAAATAAAGAGGGTTTAGCTGTTTTAGTCTCTATTCTAAGAGATGATCTTGGCTTCCTCAACCAGGGAGGGTTTTTCGAGGGAAACTGACCTTTGCCCGATACATAACTACCAGAAAAGCCAGTTAATTTTGGCTCCCTTGCTTAATTCGCCCACTTTTCTCTATAATCGTTTCCTATTATATATTTACCAGGGCAGAGTTTAGAGAAGGACATACTAACGCTCTGCTTAACCTGAGTCCTGTCATCTGTGAATAGTGTTTCAACTCCTTCTGTTATAGCAAGACAACGGTGGTAGCGTCGTTGGCGTACGCGGATACTCTGGCTCTCCCGGGTGTACCTATTCGGCTCAGGACCGCCATCGTAAATGATTAATAGCACGTAATTTCCTTTTTCCATGAACACATCATTGATTGTGGAATATACAGTTATACTGCTAATTGAACTGAATAAAAATATCATAGAATCTTTGCCCATTGAAAATATATTCCTCCCAAAGATCCCTTCATTCAAAACTCTAATTTTTAAAAATTTTCTGAGTTAGATATTATGATATTATACTTTTCCAACAACAATTTAAAAAATTATAGTTAGGGGGACTTCAATTCTTTTGAACTGTCGATGTGGAGCATGGGAGTAAAAGGGTTAAAATTCAATGTATTGAACTATATTTCATATTTGTATCTGCTAAAGTGAATTTCTGACCCTTTTGTACTCCACGACAAAACGATCGAAGTCGAAAAAGCAAAGCTGGAGAAAGTAGACCACTACATCTACCTAGGATAACGAGTCTCCACAAAGTATTCAAAAGAAATTGAAATAAAGCGAAGAATCCCACTGGATTGGTAAGCTTTCGGTACAGCAAATTTGATTTTCAAGAATAAGAAAAACCCCACTAGTCCTAAAAAGAAGGGTATACAACCAATTTATCTTTCAGATAGTCACCTATGGAGCTGATACATAGAACCTAACCAAAAGACTGACCTTCAGACTGAGAACCATGCAACGTGCACATAGAATAATCAATCTCAACCTCGCGTGGAGAGATCATAAGACAGCACAATATATTAAAGAAAAGAAAAGGGTCCGATATATCATAGAAACTGTTAGAAAACTCAAATGGCAATGGGCTGAACATGTTACAAGAATGTCAGACAACTGCTGGACATCGCGACTCACAAAGTGGATCCCCACAGATCATATACGAAACTGTGACTGGTAGAAAGTAAGATGGTGTGACGAGCTACATAAATTCAGAAAGTACTAGCTCCGTGATGCTAATGATAGAGATGTCTGGCGAATCTTGAGGAAGGTCTATGTCCAACAACGGACGCTAACAGGCTGATTATGATTATGTTGTCAAATATGGTCTTTGGCATGCTTTAATTTTGTTTATAGTGAGCGTCTAGAAAGATTTAAGAATTAAAAGTTTCCAGCAAAAAGCAAAAACAACAACAACAAAACAACAACAACAACAACAACAACAATAACAAAAATAGTTTCAAACCGTGTATTTGTTTTTTAGTTTTCAAAAGAAATCGCTTAGAATTTTTACATACACGTATCAATTAAAAATAAAAATAAACTATACCTTGGTTCGTTGCATCTTAGCCACACATTGCAGGATTCATTAGATATCAATCTAAACTTGAACGATTTGCAAAAAAAAAATTATCTTAATCGTATATTTTTTGTAAAATTTGAAACATTTGTTTTTGGACTATGATTTTCAAAATGGCTGTATTTCGGAAGGAAGGGAAAGCAGTTTATAAACGTCGTAGCATTGCAAAATAAAAATTACGAACGTGTATATCTGTACCGTATTTCCATCTGAATCTGTCGCCCTGATTTCACCTTGATCCTTAATACGATCAGTGCAATGTTTAAACGGTCAACATTATGATGTCAATGCAGACACATAAACTCTTTATCGAGCCGGGGATTTTTTTTTTGTTGCTTTTATGTAGTAATGCCTCTCAGCCACTAAAAGATTATTCTGGAGATGAAAGCTAACGAAATCAAAATCGTATCTGACAATCGATGAAACTCGTGTAGGAAAATGGTGGGCCGGAATATCGATTATCCTTTTAAATCTACTCATAAATCGATCACTAAGCTTTTTACTCAATTGGTGCATTTTAGTGGGCAGATCTTATCAGCGCAAGGGTACCTTTTTACGTAAGTTTAAATATTGGTGCGTTATCTACTAATTTTATGGATTGACATGAAATGTGTGCACATATGATTTACATACTTGTACACGATGAGTGCACGTCAACAAACGCAAGTATAATGGTCAATTTACTTTGCTATCCATAACACATTGAGATAGTATCGTATTATTGATTTGTCCTCAAAAAATTTCATCAAACTTTGAATCAATCAGATTTTCGGAGGAGAGTTTCTTGTGTGGAAACTTCTCATCTTAGTTAATTTTTTGATAATATATATACATTTCCACTTCTAATACAAATACTAAGATTCTGTCTATACCTATCAATTTTTTCCTCCTTTAAGCACTACCGTATAGTAAACGTTATGCTCAACATCGAAGGGGTAAATAAGTCTTAATTTGATAAACTTTCGAAGGACATTGCCATTACCGCATAGCTCATTTCGCTATTTTGTGTTATGACTTTATCAATAATAAGCAAGGCGCCTGTCACTGCAATTATAAGGCTCTGGGCAGAATTTGATTTGAGGGGCCCAATGCCTCTTGGGGCCGTCTATCACTCTATGGGGGATATGGTAGCCATGGAAGTCTAAGCAGACGATTAGTTCATTTATGCCTCGAAGCAGCTTATGGCGTATGTGTAACGGTAGTTTTGCTAGCTATTGATTTTGATTTTCACATTATGCCAAGATAAGCTTGGCAAACAATTATTCATAGTAGAATAATCTTGAATTGTAACTTGCCATTGCAGTCAATAATCGAACAACCATAGCGTCAAAATTTAAAGGCATGTGAATTAAAAGACCTATTATCAATAAACCCGTCAGAATAAGGCCCCTTAAAAAGTAAAAAAAAAAAGTTCTAAAAAAAAAAAAAATTGAAGGGGTGGAGTAACGATGCCAATTTCCAAGTCTATGGGCAAAACAGTACGGTCAGGAGTGCTGGAACATATAAACAAACACATGAAAAAATACACAAACAGATGCACATATAAGAAAGGACAGAAGCCTACGCCAACTTTGATGGCTACAGTTGTTCAATTCTGTCAGTTATAGATGGTAGCTTCCCGATTCATATCATAGGCATACGTTACTCAACTCAAAAGCGTGCATGTTTTAATACTCGGCCTTTGCATCAAAGGAAAAATGCTTGAAACCTTTTTAAATAAACCATTGGTAAAATCATAATAATTCAGAAGTTAAACACTCGACCATAAAAAGTTAATAAATTCGGCATATAGATTTACCCTACATAGTAATCAGCTCGTGACTAGTTTGAAAAATGAACCAGTAAAAAAATTGAAATAACAAACTCAATTTGGGTCAACTCACAACCTGTTTAAACAGACCGGTCTAATTTTTCCAAAAACGTATCGTCTGCTTCAAATCGGTCTTTTGTTTTCTTTTGGTACTTGTTCTTTTATCCTCTTGATGACCGGTCGTGTTGAATAAAAACAAACGAAATGTTAATTCCATTATGACCAGTGGGTTACTTTTCCTTTATCAACGCTTTACTCAATAGGTGGTGACATATGGCAAGAATTAACAGGTGCTGAAATACCGATAAATCTTTTTTCCTTTCAAGTTCTGGAACGAGATTTCGTGACTATCTCACTGTTTTTAGTAAGTCTTAACAACATCAAAGGCGCTTCATGTGGGAATTTACTGGTGCAAATATAAATTATTATTGACACTTTTTCACTTTGCTTCTAATTCATTCATAAGCTTGGAAAAATAGCGCAAGCAGACATCCAGGTGATATAATCAACTTTGTAGTAGAGTGACACTTTACGTTCTCATTTCTCTTGATTGTGAGTTCGAGTCTCACTGCCCTGATGAGCGTAACTGGGAAGTGCAAACTTGAAAAGTTTTCCTCTAGCTTTCAGAATTGCTTTCTAATTAAGTAATTGGGGTCAAATCTTTTCTGGAAATTTAGCGATCGGTATGGAGCCGAAACATGGAACCTAACCAAGAGACAGACCTTTGGCAGAGCTAGCTCGTCCTTCAAAAATAAGAAGATCCCATTAATCCTAAAGAGAAGGGTGTATAACCAATGCACCCTCGCAATAGTCACTTATGGAGCCGAAACATGGAACCTAACCAAGAGACAGACCCATAAATTGAGAACCATGCAACATGCACATGAAAGAATAATGCTGGGCCTCACATGGAGAGACCACAAGACAGCACAGTACATCTGAGAAAAGACAAGAATCAGGGACATCATAGAATCCATTAAAAATCTCAAATGGCGGTGGGCTAGCCATGTTGCAAGAATGGCAGACAACCGATGGACATCTCGACTCACGACATGGATCCACCGAGATCACATGCGCAACCGAGGCCGGCAGAATATTAGATGGCGAGACGAGCTAGACAGGTTCAGGGAGTACTGGCTCTGCGACGCCCATGATAGAGAAGTGTGGCAAATCCTGGGGAAGGTCTGTGTCCAACGACGGACGTTAAAAGACTGATGATGATGATGATGATGATGATGATGATGATGATGATGATGATGAGTAGATGACACCGATTCCAGTCCCATTCGTAAAACGTAACATAACATTTGCAAATTAATTTCCCGTAATCTCTTAATTGAGAGAAGTACTTCTCTAGAGGCGTGAAGCTTTTGCCTCATGGTTTCCCTGTTCTTCTATTAATTAGCCAATTTGAGAAATTGCCTATGTTATTTACAATAGAATGATTTGTTATCGAATGGGATTTCTCTGTTCGAATCCTGTTGTCAGTATCAAAACCCAGTGATATGTACACTGTCAGTATAAATTAATAGTTATTTCTCAGTTGAAGTTAACTGTGTTATATTAAGTTTTTCATTGTCACACTGACATTTGTTTAGAGTGGAACATTTTAACTACCATCTGACTAAAATTACCATCAATAAACAAAAAAAGAAGGGTGACAATTACAAACGCAATTCTTTTTATCAGACAATCCACAACATAGTTCCCTTTCATGTCGCAAAGTTGAGTTATCAACACAATGTCATTAAACTCTAATTTGTGAATTTCGGTGACGTGTTGTTGAAGAACAGTTACAGATGTTCAGGCTGCAGCAAACGGAATACAATGTGTTGAGATTCATGTGAACACAAGCACATCCTTTTTTCAAGTAACAGAAAGGATTAATAGCTACATAGAAGTAACTTGGATCTTTAAACTTTTTCACTCAAAAATCGTTGGACATGAGAAGAAGTATGAAGATTATATCATAGTGATGATGGAAAAGCATGTAGAAGTGCTTCATCAGGAAATCTCGTTTAGAATTAGTGAAATAACCTTGAAAGAAAAGACTATTCATTTTCTCGCTCAATTAATTTTCCATTTATCTCTGAACGATGAAGCTGATTAATGACCCAGCTGTGAATGAAATAAAAAAAAACAACAAAACTTTTATACAGTTACGCCCGTTATTATTACTATTGGTAGTACAATGCATAACCCCATGATGTCTATGTCTTCAATAATATCAAGTTGCTTGGATAAATTATATTAAAAATGGTCTCTACAGTGTTTAAATATCGAAGAGGGTGAATGAAATATGTAATAGGGAATGAAAACGCTGAAATAGTGAGATTTGATCGAGGGGTATTGCTTCGAACAATATGACTAAATTTTGTTTATTCAATTCAATTAACACTGTACCGCCTTTTCAACATGAAATGACATTTCACTACAGCAATATAGTCTTTGTTAGGAAAATAGGAAAATAATTTGGTTTTGAAGTCAGGATCAGCACTGCTATTGCATAGATATGCTTCAACTTGACTGAAATTCTAATAAAAACCTTAAAAAAATTTGTCTGCTTTCATTTCAAGCTTTAGTATATCAGTCATAGCCGTTTCCGTTTCAAGGCAACTCCATAAAAAACTTCAGTTTCAGTTTCGCAACAAATAAGCCACAAAAATGGTATGGATGTGCAGCTGATGGAACAAATGTGTTTCTGAAAACCTGATTGCCCTTACTCTTAGCCCACTAAAGGTGTTCATTTCTATTTTTTTTATTGTAGTGAATTTCGACGGGTCACATACGATATGGAAAAGACTTATACAACAAATCAGATTGAAAATTTTGAATGGTAACTTGAATTGCAGACTTTTTTTTCCAAAAGCAATAATGTCTTGGGCTTAGAATTTCAATTATATTTTGTATGAAATTTTTATTGCATTCATTTGCAGTTTTAAGCACATTTTAGATTCAGATATTATATAATTTTAGGTGTCATCTCCTTACATAAAGACTATTTAGTGTGCAAAAGAATTTTATAACGATGATATTTGAGTATAGATCAGAAAAAATAAAATAGATCATCAATACATATAGGTAGATCTTTATATTTTTCTTATTCGTTCTAGAAATCAACATTCTTTGATTTTTCTTAATTTGTAAAACTTTGATTTGGAAAGAGCTTTCACAGAGGTTTTAAATGCAGTTGAAGCTAGACCGATCTCGTCAGCCATAATGGCGGAGAAAAATGGTATTATTCCAAGAAGCTTTGTTGGTAGAATCCACTGCTGTAGGTCAGTTGCTCTGTTCGAGCTCTTAACAAAAATAATAAAACTGTGCACACACGTCTACACGTTCTGACTATGGAGAAATCTGACCATTCTTTCGCCGAGAATGAGGATTATAAAAAGGTTTATAAAAGTGTTGCGTTCATGAAATCATATTTTCTCTTGTACGTACGATTAATATCCACAATTGTAACTTCACAAAGGCTGTAGATTAAAAGATATCATTACGGTGACCTTCCTTGCTCGAACATAGCTCATGGGCACCGTAGCGAAATACGCTAATATCTATACCATCAAAATAAGCCTACATAGACACAAAGTACTGTGAAAGTATCGAAGGAAAACAATATGTAATATGCGAGAAATAGAAGGATTGAGAATGAACATGAAAATATTTGATAAAGAGTTAATGTCTGTAAGTGGAAGGGAATAAGAACTACTGAGGAGTTAGAAAAATAAATCAAATCTCTCAAACTAATGGCCGACTGACAGTGCTACTATCAGTCTAAGCAGGGCAGGCTGGGTCATGGTATGGAGGTGTCAGCAGTTGTACATGGTGGTCCCGAGGACCCCAGCACCAATCAATCATTTTCCCGCCTTGCAAACCACGTGATTCAATGGCCTCAATTAAACTCTGATGCTGTTCCCTCAACTTGGCGCGCTATTTTCCTTTAATTGTGTCTAGACCGACGACCGAAAATCCAGTTTATCAATTATAAGCATTCAAGTCTATTATTGGCATTTTTGTTTTAATATTTGACTAATGCGTCCGGCACTTGACCCGGACGTCACTCAATGCTAACCTCGTCTTTCACCGATTTCAGGAAGCCATTTTGATTCTTTTTGTTTTGTTTCTTAATCGCATTTTCGTGTTCACTGTTCAGTTTATTTATCAGCTTTCTTGGCGCTCTATTTATCCCTTTCTTAATATTTTACATTTAGCTGGGTTCAAATTTTTCCTATGCGCTCATATAAACATTGACCATACCTTAAAAAATATGTACGCATCATCATTTTGAAGCATTATTGAGAGAAAGCCGGAGATTATTTGTTGAGTTGATGTATATCAGAACAAATGGCTTTCTGCAAAAGTGCATATACAGACTAAAAGAGTCTGAGGGAAATTTTACCAGATGGGGAATTCCTAATTCTAAGGTAAATATCACGTTATCCCAAGATTTTGTGCTTAAGTATTTGATTTTGATTAATTTCACCATTTCTTTATCTAAACGTTTTTAGCCGATCCATTCTCCGACCATTAAATTGAAGTGCAGCGATTCAGGATAAAACCTGATTTCGTTAGAGTTGAAGTCTCGTTTGAGGCTGCTTTCTTTCTTTTAAAATTACCATTGATGAAGGTGATAGCAGTAGAATGAAGGTAACTGTTTAGAATTATCATAAAATTTTGAATTTACAACTTGTTTTATTGGCAAACACAGTTAACTCACAATACACCACGATAAAATCATGACTCTTGATTTGATGAAAGGCAGGTATGCCAGCAGAGAAGTTGAATGATTGGATATGCTCAATTCAACTTTACTGAAGTTTTCTCTCTATCAAGAGCTAATATCCTAAAACTTATATTATGTATATAAATTTGACATAAATTGTATTGAATAGACTTTTTGTTACGACAGTTCATGAACATGGCGAAAGTGAGACCTTCGGTTTTCTTTTTCTTCAATAGAAAGGTCATCTGGTGAAGCTCATGAGCATTAGCTTAACGCTGCGTCATCAAGACGCTGGCCTCACTCCCGTCCGTGCAGTTGCATCATTTCAACGGACAAGGAGACTACTTATTTGGGTTCTATTTTGAGAAATGTCAGCTTAATCATTCTGATCCAACCCGGCGGCGACGTGTTTCCAGAATTCATATTTTTACCCTTTACTAAGACTGTCCATTTATTTGTTTCTTTCTTCGAGTCGAAATCCCCTCGGCTGGTTGCAGCCACGAGGTTTGACTCTTTGCGTCTATATATAAAGAGAAAACTAGTTTATTACTTTGTCAGTATCTCTTTGTATCTTTCTAAGTATCCAATATCCTGTTCGTACTTAAATATCAGACAGAGCCTTGACTTCTGTGACTATTTTTTGAGCAAACCCAATATATGTTATCGTCGACCTGAGAATTAGATATCCTTGCCTCGATCGGCACTTACATTTAGTAGTTCAGCTCTGTTTTGGTACAAAGCCAAACACATTGAGCATTCAGTACGAATCAAACTCACTACTTAGTAATAATGATCTGTGAGACCAGCTCACCAACCATTGTTTTATCTGAGCAATTACTTCTGCACGCCTTCTAAAATTACGTGACTGGAGAAAAATCATGTTTACTTAACAAACCATGGTTTAAAATTCGCCGCTTAAAAGCACATAACTGAAAAAAAAATCATATAATTCAGTCAGAAGACATCAGCTACATCTAACTATTTACCAAGTCAATAATCAGTAATTACTACATTGAAATATCACATTGGTACAAAAAATAATTGCAGTTTTTCAACATCAACTTTGAAGCTGTGTATCTCAGCTCAAAATAAATGTTATTTGTGGAAATTTCGGAATGCACACATTTTTGTAGCCAGAAACAAGTCAATTTATTTCGGTTTCTAGAATCAGTGAATTCATCGAAGGTGCCTTGAGCTGCTGTTTGGTTGTTGAAGATCTTCCCTTGCCGGGAGATGTCGAAATCCTTGAAAAAGGTGGAAGTCGGTCGGAGAGCGATCTAGGGAATAAGCAGGATGAGGTAGTTTCGTAGCTTAGTTCATTCAATTTCACGCGATATGCAGTCAGATGTTGTCATGGAAAAGATTTAGTCCTTCTCAACTGACCAATATTGGACGTAAACGTTGCAGTTCTTGGTACATTTTGTCGATTTCTTGCCAAAACTTATTTGCTGTGATGATTTCACCGGGGTTCAAGAAACTGTAGTTGATGATTCTTATTGCCGACCCCCAAACAGTGACCATAATCTTCTTTTGATGCAGGTTTGATTTGGGGAAGTGTTTTGATGATTCACCTCTATCCAGTCACTGTGCAGAACGCCATCGATTGTCCCACAGGATCAATTTTTCGTCACAAGGCGACCAAGAAATGGATCGTTTTTGCTGCGTAAAATAAGCACAGAACAGGCTTCGTAACGGCGAATTTTCTAAATTTTTGTTCAGCTCATGCGGGACCCATTCGTCGATCTTCTTTGCTTTTTCAATTTGGTACAAATGTTAAATAACGGTCAACGTCTAGTTCCACTAAAACCTTTTGTGTAGGTTTTCGTGGGTCTGCCTCAATAATGGCTCTAAATTGGATGTCATCATTCACAGAAGGACACCCACCACTCTCCTCATCTTCAAGGCTCTCGTGTCCGTATCGAAACTTTTAGAACCAAAGCTTTACGTCCGTTGATGCTCCCCCGTCTAAATATTTGGTTTATATTGCGAGTAGTTTCCGCTGTTCTACGTCCCATTTTGAATTCATCCAACAAAATTGCTCGAATTTGCTACCCCTCCATCTTTGATTTGCCAGTCACAAATAAACCAGAATGAATAGTGATAAAAAATTCTGCTCACATAAATAGAGCAAAATTCACGATTCAAAATGGTATACTCCATCAATATAATAATAGTTCATTCCAAAATAAGCATCAGAAGATAAAAATAACGAAGCCCGCAATTATTTTTACAACAACCTAATAATTATATATTCTGCGATACCAGAGAAGCATGTGTCATGAGCTACCAAAATATCTTCATAAACGGCGCTTATGCAAGTCTCTGAATTAGTTGAAGAGAGAGGGGTAAATACTCACTAGAATCTCGACGCCTACATTTTCGTTGTATTGTAGCCCTCTTCACATCCTCCCAATTTTTTTCTCTCCCTCTCTTTCTTAAAACCCTATTTCTGTCCGTCTGTGACCTCCAATGACATCTCATTTACAAACCTCATTGTTTCAATATTTCGTTTCGTTTGCACTTAGTTTTCTTTAAAAGGATTTATTACTCCCTCACGATCAAAAAAAAAAAAAGAAAGAGAAGAAAACAACATGAGACTTCATTCTTTAGGCTAGTCTCTTTACTGATAGTCTCCTGTTGTCAAGCTTATCATACCGACGCTGTAAAATTCTTCTTCTTTGTAAAGAATTCACTGCTTTACAGAGTTTTTTCTTCGCACACCGGAGCAAATCATTGTTTGTTGTCGGTGGCAATAACTAATGAGCTTTGTCAGCAGTCAATTTGGGGCGCCTCACTAAAACTTGTTCATGGCATAGTTTTTCTATTTCTTGTTCGACGTTTTTATGCTGAACTTCGAGTAACTTCTGATTAAGGAATTCTCCAAAAAGACACGATGGTAAGCTCAGAAGATACTTTCTTCGCAGCTTCAAGTAGTTTTGTTTGATTAAATGGTACAGCAGTTCGAAAGGAAAAAATGCTTGCGTGTTGAGATTTGATAATGATAAATCAGTTCCAACTGAAATGCATTTTACGCTAATTATTATAATTCTAATATCCGTAGTAAACATTCATTTTAAGTTTTTTTTTCTATGGAGCTTATTCTAGAATAGTTTTGTATAAGTTTTCAATCTTTGCACTTTGGACAGTATTCGGACAGATAATTATCTGAGGATATTTAGAAGCACATATTCTGGGACTTATGCGTAAAAAATCTCACTGAATAATAATTGTGTACACTCTGTTTGCACACGTTTGTTAGATGATTTTATAGATTAGAATATGAATATTAAGTATGAACGGTTTTTAGGTGGTAGTAGTAATTCCAGTTACGTAAATCCCTCACTAAAAATGACTGACATTATAACTCTTTAAATGAGGGGTTGTAATTCTGACCATACAGTTCCATAATATCAGCCACCAAAAGTTTGGGGAGTTTGAGAACTTGAAACAATTAATTCAAATTTGTAGTTGATTGCTTGCTGAGTGTCAGTCGTCTCTAACCGCTACACATTCCACCTCTTTGAAGATAAGTGTTGCAGTATTACAAAGTGTGACTTCAAAAATTGAACTGAGTTAAGCTAGTACCCATCTACTTTATTAGTGTCGATATTTTTTTCTTGAGAGTTTTTACCCAAATTCATAAAATCACTTTTGAAGAATATATAGGGTGACGATATTCATTGTCATCAGCCTTTAAGTGTGTGTCTTTGGACATCCCCCAACTTTCCCCAACATTCGCCAGACCTGTCTATCATGGACGTCGCAGAGCCAATACTTTATCAATTAGTCTAGCTCGTCACACCATTTTACTTCCTGCCAGTCACAATTTTGCATATGATTTCTAGGGATCCATTATATGAGTCAGGATGTCTGACATTCTTGCAACATGTCCAGCCCATTCCCACTTGAATTTTCTAATGGTATCTACGATATCTTTCTCAAATAAAAGAAATGATATTCATGTACATTTAAAATTCGTCATATATATATATATATATATGTATATATATATATGTATGTATATATATATATATCTATATATCTATATATCTATGTATGTATATATATATATATCTATATATATATGTATATATATGTATGTATATATATGTATATATATATATGTATGTATATATATATGTATATATATATGTATGTATATATATATATATATGTATATATATATATGTATATATATATACGTATGTATATATATATGTATGTATATATATATGTATGTATATATATATGTATATATATATATATGTATATATATATATATATGTATATATATATGTATATATATATATATATGTATATATATATATGTATATATATATATATATGTATATATATATATATATGTATATATATATATATGTATATGTATATATATATATATATGTATATGTATATATATATGTATATATATATATATATATATGTATATATATATATATATATATATATATAGAGAGAGAGAGAGAGAGAGAGAGAGAGAGTCCTACCAACGGTCTAATATGGCACAAAAGTAAGAAAGAAGATGTGGGAGAAAAAGAAAATTTATTCAAATTTATCCACATCCTCCACAAAACTTTACGTGTAGCCATCTGCAGGGTTGAGAGGGGGCATGCAAAAACTAAAAGAAATATGACTAAAAGGTGGGGGTGATACTCATTTTTTTCCTAGCAAAGTTAAATTATTTAAATTCAAGCGAGCAACTTTATCCTATCCTAACCTTGGCTGGGCTGGGCTGGGCTGACAAGTCTTTTTTCTGATCCCCAAGATC
Source organism: Thysanoteuthis rhombus (assembly GCA_963457665.1). Classification (NCBI taxonomy): domain Eukaryota; kingdom Metazoa; phylum Mollusca; class Cephalopoda; order Oegopsida; family Thysanoteuthidae; genus Thysanoteuthis; species Thysanoteuthis major. The sequence goes on from OY735203.1 coordinate 30,577,729, forward strand.
CTTTCTTGAAGATGCCGCTCTACATTAGCACCATTCTCGCGACATTGTCTAATATTGAAAGTAAGTGATCAGTTGTACAGGAGAAAGATGTCACCCTCGTGGAAGCACTTTTACGTGTTGTCCGCACCACAACGCAAATAATGTAAAGTAAGCACAGCAGCACATGGTGTTCTTTCCTTTCCAGCAACGGCGCCACAAGGCTATACAAGGCACAGAATGATATGCCGAGGGCCGAAACCATGCAGCCTTCAATCAGCCTGCATAACGGGTGTATGACACTGTAGTGAAGAGGGCGTGCTCGATCGACTTCTCTGATCCACTACTGCGCAGACATTCTAGTGAACCTACCAATCCCACAATGAAAAATCGTTTGCTAACCCAGCTCGCTTTCCGAATAACTAGCCAGGCCAGGGATGGCTCGTCGTTATTGAAACATTTATTCCCAGGCGTCCAAGGCCAGATGCAAGTCTCCTTCCGCGTCAAACTGAGTTCCTCTGTTAAATTGTCTCGTATGCCCCCCCTCCCATCATGCAACATAACCCTTTCCTCGACAACAGTCAAATGTCTGAGGAACATACCGTACTTTCAGAGCTAGCCGACATTCGTGATAGAAGGGGCACTCGTCTCGTGACGGACTACCCTTAGCCGATCGCACACTTCTCAAACCCAGGGAGGCGTTCTTGGCGTCATAACCGGCTGTAACGCACACATCCAATATAGGAAATTCAACCGTAAGTTGTGACGCCGGATCAAAGCGTTCAGCATGCTTATACCCCACTCAGAAGACAGACTTAGCCAAGTACCATAGGTTTCCTGTGACCCCCAAAGGAGGGTTAACAGGTCAAGCTCTAATAGAAATAGATCAGGAGACGGGAATGAAAGCCAATGAAGGATAGAGCACAGTTTTCACTTGCCTGCCCGACCAATTGAGCTACCAAGTCTTAAAATAATATTTGAATATTTGACTACTTTTTACCATCATAAATCACTAGAAACTTTTTATTGCAACATTTGCTCAGACCGATTATCCCTCGGCAGTAAGCGAACAGCGTCGATCGAAAGATAAATGAGTTTGTAAATTATAAAATTTCACACACCCTGCTAACTCGACATTAAAAACAGCGCACAAATAAGAAGAAATGAGATAAATAATAAAAGAAAAATTGAAGTAAATACATAAATTTCAATTATTGTTATTGCTTTGAATAAATCAGACTGTTTTAATTTGTGCAACGTTAACATCCAGTGTGCGAGGATTTGAAACTTTACAATCGGCACTAATTTTCCTGTATTTTACCAAATAAAGTAAAATTCATAACATCACAAGATGGGAAATGAAAGCTCAGTTATTTTTATAATTTCAAGATAAAAAATAAACAGAAAGTAAATAAATACAATCGTTCGGTGATAAGATACATCAAAAATAATTTGCGCCGTTCAAACAAAAATTTTCAATATACGCCGCTTATCTATAGGATTACCATTTATTCGACAGCAATTTAACACGTTAGAATTTAGATTTCAGCCAATGACTATGACTTAACAAGTTAATGAAAAAAAAAAACACGAATACGTTTGAATTTTCTACAAAATGTTTTCACTTTTAAGGAAGAAATTACTGAACTCGTTTCCAAGAAAGAGTCCATTGTTTTAAACTTTGGGTATAAGATACTTTTATCATCAAAATTGGCACCTTTAAAGGGAAGATTTCTCTGTTACTGGAAGAGAAATAGAAGAAATCATTATTCTTTACATAAAAAGATGTACTGTCCTGGGAGCCGAATCCAAATACCTGTTGAAGTTTTTTTTGGGGGGGGGGGAGTGCGAAATTGAAACATTTGAAAAGAAATCATTTATTGCAGATGCCAGTTGAGGGGAGTTATTTGACAGGATTATTGTGATATTTATGTTTGCAATGATTAACAGTAATCGTTTCATCACTCAAATTAAATTATATCACTCACTTCTAATCACTACAAAGTAGCATTTCCCCTCTTTAAAGTTGAGCATTGTAACAGTACAAGAAAATATCATCCTAAATACAGTATATGGGTACTAGTTTGAGGAGATAAATTAAATCTTCTGAAGTTAATGCTGCAACATATATCTTTAATGAGGGGAAATATTACTATTTAGTGATTAGAGATGACTGACACTTAGAATTTCTTTAAATCGTTCCGAACATAAACAGCACAATACTCCTGTTGAATAAGACCCCTTGGCTGGTAGCTTGAATAAATTTCTCCTATTAAATGTTTCAAGTCTATAAATCCCAAAACTTTCAGTGGGTGGATTAAGCTCCCAGAACGGTGTATCATTTATTGTAGTAATTTATCGTAGTATTTTATAGTTTTATTGAATTATTATCTTTTTTATTATTCAGAATGAACTTTTGAAAATTCAGTCAACTATTTTTATTGTTGATCATTATCGTAAAAAATTCTCACTCATTCAGGTGCGCGGGCGCTTATGGCATAATAATGGCATATGCTGCTGTTATGGAACTGACAGACTGGTATTAAAACCCCTCCCTTAAAAGAATTTTTATATTGGCCTTTTTTCAGAACTGGAATCACTACTACCACCCAAAAGTATTCGCCCAACATTCATATTCTGATCTATGAAGTCATGGGTTTGAGGGGAACTTTTAACGTTCATATGTTGCCTCAAATCAAGTTTATGTTAAGGCGGCCGATAAACGAATCCATGCCTAAAGACATTAAGACAAAATGCATTAGTTGTAAAGACAACAGTGTAGAACGGACTATTGCAAGTTTCAATAAGATTCGGTCAAAAGGCATCATTAAAAAGGACAACACTGTAGTACAGATATTGTAACTGAATTTGTACTAATTAAGTAATCTGATTTACTGTTTCTTTGTAAATTGAAGATTTTGTTGTGATTTCATCTTTATTTTGTATCATATGTCACTGGAAGAATAGAATAATTAATTAGTTAATTTTCTTTCAATCATACTTTCATAATGTTTTCCCTTTTGGCCGATTGTAACCTGATATCCTTGCTGAACTGTTGTCTTTTTGACTTGATACCTTTTGATCACTCATCCGATAGATGCACTCTTTTTCTCTCGTTTATTATCGAATTGATACCATCGGAATCAACTTTGAGAGGCTTGAAATAGATATAGTCTACCAGAAAAAAATATGTTTTCCTAACAGAACGCACTTGTTACTCTTGTTACAGTATGGTCGAGTTTCTGAGGCATCAGTATGAAGAAAGATATTTTTTTCAATTTCTACTATTTTTCTATGTTGACTTGAGACATTCTATCTGAATAATGCCATACATGCTTTCTTAAGAGGTTTTCATCCTTTCTTTTCCCATAGTACTGAAATGTCTATTTTAAAAGCTCTACTTTATATCTACCATTAAGACCCACTTAATGTCAAGCATACCTTTCTGAAAAGCATCTCTTTACGTGACAGTCTTTTATTTGCATTTCTTACTTCTCTTCATAATCATTATCGTAAAGGCGGCCCACTTGAGATTTTCAAAATGTCATACCTATAAAAGGTTTTTTTTTCCACTGAATTCTCGAATTGATAAGTGCTCAAATAACAAGTTGACTCTAAATGGATTACTACTAAACGGACACTTCACTTTATTGTAACATGATCTGTTGAGAATCCGAGACAAGACATTGAGTGAAAGCAATCTTATTAGTCTTTTCTCGCTTTTGAGCTTTCTGATTTGGATCATTCGAATTCTAAGTAAGCTAGTACCTATGGGGATATGTCACTGTCAGCTTCAATGGAAGTAGTCTTGACGGCTATTTTCTCATACATTTTAACCTCCCCCTTTCTAAAACAACGCATTCTTTCAGCGGAACGCTACTCTCTTAATAAGTGGTTTCGAAACATTGAAAACTCAAAGACCCTTTCTATGAGGTACATATTCTGGTAGGCCCTACTTTTAAGCCTTTTTTTTCAGGATAATTATTGAACTACACTAAAAAGCAATTTTTTTACTTTTAGAAATTCTAATAATTCAAAATCGATTACATTTATTTGAATTCTGATGTATGGTACAGGTCTGTGTACGATGATCAAGCTTCTTGATAGCCGTGGATGATTTTGTTTCTCTGCTGCAAGATTTGCAATGTCAGGTTCCGAGGGAACACTGCTACGGATCTTCGAACATTATTTGACGGATCTCCAGGGATCTGCAGACTCCAGTTTCGAAGCCACTGATATAAATTAAGTGTTGCGTTCCTTTTGAATTAGTCTGGCACAGAACTTCACGGTAAGAGGAAGATTGTCACGCCAGCTCTCCGAGTGGGAGTAGACATGTTTGCCTTGAAAACAAGTATCATTACATCAATTGTGCTTGAACGTTGACCTGGAAATTACTTATTTTTTTGCTGCAATTTACGCTGAAGTTTTCCCCTGTATATCTTAATATGTGACAAGGATAACTGATAATTACGAAATTAGATAAATGACACAATCGGCTGTTAAGAAAAAAATCCAAATCTAACAATACTGGAGAATACAGCAAATGATATTTCAATAAAGGGGTTCAGTCAGGTCAGGACACATTACCGGGCAGACTCACACAGGCCAGAGTGAACCCTTAGCCAGGGCTGCGTAACCAAGCTTAAAACCTTGAAGAATAATCTTTCTCAAAAGAGAATTTATGTGTTCACTTTTGGCGTTAGTAGTTCGCGCATCAAAGCGGACCACCGGACTTGAATTATGCCTATGTTTTATTGTTGCGTTCGGGTTGGGATTAAACGTAGGATTAAGGTTTTTGCTCTAAGAAAAAAACCTATTTTATGGCCAGGCTAGGGTTAGATTTCTGAAACTATTGCCACGTGGGAACACGCTAAGAAAGAGAAATTCACATTTACGGTTACAGACGAGCGGAAACTTATGACGAGTGGAAAGTAAGAGCGAAGTTCAGCATTATATTGTAAATAGTTCTATTATAAAACATTTAAATATTCACTCTCTCAAACGGACAAATTTCTGGAAAGTTTGAAGGGTTAATGGACTGGAAGCACATCAAATTAAAAGGAAAAAAAATTGAAAATTTTCTCCAACGGGTTTGGAATTCTGTCCGCCGATTGTACCTCATTTACATACTACTACTTTCACTGATTTCCTAAGCAATAAAATTAGTTTTTATGTGAACAGGATCGCAGACCTTACGTAAATTACGATTTATCTTGAAAAATTTGACGGATAAAAGTGTGCTGAGACATGAACTCGAATGTACCTTTGTTTCTTTTCTGTGATGCGTAGTTTATGACATATAAGAGCTCAAGCACAATTTAAAACATAAATCCTGTCGAAGTTACATAATCACGGAGAAAGAGAAATCAATACCTGCAGTTTAGTAGAAACCCTCTCTAAGCCCTGGAATTTTTTCCTCCCAATCTGACACATTCAAGAAAGTTTGGTGTCTCGGGAGGAGTGGGGCGCACAAAACTTTAGGTGCGTTGAAAATGCTCAACTTGACTTTTTTTATGGATGCAAAAATTGACTTGAATTCAAGATTTAGGAGTCACCAGAAGTCATTGCTAACTATCCTATGTTCATCCTGATTCAATTTATCCATAGTCACAATTTTTCAGCCCGTAGGGTGCAGCCATCCTTCTGACATTTCAAAATGCCTAAACTGACTTGATATTCATAACTGTTTTTATTACTATTTTGGATAGACTGATCATATGTATCAATTGAAAATCATTAGGGACAATCAGATCAATTGTAACACAATCAGGTGGGTCCAGTTGGGTTGGGTGTGTCGAGTTAATTGATCTGATTTTTGGCTTAATTTCACGAAGACAGTCGTTTTTATTGCTTATGCATAATTGTTACCTGCTTTGTGATTGAGATAACTATGGTGTTAAAGCTTATGCGAGAAAAGTAAGATTGATGTAACGCTGTCTCGTCCTACTCTTCCCCAGTCTTGTACTGTACCAAGTAAATATCTACATTTATTTCAAGCAGCGGTGAAGTAAGAGGAGACACAGAATGGGGTAGGGGTAAACGACAAAGAGAAGTCAGGGCGTATCTACCTCTTTAAAGTAAATTAACTTAATCTTTTCCCAAAAGCTGCTATTAATAGTTGTCTAAATAGGATAAAGAACACGTTCAAACTCAGAAGACGATTTAAAGGATCGAAAAAACATTATCAATGTAGCTGTTAGAAGAAAAAAATTCTAATTTTTTTTTTTTTACAAGAGTTGAACCACCCACTTCAACATACTGAAAGTCATTCTTGATGCGACAACTAATTACCCACAGTCCTGCGTGGGGCACGAGAAATGCCGCACCGGGCCGTATAATTGGGGTCAACTGCTGCGTATAGAAAACCATTACCCTGGGGCTGACAAGAGAAAGACTCTCGCCTCGGACCGCAAAGTCTTATAGTTAGTCAATGACAATCAACAGAATGGTACTCGGCAATTTCCGAGAATGTCAAAACAAAGCTAACAACACTCTACGTTTGGATGGGTTCTCTGCTCGCTCGAATTCTTTTGGTACATAGTAATCTTGGGAAGTAGACGTCTCTAACAAAATGAAAAAAGAAGGGGATTGAAAGACTACTCATATAACAGTTAGTCTCCAAAACAAACGTTTTTTTTGTAATAGAATAATACTTTGTGTGACATAAGTATCAACAGATCTTTCCTCTTTATTATGTTTTTATTTTCAGTTCCCTGCCTTAAACACTAATAAATAACATCTAGAACCCCCTCAGAATTTATTTTTTAATTTATTTTTAAGTAGTTGTACGAAACGTTTTGAGGGTGACGTTACCCGCCATCTTTTCTGGGAAGTTCTTCATCACTGAACAATCTATACAGAATGTGCATTTTGAATTTTCAAAACAAACTATTGGAAGCGGACTTCAAGAATAGCAAAAAAAAAAAAAAGAAAAAAAAGAAGTTAGCTTTACCATTTTACCAAACAACTCTTTCTAGATGTAACAGCAGCAGTAGCACTCGAAGATAAGCTTTCCCGGGTGGTGGCTGGGATCCTCCCTAAATTTAGAATTTTGTTGAAAATATCAGGGACATTCAGCAAGCAATGTTCAACGAAGCCTTGGAAATTAGCATAGAATTACCCAAAGAAGAATTCAACGCAATCGATTCATTCGTCTAATTATCACGCCTTCAGACGACGCGTAACATCTACGATGTCTTTCGTTAACATTTATAGAATAGATCTACGAGAATCCTGGCCTGTGCAAGCAGTAGTTCCAATTCTCTCAGACTGATGTTTTAATGATGATGCAAAATTTTATGCATTACCTTAAACCACTGAAACGTCAAGTAGTTATCCGATCCAACAATCACATGTCCTCTTTTCGATCATTGATTAATCATGATGGCATCTTTAAGAACATCCCCCGTTGAATGACCAATGGTGATAACTCAAAACTCAAACAAAATACACTTTGATTTGTAAATTTTATTCGTAATTCACAACTTGATGCAAAATATAGTTAAGCGGTACAACGGGGGATAAAGGCTTTGGGAAGAGCTTTACCTTCCAAATCCCTTCACTTCATTAGGACAGACGGCACTGTCAGCTTTCTTGGAATGTGGATCAGAGAAGGATTGATCAGAGATACAGGCAAAGGTCAAAGTTTTGGTAAAGACTGGTTTCAAAGGAAGATGTCATTGAAGGGTAAGGTGGGGGTTATCTTTCCTTGATCCATAACCGATTATTTATACTCTTCCTTCGAAAAGATTGCACGTTCAAAACATTTCCGTCGTAATGTGTTGATTTCTCCTGGAGACGAGTCCCTATAGCAGAGCCGGAATACAATAGATTCCAGACCAACAATTTTGGACCCAATAACCAGCTCGTCTTATTAACAGAACAACTCATTTTTTGTGCACAAGATACCAAAGATTTTTGACTCAAGGGAATAACTTGAATGAAAAGCACAACGCGTCAAGTCTATTTTTCTACTTTTTTTTGAAAATTTGAGTCACCAGCTAAAAATATTTGGAAGATAGTTGTTCTGAAAACTGGAAAATGAATTCCTGGTGATTCTATTAGATTTCATTAAAAATGTTAATTTCGGTAACACTGCTCGTAACAAGCGAAGCAAATCAGCAACAATTGCATACATCTGAATCAGTTCCAACAATATTGGTCCTATTGTACGGGTGGTCCTAATAACTGTCGGTACTATCGAGCAGGTTCCACTGTGTATCATATTTAGTATCAATTGTGCACTTGGTGCCAAGTTTTTGCAATTTGCCATGATTTTAGGTATGGCCATAACATTTTGAAAAATCACCACTAGCAAGTTAATGTCGATCTATGGTGGCTCAGCTAGACGGTCATGTTTGGCTCCATAAGTTTCAAAGAACCAAACTGGAAGTCAGAGAAATCAGTTAATCGATTACACTTCGAGGTCTTACGGTTAATCGATTACATTTCAAGTTTTTTTATAAAGCATGCTGTTTGGTCATTTGAACCAGTCTTGTTTTCATCGAACTTTCTTTTAAACCTTTAGAATCTTAGTCCTTTGAACTGTTCTGTTCTCTCTTCGATATGTAAGAAACACACTTCCTCTTGGTTTAATGCAACAAAATTCCCACAACTTTTACATATGGAAAAGAATTTAAGGAAAATGTTTTCCTTAATCATAAATCACAGAAGCTGCTATAGACAAGAAGTGACAAACTATTATACACGTATATCAAATCAATTAAAACGTACACCATCAAATATGTACATCTCTAGACATATCGAATAAGTATGTACGTCAAATTAACTAGTTTCGCGTTAGTAAGCAAGCTTACAGAATTCCTGAATAAAGATGAGTGAAGAAAAAATCTCCAGTCGAAGTAGGCCTCATAAAAGACTGTCGTAAAAAAAATCCATTCGACCGTAAATATGCCCGTTTGTGATAGCAATTGTGGCGGAATTGAAAACAACGCTGTCACGTGTATGTGAGGCGTCACGGGGTAGTAAGCGCGCTAATGGTTAGCTTCGTTCGCTAATTGAAGGTCACGGATATCAACAACAGATTTGAGAACGTCGTAAAAACACGATCAGTACTCGTGCTTCCTTACCCCACTCGGCAGATATGTTCTGAGAGAAGAAGCTGGGAAAGGTTGGTATCTTAATCATTTGGCTCGGTTTTTACACTTCATTTTGCGTAGGCTGTTGAAATGTGGGCTGGTATCGTTTCATGGATAAGAATGAATAATAGGAATATCATTTACGAATGATATTCGGACTATACGCTCATCCTTGTAAGAAGCTTAATTAAATGACGATTTAATTTGACTTCTCGTATCATGCCCGCTCCTTGCATAGAAAGGCCACAAGTTTCAACTCAACGAAGGTATCCATTTTACACTCCTCATGAAGGGATGGCCACGCAATATGTATGAAAATTCTCAGCAAAAAGAAAACGAAAAAAAACAGCAAAAAACAAAAAATAACAAAACAAAAATGCCGAATTCGTATAATAAATAATCTTATAGACAAAATATTCATGTCATTCGTGAGAAGGAAGATTGGAGAAAAATCTGATCTATATAATCAGAGATAGTTGTGAAAATTGATTATGAAAAAAGTTTTAACAATGAGAAAAAAAAGAAGAAGAAAAAACACCAAATAATTGTAATAATTTGCACAAGAAAATTTTCCAGGCGAAAAATATCTAGATTCTTAAAATCTACAAAAAATCCACTAATTATTCAATTTGATAACATTTTCGTTCCATAAAGGTCTTATTTTGTTTCAAAGAAGTTCTCATTCTGAGATTCGGAAGGTCCTTACGAACACCTTTAGAACAAAAACAAAAAACGACAGGAAACAACGTAAAATATTGTTGTTTTTGGCAACTTTTTATTTTTGTTCGGTGACTTACATTTCAGTGTGATGTCCCTGAAAGCAGGAAAAAATATTCACATTGGAATTTTTGTTGCGATTTTTGAAGAAATATTTCAATTAATTCGATTTGTTTTTGAAAATTCATATTTTATTCTTTCACCATCCACCCACGACTAAGATTTCGTTGATAAAAATGTAACAATACTGAATAATAAAATATAATGATGTGATAAAAAATATCATCAATGTGTGGGTATTTTTTTAAACGTTTGTTGTTTTTCATTGGACGCCATTATAGGTGCGGATGACTATAACGTAATTACACCCCTTTCAACGAGTCATTCGCTGGTTAGCAACCTAACTGATTTATATTTCTCTTTAGGCAAGAAATAATTGCCATTTTTCATAGAAAGAAAAGAAAGGTGCTCATTTATTGTCAGAAAAACGTGTAAAACTATCAATTTAATCATAATGATCTCGATAAGAAATAAGACTGTGCAAAATGATCAACCAAAAATTATTTGTGTAGACGATATAAACCTTGAGATAATCGTGGTTGAAAACTTGTTCACACCCACGAACAGGTAAATCGTGAATATTTGCATTAGGAAATTTACCCCATTTTCACATAGATTTTAAAATTCCACTAAAAATATACCCATGAACCGATTTCAATAAAATTTTTATGTATTCATTCAATTTTCAATGATTTTTTTTATGAAAAGCGTATATTGTAAGGAAAGCTTGTGGAGATATTTTCAATAAATATCTCAATAAAATATTTTTTGCATGTCAAAAATATTGACATTTCTATAAAGATAAGTCTCCAGAGATATTAAATCAGTTGAAATTTTATTCGATACTGCAGACCATTTTTTAAAAATTGTCCCTGAGTCGGAAAATGAGAAATGCAATAAAGCTAAAATATTTCATTTTTTGAATATTTTTCGATGCTTTTTCTTATACAGTGTATAATTTTTAGTTTTAGAGAAAAATATCCGAAGGAATTTTTTTTATGACTTTTGGAAATCCCCTCGTTAAATTATTAATGTTTCATTTTACTTGCATCTTTCTGAAACATTGTTATTTAGAAAGAATGATATCATCATCATCATCACCACCATCCTTTCAGCGTCTGTTGTTGGACGTGGACCTTTCCCAAGATTCGCAAGACTTTTCAATTATGAACGTTGCGGAGAAAATACTTTCTGAACTTGCCCAGTTCGACACAGCATCTTCTCTTTTGCCGGTCACAGTTTTGCGTATGATCTCTACGGTTTTTTTGACATTCTTGCAACATAACAAGTCCATTGCCATTTGAGTTTATGTCCCTGTTTGTTTTTTTAGAAAAATGTGCTGTCTTGTGATCTCTCCATATGATGTCGAGCATGATTCTATCCAGTGCACGTTGCATAGTCAGTTAGGTTCCATGTTTCTGCACTATATGTTATTATCGGGAGAGTATTGTTATCAAAAAGAATTTTAATTATTTTTTGTTTAATTACCTACTACATATTTCGTTAAGTACGGCAGTGCATGACTCAAATACGTGAATTACTTCTCCTTGCGTTTATCAGTAAGTGTTGAGAGGAATATTTGATTAGCTGATTTCATTCCCTGTCACGTATTTGACAAATTTAAAATAAAAAACAAACACATTCTGACAAAAAATACAGGAAGGAGAACAGCAGAAAGTATGTCACTTGACTCTTGACCTTTGTCCACTCGTAAATCGGTAAATGTATTTTTCCATAAAATTTTCTCAAGAAAGTAAGCAATATTTTCCCCAAATCCAGTCAATAAATCATTGAATTTATTAATCATCTTCGAATCAAATTTCTTTGGGGTCTATCCAATTTTTGAAAGAGCCTTGAAACTATTTTTTTCTCCTGATCACAGATCTATCAATTATGGCGGAATCGATATTTTTTAAGTCAAACATAATCGCTGTCTATGATCACTCAGGTATGTATAGTAGGTACGCAATAAGTACTTTTGTTTTTCTTACAACTAACTCTATGTTATTTTCAATTATAACGAAAATCAAACAATCGAAAATGATATTTAATTATAGCAAGGGCGTAAATAAAGTGCGTAGTATGTGCTAAAATATATATTTTTGAATTGAGTCATGAATAGATGAACCGATGCAAAGCGCATAACATCTCATTTTTTTTTGGTCAAAATTAGGGAAATAAGTGAATTAGTGAAAGCTGCTCGAAAGGTTGAGAAAAAATAGGAAAGATAAAATACATGAGGACGGTGAAAAGTAGACTGGGGAAAGGAATAGGTTAATTGAAAAATATAATTGTATTCAAAACTTAGCTTAGTTGGTTAAACATTACTTTCTAACAGACAGCCAAACAACGACCTTAAGTATTATAACAGATTATGCTGTCAAGTGCTCGGTAGTGTGTAGTAGATGCTAACATTTATTAGGATTTAACGCACAAGACCGGTGTTTGATTACCGCCGCGGACGAGCAATCAATTTTAGAACTTTCCTTGCGGGTAACCAGAGACACAATTGAAACAGCGGACATAGAAACGCAGATAATTGGTAGTATAGTTTGAACACTTTATTAAGCTTTAACGTAATGAACTTTGGATAATATTCCATGTAAATGATAGTTTCGAAAATCTTCGAAATTTTATTTTTATTCATTTAATTGGTTGAAATATTATAAACCATTATCATTAATTTGTTTGTTGCTCTTTATCTTCATCTTAATTGTTGTCGCCTTTTATCGCAATCAAACTTAGTCTGGGTTCCTTTCAGCAGTGAGTAAATAAATAAACAGCGCGGATAGGAATAAAAAAAAACAAAAACGAGTCGGGTGTTGCTATATAATAGACATAAAGAGAAAGAGAAAAAAAATAAGACATGCGAAGTGAAATATCAGTGACGAAAAGCTGATGCGGTGGCACAAATCCTCATTAATTTCTTTTCCCACTTCTCTCTTTACGTCTCTCCAGAGTTATACTTGGATTGCCAACATTTTTTCTAACGCTTTTTCCTTAATAGATGTATCATTTTCAACCATTTTTCTCGTTTTACACCTTTATTCTCTCTATCCACCTCGCCACTTCTTTCGTCTGATTTACTGCTAGATAAGGAAAACAAGAACAATGTGATGAAGACATACAGGCTCTTAAACTTTTTACCATAGGATATAAGCATCTTCCTTTCACGGGCCACTTCTCAAATTGATGTAGACAGAACAGAAATGGCCTCAACTACCAACAGCAGCTATGCTGATCTACTGGAGGCCTTCTAAATGGGACTCGCCTATTGCCAGAGCGAATCTTGTGAAAGCTTCCTCTTTTTATTCCCTTTGAGAGAGAGAGAGAGAGAGAGAGAGAGAGAGAGAGAGAGAGAGAGAGAGAGAGAGAGAGAGAGAGAGAGAGAGAGAGAGAGAGAGAGAGAGAGAGAGAGAGTAACTTGACTTTATTGACTGAAGAAATACACTATGTGTTCAAAAGAAAATCTCTTCTTCATTATTGCTGTTTCACTTGTGGAGTATCGGATCGATCAAAGCTTGAATCATTGTTAATTTTGTAAGTCTTCTTTCTTTTATTAGATCATTTGTTGGAGTCACCAATTATCAACACAGAAAGTGACCCGAGAAAATAGATCAAGAAAGATTACCTAATTGGTGTTTAAACTTTAGGTGTTCTCTACAAAACTGCATCTCAAGCGACAAGATCTAGAATTGTTTTGCTTTAATTACATTTTGCGACCATCATTTGTGAACACCCTGTATTATAGGATAAAGGTTGTCCACCCTACATTCATGCGTTTTTCCATACATGTATTTGCCCTGACATTTCAATTAGACATTCTGAATGCGATACAGAGGATCAAAGACGATAGGTTGAACATTTTTTAATTTTTTCTGTTTCAATCAGCTAAAACAAGGGGAAACAGTGTTATTATGTTTGCAGTTATTTTTCTCTCCAGGCAACACCGGGTATCATTGCTAATTATAGGTCCTATTTAACGAAAGTATTATAATGTTTATGCATACAACGATATTATGATCACTTGCTTTGTGTCACTCATTTCTAATCGATACACAAAAACATTTCCTTCTTTTAAAGCTTCGTTTGTAAGCGTTGCAGCAATACAAAGCATAACTTTAGAAAATTGAATCTACTGACTCAAAATAGTAGCCATATACAGACTTCCAAGAGAGCATCAATCTGCTGATCTTTGTTGTCATTGTTGCTGAGAAAGTCGTTCTAATCTGGAGGCCGATTTGTACATGGACCTTCCGCAAAACTTCTACAATTTATTTCCGTGGCTTTAATAGAATATTTCTGGTACATATCTGAGCTGGAAAATATGTAATTCTTGTCTGGTATGACATTGAAGACCTTCTTACTTATATCTTTGAATTTTCCTTGAATCTCTCTAAGGCTATGGAACGTAACATTGCCATCCACGGAACGTACAGTACTGTCAGCATCAGACTAAAAATACATGTGTTACTGTATCCATGACTAGTAAATACCAAAATTATAATTAGAAATGCTAATTGGAAGCTTATGAATCAGATTTGATAATTTAGGACTTAGTAGATGTCTGCATTATTTTGGGTTATTGCGATTTGCAAAGGAAAGACCTTCGAGGTCACTGCCAAAAGAAAAAAAACAAAGCTAAAAGAATAAACAGAGAACATATGTATGCAGATACGAAGTCTCCGAATCAGGATCGACCGAGGAAGAAATTGACTCAAGAACCATCTTGTACGCTGCGTATGCTGAAAGAAATGGCTACTAAAGTGTCGAAGTACAGACATATATTTTTCATTTTATTGCATTATGAATCATAGTTGAAGGTCAAAATGCTCTTTGATGCTGGGACTGGCTTCCCTGAAAACTGTCGAACATAATCAAAATAGCACATGTACAAAGTCAGCATTTTATTGCAGAAGATACCCGCATTTGGAAATGTTCTTGGAAAACTGGGAAATTCTTGGATGATATCGGAGGATATCTTAGGACAACTGGACACTTCACACATTGCTTCTACGGTCAGCGTCGTTCCAACAAAGTAAACAGTCTGTATCTATTGAAGACAGTGTGACAACAATGACAGACTGATAGACTCTTCGAAGAACATAGACATGGTAAACCTGCCTCTATGTACAAAAACGCGCATGCAGCAAATCAAGAGAACAAATTACAAGTAATAATCTGGGAGAAATCCAACGAAAACTTCCTAGAACTGTCAAACCCCAAGCAACATCGAAGCGCTATAGGAGCCACCATTTTGTGGAGTAGATGTGCTTCCACAACTGTTGATTGAAGTGTTGGTGGCAACTGAAATCAAAAGTGACAATGAAGATGAAATTGAAGTAGCCTATAATGACATGTCTTATGTTTCTGACTTGGATTCAGAGAGTGAATAGACATTTAATTCATGATAGTTTGATGATAATTGAAAATTATGATCCATTTAACAGACAGTACGCACTAATTTATCCTCCATTAAACAGAACGTACATTTCAGAGACATTTATGCAAATGAGGTGGTTCTTCGGCGACATCTCAAATAGGACACCCCGAGGAACATTTTGGTACACTTCTCATATATTTCACTGTAGGTCCTGCTAGCCCAGGATTACTTGTCTGACCCTTTTTTTCGAACTGGAAGGGCCCCAAGTCTTTATGCTGCCTGATAAAGAAGCCGCTGGGACGGTACATTTGTTGCCTTGCTGATATAAACAGGCTTTACACCTTGTTGAGTGATAGCATCAATGATATTGGGAATTTCCACTTAGTCGAAGGCCTTTTTGAAGTCGACAAATGCAACAGCAAGTGGCATTTCTGCTGCTTTCTCTTTCAGAAGATTTTCTGAATGGAGACGGTCGGTAGTCAAGTTACTTCTTCTTAAGCCAGCCTGTTCCCGTGGTTGGTTCACACCAAGCAGTTTGATGATTCGATTGGTATTCATTTTGGTGAAAGTTTGTAGATGCAGTTGAGAAGGCGTATTGGCTTGTAGTTGTTTAAATCTTTCGTTTTTTTTATATAACATCATAATGATTGTAGAGTTTCAATCACCTGGGACTATACTCTGAGACATTAGTTGAATAGATTGGCTAGTTTCCTTGTGATGACTTTACCTGCTCTTTTGAGTTGGTCGATGGTGCCTATCCCTTTTTTTTCTTTTGTCTGGTGGCTTTCTTCACCTCCCACAGATTAATTTCTAGTAAGTCGTCGAACTGGTCACTCGTGGCTTGTATATCATGTTCTTTGTTTTGTATCCATTGTTTGAAGGAATAGGCGTTTTTGTAAAATTCTTGTGCACGTTCGACAATTTGGTCCCTATCTGTTATTGGGTCTCTGTTTGTTTAGCATCATGACCAACATCACGGGAAGAGATCACAAGGCAACACAGTATACCAGACAAAAAAACAACAAAAAAAAAAAAAACAGCAAACAAACAAAAAAAACAGGGGTCAGAGATATCATAGAAGCCATTAAAAAACTCAATCGGCAACGGGCTGGTCATGTTGCAACTGCTGGACATCACGATTCGCAATGTTGATTCCTAGATATCGTATGCAAAACAGTGACCGGAAAAATAAAATGGCGTGTCGAATCAGTCAAGGTTCAGAAAGTATTAGCTCCGTGACACTCCCGATAGAGGGGTCTGGCAAATCTTGGGGAATGTTCACGTCCAACGATAGACGCTAAAAGGCTGCTGCTGCTTCTGATGATGATGATGATGATGATGATACTGAACAAGCGACCACTGTAAATCGTTTCAAACATAAATATCACAATAACTCTTAAATTAACACCCTTTGACTGGCATCTTAAATAGATCAATCCTATTTAAGTGTTTCAATTCATCAAACTCCCAAACTTTAGGTGGCCGTTATTAAGAGTAGGCCATATTTAGCTCTCATGACGAAAGTTTATATTCGTGTCTAAGTCATTTAAACACTTGATAATCAGAGAGATACCCTTCAGACATTACCTTCCAATCGCATTCTTGATGTCTGCAGATGGATTTAAGCACATCTGGGTATTTTTTCTTTTTGTCTCTTCGACAGAACCCACTGTAAATAATGGACATTTTTGAATATTTGCACCGACTTGGAATCTTGAAAATTTAAACATAAAATAATCCATCACCTAACGATTGGGAAATCAGATCCGATAACCAAATATCTGCGCATAGATGGAAAAATATTGAATTAAGATACATGCTGCTCTCTGAATATCTAAGAATAACGATAGATATAATAATTTGTTGAAGAATTTACAACTTAGTAGAAGACAACATGATGCTACTTCAAAGAAGATCATTGGACAAGAGAATAAAAGAGAAAGATAAATAGGAAGATGGTGACTGTATAATATACACATACGGCATGAACGAAGGGGAGCAAATATATATATATATATATATATATATATATATATATATATATATATATGGGTGTGTGAGTGTGTGTGTGTGTGTGAGTGATATTTTAATTTATAGTAAGCCAATCGCCGCTGGTTATAATGGAGGTAAAACTAATCATTAGTACAGATGCTGAGTTGAGGTAAGTATTGTTTCCATCAGTCAAATCATGCGAAACTGCTAGATATATGTAGTCCCAAAATGACCTAGTATGGATCGATCTCATTACGATAATAACATCTCCTTGACCCAATAAGTAAGAATACAAAATTTGGTAGCTCTACATCAAAACGTTTGGCCATCTTCAGGGGAAAGACAATGACATTTTTTCAAATTATTGATGCAGATATGTGTACGTGCGTGCATGTATTTGAAAGATAAGGTCTAAATGATGGTCACTCATGCTTCTATTTTTCCTTCTTATTTCCAAATTGAAAACGAACTCTGATGAAAATTGTTTTACTATAATAGGTCAGTTAGGAAAACTACTTGAATTCTCAAGAGAAAAATGAAACTTGATTCTCGCTTACTCTTGAGGGGAAGCATCACAAATCTTTCGCACAGTAAGACGAGACGAAAGCAATGTATAAAAATGATACAAACAAATCACATATTATGCAAATAAAAAGAAATTCCTAAATGTTTAGTGGGTGTTCATCTCTGTCCCGCTGGCATTTCTTGTTTAGCCATAATATCTTAATTTTTTTTTCTATTACTACAAATTCAGGGCAGACAGACGAAGTTTGAAGTCTTTAATGTGTGTAGTCGTTAGTGTACTCACGATCAATCAGATTTTGTGAATAGTTGAAATTTCCTAAAGTTTTGGAAAATGACAAACGAATGTGCCAAATGTAATTGACGTGAAGTGTCAGAGAAGGAAAAAAAGGCATAGATGGAGGAATTTGGAGAGTTATGAAGAAGAAAAATGATTTGAAAAATGTGAATTTGACAATGAATCGACCGCCCAGCTAGAGGAAAATTCCTGGAGTTCATTGCAGAAATCAAATTCTAATTAACTGCTTTTGTTTCAATTGAAGAACCACGCAATGGTACGTGCAAGGCTTTAAAAACGTTCAAATGTTAGTCTCGACATTACAAAAATGTAACGCTACTTGGAAAACATTTTCTGACAATCCCGCCTTTGTTGTATTACTTGGCGGAGTGATGGACCATATATATATATATATATATATATATGTATGTATATGCATATGTATGGATATATGTATATGCATATATGTATATATATGCGTATATATGTATGTGCATGTGTATGTATATGTACATATAGATATGTATGTGTGTACATGTATATATTTATGTGTATATAAGCAAATATATATGTATATACGTATACATGTATGTGTATATATGTATGTATCTATGGATGTTTATACATGTATGTATATATGTTAATATATGTATTTATATATACATGTAAATATATATTTATATACATAAATATATATACACATATATATATATATATATATATACATAAATAAATATATGAATGAATATATATTCATATATATATATATGTATATATATATATATATATTGTAATCTCTTCAACGTAGCTTTGCTCTTACCATTGAGCGAGACAGCCATTGGTAATGCAAAGGCCCAAATAACCGTTTCAACCTCTGATTCTCATTTTGTTTATTTACGGTTTATATATGTCCGATTTGTCTATAATAACGGTGACAATTATGTTATTAAGAAATGGATACATAATCCGACAGAATGATTATGAATTTCGTTTAATTATATTGAAACTTTATTGGAAATGATCTCCTGATGAATGTATAATACGATGAATAATACGATGAATGTATCATTTGGTCTAGGTAACGTAAATAAGATAAACTATGAAAGAGAAGAGGGCTGTTGCTATATCTATATCTATATCTATCTATCTATCAATATATATATATATATATATATATATATATATATATATATATATATATATATATATATATATACATATATATATATATATATATATATATATATATATATATACTGTGAGATTCAACTTGACTACTCAACTATTTTTCAGACATGTTAGTTTCTCAGCTTTCTCGACTAGAGAAATTAGTTAGAACTGTTCCTGTTGATGTTTCTGCCATGAAGGTTAGACTTAATGGAATAATAAAATTAGACAAAAATAAGTAATTGCGATTCACTGTTCATCTTATCGATTGGAAATAGGTTGAAGAGATTTGATCAAAAATATATCTTGAGGTGTAAAAAGTAAAAATGTCAGATATATCTTCTATTACAAGTCAACATTAAATCCAGCAGATCTAAATCGATCACTTTATACTGTTGCACTTATCAACAGCTCTCCTAAAGCGCCTTGGTAGAACCAACTGGGTTGATCACAACCCGAAAACATTGATGAACTTAGAGCACAGATTTACAGTGATTGTTTCACAGCTACAAGGAATGACCAATAAGAAAATTTTAAGTTCCAGTGAATCTCATGTAGCTGCAGCTTCGGGAATTTCAAAAAAGAAAAAGGTAAAGAATCGTTCAATTACAAAATATGAACCGAAATTACGAAGTTTTGTTTATCCTTTCAACACTATGACAATATCAGCATTGCGCATGTGCAAGACAACATCTCTTCCATATTACTCAACTTCTAGATTCTTCAAATAACAGCTTTATTGAAGAAATAAAAAATGATAAACTTCGTAAAATTCAATTATGTACAGAGAAATGGCAATGATTACAGACATGTGAATTATTACTGACCAATCTCGACATTAAAACTACACCATTGCCTTTTAAATGACACTGGGATAATTTCAGCAACATATATCATAAACTCTAATCCGTTGACTGATGAAAATGATTTTCGAAATTTCGGCTATGATCTATCAATTTTTTTCTAAATGCCTCTGTAGCAGTTGAAGAGATAAACAATAAGTGGTTACCATTGAAATTCCCAATGTACGATGATAACTTTACAGTAGAAATTTTTAAAACAATTTCGTGGAAAAAGTGAATCTGATGTGGTCAAAAGAGTTGCCAAATCTCCTTGTCTTAGTTGATCTGATTATCTCCCTTTTTTCCATCAAGTGTGAAATGTGAAAGAGGTTTGTCGGCAATGAAGCGTATTGAGTAATCAGAACGATCTCTAACAAAACGTGAAACATTGGATGATTTACTCATGATTCATATGAACTCTAATAATTGTTTATCTTTTGATGCTACTCCGGTTATATACTTTTGGTTTGCCAATAACGTTAGAAAATGGACTCTAAAAATAATGAAAATAAGTCAGAAGATGAATCTGAAACTGATTTAGAGAATGAATGATTGTGAATCATCACCTGGAAACCTTAATTAAATCTCACAGAGTTATAGTTATGCATTAAATGTTTCCGATTTTATTTTATTTTATTTTTTTTTTTTTTTTTTACTATATCATTTAGAATGATTAAGTTTATCTCGACCAAGTTTTTTTCATGCAAAGTCGAGGTGGATTAACCATTAGACTGGGTAGGCCTTTTCTTTCTCTATTTATCTATCTACTTGCTTATTTATGTTTTCCTTGCTTTTGAGACCAGTGGTGGATTACCCATTACGCTGAGTAGGATTTTTCTTTCTTGCTTGCTTCCGGGACCAACTGTTAGGCTGAGTATGTTTTCCTGTTTTTCTTTCTTCCTTGCATTCGAGGTTAGTGGCGGATTAACCATTGGGCCGAGTAGGCGTTTTCTTTATTTCTTTCGTCTAACTCCTACTATTGAGGTTCGACTTTATTTTCCTATGTAAGAGTAATGATGGATGACAGATGACAATGACTAAAAATCACAGACGTCATACATGGAGATCAGTGACGTATGCAAAAACTGATGACTAATTCACTCTCACTTCTTAGGCCAACTCAGGCCAATTTGTTTAGCTAAAATTTGCAAATTGCACTAACAGGATCTCCTTGTGAAGGAGTTGAAATAGGACACGTAGTTTTGGAATAATATCGTATGGAAAAATTCAGTTTTGTTAACCTTTTGGAGTTTAATGAAGCAAGGGAGTTTGAACCAAGCGCAGCCAAGCTTATCCCTAAAGTGATCAGTTAATCAAACATTTATCCGTATAAGTTTTGTCTTGCAGTCTGTCACAACCCCGAATTATTGCATATAGTTTGTATCGTTAGTTTTCTCGATTTGTGAGGGGGCTTAGAGACAGGTCAAGTGGATCACTCAATAGAAACCGTCATGTGACAGTGTCTCTTTGCAGCATACCGTATTATGGGTGATCAATTGAAAAAAAAGGTTGATCAATGAATAAGTCCATCATCATCATCATCATCATCATCATCAGTCTTTTAACGTCCGTTGTTGGACATAGACCTTCCCCAGGATTCGCCACATTTCTCTATCATGGGCGTCGCGGAGCAAGTATTTTCTAAATTTGTTCATCTCTATCTTGTATTCTGTGGGCCTTGGTTGCACATGTGATCTCTGGGGATCCATGCTGTGTGTTGTGATGTCCATCGGTTGACTGCCATTCTTGCAACATGGCCTGCCCATTGCTGTTTAAGTTTTCTAATAGATTCTATGATCTCTCTGGCTCCCGTTTTCTTCCTTATATACTGTGCTGTCTTATGATCTCTCCATGTGAGGTTGAGCATGATTCTCCCATGTGCGCGTTGCATGCTTCTCAGTTTACGAGTCTGTCTCTTGGTTAGGTTCCATGTTTCAGCTCCATAAGTGGCTATTGGGAGGATGCATTGGTTGCATACTCTTCTTTTTAGGATTATTGGAATGGAGTTGTCTTTGAAGGTTGAGCTTGCTCTACCGAAGACTTGCCATCCTAAAGTGATCACTAAAAAAGCGTGAATGATTGCAGACACAAATTAAGGGGTCAATTAAGCTTGAATTTATCTGGCAATGTGACCCCCCCCCCACTAAAAACCTATTTCATAGAGAAAATTTCGAAAAAAAAAACCCCCAGCAAAAAACAAAAAAAGATTCTTGTAGACATAACAAGGGGTAAATGTTCAGATGTTCAGCCCTCTATCTTGCTTGATGCAGCCTTTATGCGCAATACATATATAGCCAGCCAGACCAGCTCAAAAACCGAAGACACCTATGTTGACAGCTTTGGTTGACGGTTTCCCGCGCCTTAGCGGAGTTCTATTATTAAATTTTGTAAATTGAAGTTTCAAATAGGACAAGTATAAATTACTCATCTATTCTGATAGCATGGAAAAATTAATAAACGTTTTGCTAGTTTTTTATTTGCCTTCTGAGATTTGCAGGGATATTTGTTACATTTGTGAACGACAACTCTTGCTCCCTGAGCGGATATCTTTTGCCACCAGACCCTTTTCTATATTAAAAACTCTCACCGTTTCACTTCTATCCTGATCTGTTAATGTCTAACTTGCTCATTCGTCTTTCTGTTTATCCCACCGCTTGTATAAGTAACACTTAAGGAATCTTTTTTTGAAAAAAAAAACAACTTTTTTTTACTCCTCCTAATCACAGTATTGTCCTCCAATTTTTTTCATTCCAAATAATGACCATGTTCCCGTTAATAGCCTTGTAAATGTCATGTGAAACCTTGAGCGATTATGCCAAGAGGTTCTACATGACAAGTCTTCAGATTATTCATCTATAGAGAATTTACTGTCACGGCATTTCACATCTGCTCCATCAATGTATTATTGCGCGTATATACACACATGTGAGTGCGAGTTTGTGTATTAAAAGTGTGAAAAATCATTTGTGGATCTTTGTATCAGCTTAGGAGAGTTTAACATATATATTTACATATCTTCTTTTGGGATTTAGGTAATGAAACTTTGATTAATGAATAAGTGTGTACGTACGTAATTGTTTTGGATTGTTTGATAAAAAAAGATTGTGTTTACATGGAAAACGTATGTTTGTGTATGTATCCATATGAGTTTGTATCATTATGTGCTTAGTTATGAGCTCAGGAATGTTTCCTTACCATACCTTCGGCTCCCACGAACCGACGTTAAAATATCTTTTGCTCGAGTCGCCAGTTCATTTATCACTCCGTTTTTAAGGAGCAGGGAATTGGGTGGAGATAAGCTCAGTGTCAGATGCCGTCGCTAAAAATATGGGTAATGCTTTTACAAATCTAAGAAAAGATAAATAAAAGCAGAAAATAACCAAAATTCCGTCAATGGAAAAGTCACCCAACCCCCTCAAAACGGATGCAGCTGCTACTTCCGGTTGGTTGCTACACATGCGCAGAACTTCATTCTATAAAGAATGCTATTTGCTAGTTTTAATAAGGCTAATAGCAGATTATCTAACCAAAAGATGATTTACATTGAAACGATTTCTTATTTTCTACATATTAATCCTCTGTATGCTGCTTTTCGAGTTGAAACTACCATATGATAAATCAATTTAAGATTAAATCAAAACTTTAAACTAATGTCATATATAGCAACTGTGCTTTGCGTCCCAATCTAATTCAAGTTCGAAACCAACTTGAAAAAAAATTTCATCTTCCAATGTAAAACAATTTGATTCTACAATCGAATCTTATTTTTGCGAAAAATTTCTTCAAACGTTTAACTGATATTACTTCATTTTTGGTATTGGATTTTATTTATAGTGGTGTTGTAATGTAACGTTAGTTGTGTGAAAGGTACTATTTACAGGTTGTCAGAACTCAAACATCAGCTGTAGATAACAGAATGTAACCCTAGTCTAATATCTGCAACAGTTATTTTGATACTCATAAAATGAGCTATTCAAATTACTCTAGTATCTAATAAAAACGAATGCAATAAGGTAAAATCAATCTCAGATGAATAAGTAGATTTTATGAATACAGTTTCACTTTCTCTTATTGATTAATTTAGTTTAATTCTTTTTCGAATATAGGTACAAAATTAATTACCAAAACGCTTAGAGCCATAAACCTACTGGATATCAGAATTTTAGTACTAGTACGACAGATGTTTCCTTCTCTTTCTATTGCACGAAGGGGAATCTGCAGCTCTTTTTAATATTTTCATAGTTTTCAAATTAAAAAAACACACCAGGAAATAAACAGAATATCCGTGAGTAGCATAGTCATTACTGACTGGTAGGAGTACTGAGATTGTTTGCACCACTGTACATACAGATTTTATAACTACGATAGTATATGCACATGTCATGATTAAATATTTTAATCTTCTTTGACTATGTAGTAACGTATGGTTTTGCGCTGACGAGAGAATATAATTTTCATAGCCAGAAAAATAACCGAAGATATAAACTAAATGTACTTCTACGAAAATGCACACTTTCTATTTCTTTAATCCATCAGCATCATCAGCCTTTTGACAGCCGTCGTTGGGCATAGACCTTCCCCAAGATTCGCCAGACCACTCATGGGATTCATGGAGCGAATACTTTCTGAATTTATCTAGTTCGTCCATCTTATATTTTGCTTGCCCCGGGTTTGCATGTGAGTCGTGATTGTCTGATATTCTAGAAAATATAACCAACCCTTGGCCATTTATGTTTTTTTTTATGTGAGGTTGAGCATGATTCACTCTTGTGCAGGTTTCATGGTTCTGAGTTTAAGGGTCTGTCTTTTGGTTAGGTTTCATGTTTAAGCTCAATAGGTGTATTGTTTGTATACCCTTCTTTTTAGCTCTTGTGGAATTTTCTTGTTCTTGAACGTTGAGCTTGCTCTGCCGAAAGCTTGCTAACTAATGTGATTCTTTATTTGATTTTTGAGGATTTCATGGAGATTCGTAGTCCCAGATCTATGTAGCGGTCTACTTCCCCCCGTTCTGCGTCTTCAATTTTGATTGTTGTGTCTTTGTCTTCAGCATATTTGTTGTACATGACATTTGTTTTGCTGAAGTTGATGCGGAGGCCATCTTTCTTGCTTTTTTCGATCAGTCTGTCCAGCATCATCTGGAGATCATGAAGATTCACAGCAGAAAAGACGATGTTGTCCGCAAATCTGAGGTTGCTAAGGTATTCGCTGTCTATTCTAATTTCTTTATTTTCCCAGTCTAGGGGCGAGCTGCGAAGAGTTTGGGTGAGGTGGCGCCTCTTTCTTACCCATTTTACAAGCCGGCAGGGGCTGAGTCTTTATGTACCCTAATGAAGGAACTGCTGTGTCGGTGGATATGCTGCAACACTCTGTCATATACTGTGTCTAGACCTGGTTGAAAGATAGCATAAAAAACTTTAGGGATTTCCACTGAGTCGAAGGCCTTCTTGAAGTCTACAAATGCTATAGTGAGTGACATTTTATATTCTGCTGCTTTCTCTTTCAGTTGATTCGTAAACCCAGTATAAGTCAGAGTATTGAAACATATTTTTTAATTAGGTATCTTTTTACGGTACAAATTCATTTTGTTCGTTGTGACTGGAAAAAAAAAAAGAAATTTATTTACACTTACTTTGCACTACAAGTAATTAAAAGCAGGGGCTGATTTCTCCCCCAAAAAACATGGCTATCTATCCGATCACGAAACAATGGGACTCGTAAGATGGATCGGATTCATTTGCACTGATTTGTTAGACTCGTGCTCAACGATAAGCGCTGTCTTTAAATTCTCTATCAGGAATAGTTCCATTATAGTACGTAGACGTCTGCAATATTCATATGTTAGAGATATTTGCTCAACATTATCCTATGTATTGTTACGAGATCAGCACGGTTCCATTTTCACCTGTTTACTTGTGTTGACCAATGCAGTAAAAATTGACTCCAACTAATCGTAAATTAATTTCTATCTGTTAAGTTCGGAACACATCCTGAAATGGCTCAACATATGAAGTGGAATGAATCTCTAAATAAATGTACACAAGTCATTAGATAGAGGAAAGAAAGTGATATATTCAAATTAATCTCGTGTGGTGTTGCAAGGACTCTGTTGTGACAGTGTGCAAGACTAAGCAAAACTTTATGAATACTTATCGATTATATTGCATATTTTACGAATGAATACACAAATGTATGGACTCTTCGATACTAGTGAAGACTGACGCAAAATAAGCCATCAATGTAAACATTTTTTTTGGTCTCAAATGCCGTCTTCTAATATTATGGGGAAACTCCTCGGTTTCATTTACTGGATAGTTTTCTTGAATAGAAAGATTGATAAAACGTTAAAACAAGAACAAAAAACATAGAACAAGAAATGCTGAAGTTTTCAAGATATGGAAGAAGTAGGACCAGATTCATACCTTTTCTAAGGATAATAAATCGGACACTAATGAATAAGATAAGATAGAAACATGGGATTTTCATCACCCGATAGCCCATTATCGTAAAATTTAGTATATAAGGCAAGTTGTCAATGAAATTTTGAGAATTATAGAGTCTTCTCCTGAAACAAGAAATGTTTTTGTTTTCCTTGCTTTCACGAGTGTAATAACAGTAGCTAGACACATCATACAGAGAACATTATTTTACACCTACGTTAGCAAGGATTACCTCATTTTTAGTGCATCTCGGGAATGTATAAAGATATTCTGTACATGTTTTCCCTGCATTCATCGGGTAAACGAGGCAGGGTTGTCAGATTGGACTACAAGTAGCAGATTGGGCGATTCTGAAAGATGTCTACATTTATAAAATCATTTTTTGCCATCATCTTGAAAATATATACGAGTTGATAAAAAAAAGAAAAGAAAATGTTGAGGGTATCATTTAAAGACAAAACTTGCCTTCAAGAAACTGAAAACAATTTGGTCAAAAACCAGTCCACGTTGGAGTTGACTGTCCCCGCCCCCATAACAAGAAGGAGAAGAATCCTTACCTAATTTAGAGAAGTTCTTCACAGTTTATCTATCACGTCACGTTAAACCAAAGAGATGTTTAAAAATAGCAAATCGATACCGTGCTCTGAAATGATGACTGAGTGATTGCTGGGCGGTTATCTCACCGATTAGAAAAACATATTTGTCCAATATATGTACAAATTTATTCACATATACAATACAAAAGTTGCTGTAATCATCTTCAATTGAAATAGAAGTAGGACTGGAGTTTTGCCCTGCAGCAACCGGGTATGTTGCATATATATATATTGCCCTCTTTTTGCACCCTCCTTGCAACGCCAATATACATATATATATATATATATATATATATATATATATATTGGCGTAACAAGGTGGGTGCAAGAAGAGGGCAATCGCCCTCGGGTGCAAGTGTGAAGGAGCACAAAATTCCCTTATCCTAAAATACCAGCAACACGGGCAGTTGCCCCGGGCGCCATGTAATAAGGGTGCCTGTCGCATATCTGATAAATTTGAAGGCAAGCATTCAGACTAAACTCAAAACTTTCGCCTATCTACTGTTTTTTTTAAACTTCTGAAAAAAATTGATTTTTCCTTAACTTATTATTATTATTATTATTATTATTATTATTATTATTATTATTATTATTATCAAAAACCACAACAACAGCAACAACAACAACTCTACCAAGAATAACAAATATGCAAAAGTTCAGGTATTTTGAAGCCTATATCGTGGCTGAGGTGGTTACGTGCTTCCCTCCGGCGCCAGGTAAAAGTAAGGATTTCTGGTGTTAATTTCCAACAGACGGGCTCGCTCTACCTTGAACATTGACACAACACAATCTTTCTAGTTCTTTATCCCTCATTTGACCTTTTGTTGTATTAAACTCAGTAAATATCCTCAAGCAAGGGTCTTCAGCAGAGGGAAACGGAATGGTAGTGAGGAGAAGAAAGGCAGTTATTATAGAGGGATAGTGATGTGCTAGAAAACATATGGGTATATCAAGGACAGTGAGATTTTTGGCCAAAGTGGGGTGTAGTGTGATAAGTGACAAAGTGAGACAGACCGAATAAAAATTGGTGTTTTCATTAAGGACCAAATAAAAGCAACAGAGATAAAGTGAGACTGAGAAAAAAAACTCTGGCAACGCCGAAAGTCCAAAGGTGTATGTTTTGAAGAGACCAGACTTTATCTCATTTGAAGTAGTCTGCCGTGATTGTCATGTAAAATGATCTCCAGTCTGTCGCACAGAACAACCGTTTCAATTCACATATTCTATAGAAATTGTGAAGAAAGATCTATTGATGTTTATTTTTCTATTTATTTTTATCATACCTCTTAAGAACCAACCATTAAAAAAAAACAAACAAAACAAACAAATGAAAAATACGTCAAACTCGTCACTGCATTGCCTTGTGTGCTGACTAATATATCTAAATGACAACTTCGTTCAATGGCCGGTTGTCGAGTAATCGCAGTGCATGCACATGCACATACAGACACGGACGGAAATTTTTTTAATGGTAGATAGATTTGATAAGTCGACAATAATTTTTCGAAGGGGTGTAGTGGGATATTGATGCCAATTTTCAAATCTGTTGACAAAGCAATGTAGCTAGGAGTGCTAGACCACACAAACCAACACTCACACATGAAAAAAGAATAGGACTCTTCGCCACCTTTGATGGCTACAGTTGTTCAACTGGTGAAAAGGATGTGTGGAAATTTGTAAAGTCGGAACTGGTTCATAAACTTGTAGAATGGAGAAAAAGGTAAAGATAAGTAGAACAGAAAGATTATATCGGATCTATAAAAATAAAATAGCGAAGGAAATATAATTTGTGGTGCGCCATAAGAAAAAAAGAAGAGTTTATACAAGAGGCTTCATGTTGCCCCGTTCATTTCCTCATAGCTCTACCAGTTCTTTATTCTTGTTCTCCTGGTTGGTCACGTTGGGTTTTCGGTTACACCTCTGGGGAATATCCTTCTTAGTTAACCGATCGCCCGAGGTAATGATTTCCCTCTCTCAGGTTTTCGTTGATGGTGTTACGATAATCCTTCTTTACATTTTGCTTTTCTCCACATGCTTCTTTCTCGCCAGTTTTCCCTGGTTTCACTTCGCCCTCTTCTTAATTAGAAACCATGAACAAAAACTGTCAACGTAAACATGGGTTTCTTCAGTTTTCAAGTTGGTGTGGCTAGCTTGGCTTTGTATGCAGTTTACATCCGGCAGCATTCACATTCGTTTTTTTTTAAAATCTGATTTTTTTCAGTGATTACTGCCCAACTAAAAGTGAGAGAAGAAACTTATTAATTGATCACTCCTAACACAGCATGCCGTCAAAAGACGTTGGTCACACGATGGTTTTTATCGATTGACTAATCAGTTCTGTTTTACTTTTCTTAATTTTTATTCTTGTTTCATGCTTACTCTTCTTCCTTCCACTTTTTTCAATGGCGTCTTCTCATTTTTTTTGTCAATTTTTCTAACTTGGCCATCTCTTCTGTTCCTTTCCCTTTTTGCATCTTTCCTCTGAACGTCACCTCTGCCTCCTCGGGACTTGTTTCTTCATTTCTCATATATTGTCAAACTCCTAGAGTGTTGACTATTATCGCAATTGATTAAACGGTATTTGAGTGAGGGGGAAAAGAAAGAGCAATGCCATTACGTCATGTGGAGTAAATCCAAGACCAGGAAGAGAAAAAAGAAAGAAAGAAAGGGAAATCGGAATTTTTTATGACATCCCCAGAGAACTTGTTCATTCTGATCACACGTTCTTTTGGAATTCTTTGTCACCTGACCTCATATTCATATCTAAACTTTAGTCAGAGTGGAGTGGGCCACTGAAGCAACCAGCCAGCTAATCTTTACCAAATACCCACGTGTTCACTTCTGTTTATTTTTCTCTACCCTTGCTTTTAGACCATTCAATTATTGTTTGTTATTCCAGTCCATTCTGTTTGTGTCATTTCACTCTCCCATAATTTTATGATAACCCTGCAATCATCGTTGTAAGGATTTGTTTTGTTATCTACGCTTGCTTCAGAATTAAGATTTAGAATGGGCTAGAACTTAATCAATACTTCAAAGGTTTTCTTAGACAAAATAAAATACTTACTCATCATAGTAAAAAGGATGTAAATTTTCAAAAGTACTATTCCTGGAAGGAATTTAGATATTTTCCTCCGATTGTGAATAGAATTTCTGCTTCGAGCATCTTGCATATCTTGCCATCTGTTCATCTGTCAGCTAATACAAACTACCTAAACATGGGCACAGACAAACCAAATTTGGCTGGCATAACCTGAAAGTAAAAAATTTTGTAAGGTTATGGAAAATTCGACAACAATTTCTGGCTATCTTGAAAGATCCTTACATGCAGTCGACAATATGTGCGTAAAAAACTCAGAATTTACACTATTTTAGCCATTTGTTGAAGGGAAAATTGAAAAATCTTGTTCTCATAATAGTCCATTAAAATCATAACTCTACGTCTCACAAATTGAAACAATGAGAAAAGATTAAAAGGTCTGTGTATCCTCAATATGCTATGAATGACAGAAAAAAAATTACTTGAAGGGAAAAATCTTGAAATTCATCCACCCCAAATGAAAATACTCGAGAACCACAGTAGGTGTATTACCCCAAAAGTGCATTGCCGAAATTGTTTGGATCAGTGGTTTGCGAGAAAGTTGCAATCAATCGGCAGATACGAGTTCAAATCAAAATTATTTCATAGACCGGTTCCGATTAGGTATTAACTACGCCTGTCAACCATTTGAGAGTAGTGAGAGTGTAGAATTACTCAGCATATACCCACCAATTTTTTCGTTTGTACTAAGGGGACCCACAAATGTGTATGTAGCAAGTAAGTTTTTGAAAATTCCCAGAACAAAAGTCAATATATTGGTTTGGGATCTGCATTCGCGCTTACACCTATACTGCCTTAGAAAATTTTGAGCAAAATTGAATAAAAATGTAAATGAATTGACATGACATGACATATCGTTAGAAACAAAATTTCACCAGTTTTTTAGGCATGAAAAATTTCCGCCAAAAACGTAAAGGTAAGTATTTAGCATATTACAACTAACTTTTCAGTATATGTATACTTCATAGGAGGCAGTATGAACTATGGATTTATTTCTTAGTGGAGAAATACATATATACCGTCGTAAAGAGAATTCCATCTGCTTTTTAACAGTGTATGTTGTCAATTTGCACAAGGAGTTACAACCAAAACATGGAGCTAGGTATTCGGTATTTTACAAAGAAATTTAAGCCTATGGGTATTTAAAGTCCGCTGTCTATGGATTATGGATTTGATTCCTGATGGATACATAAAGATATATACCATTGAATTTCATCCGTTTTCTTACAGTATATTTCGTCAATTTTTATCATCATCATCATCATCATCATCATCATCATCATCATCATCATCATCATCATCATCATCATCATCATCAGTAGTCGTTTATCGTTCGTCTTTGATGATTGACCTTCCCCAAAAATACGAAATCCATTGAATTTTTTGTCGCAATCCGTGTCAAGTCAATCCCTTTTTTTTTTGCATAAAATGCCTGCATTATAAATGATCTATAGAACTAGAACTACTTGTTTTGATTTCCTTCTGTCTGAGCCTAACGAAATAGTTTTACTCAGGTAGATTGCCAAGCAATGAATCTCAGGGTTTCAGGATTATCCCCTCTGGTAATCTTGCATACTTTTTTTTTCTCTCTTTCATTCAGAACACACTCTGAATTACATCTGATAAAATCAAATTTTTACTTCGGCTGCTGTTCTCTTTTTCTGTGTAGGATCAATCTCTCTTTACAAACGTGAATGTTTTGCCACAAGCTCAAATCATTGCGAGTTTCACAATAAACAAAGAACGGTTTATTTACATTTTGCTGTTCTTGACCGACTTGAAGAAACATTATCCTTTTTCACTTTCAGGCAATCAAGCTCACTTGGGGCCCTGAATTGGGAATCACAGATGTAAGTCAAATATAAGTAAATCCTGGCATTTGTTTAATCTCCAAGTTTATCTTAGCTTGGCGCTGGATGATAATAGTGAGATAGCAACAGTGTGCGAGACTAATTTGCTTGTTATACGATAAGCGCTCAATGAATAAATGTATAACAACACTGACACCGAAATAGAAACACACATAGGCTTACACGCATGCACTCAAACACAAACAGAAAACACGCACTTGAATAGTTACATATATAAACAGAGTCGTATGAAAACGTGTGGCTAATCTACGTAGGCATATCAATATTTCAAATCAGGGTAAAATAATTTTTTTCACAAAAAAATATTTTTCAACATAATATCCTTGCTCATCAATGCACTTAATTTAGAGATGAATATCAATACCGTAGAACAGACATTATACATTGGAAATTCCAGATCGAGTTTTACATAAAAGAAACTACGTGTCAGGCTACAGAATTATTGATCCATGCTCGTATATGTAAGCGTATACACAGTTGAGAACACATCTATACCCAAATATTCCTTACAGCATCAAAACGAAAATCCAACAAAATATAAATAAAGGAATATAAAATCAACAGCAATGAGAATACAGAATAGGCAAAAGTAAACGAGTAAATCATATAAATAAAAAATTACAGAAAAACAAACAATACGCCTGTCAATAAACAAAGAGTTTAAGGGAGCCATTGTGAAAACAAAGAAGAGAAAAAATATTTGTGAACGATGTTTTTCTTTCTTTATCTTTATGGCCGTTCCTTTTTCTTTCTCTTTGCTTCTTCAATAATTTTGGAAATAGGCAAGTGGGGGAAAAAAGTTGAAAATAGGAAATAAATATGTCTGGACCCAGCAACCTCGTTTCAATTTATTTGCCTTTCATTTTACTTTTCCTTTAAGATATCATCACAAACTTCAACACGTTCGCCATTAGAGAACAACTGTTTAAATGAAACCTGGGCATTAAGGTTCTTATTTTCTTTCTTTACCATCTCACCGCTTTCTCACATTCAGCTGTGTTTATGTATCTTTTGGCGGACTTATTTGGTTTCACAATTCGGATAGCCAATCTGTTCAACTCGGCAAACAAGTGCAAATTATTTATAGAATAGTTATCGCCCTTTGACCTTTAAAAATCATTCTGGTATCTCTGACGTTTTTTTTTCATTAAAAAATCTATATAGATATTATTAGGAAGTGCCAGACACCGATCAGTTTGTAAACAATGGATTGGGCGAACCAATTTCAAACTCAGACTGAGACTGGCATTTGAGCCTATCAAAAAAGCATGAATCTGCCCCGAGCTATGGGTACGATAGTATATGGTGAAGTGAGTGACGCCACTTCGGGTGCTTGTCACATGTCGCAAACCTTAAAGAACTAGTCAAGACAGAAGACTTGTGGTATGTGAAGCCCGGGCAGGGACGGCTGATGCCGTGGCCAGCATAGTGGCAATATTTTTCTTACATAGATACAACGTATCTTGAATTACATTATTTCTTTAAACTCATTAAACTATATTATATTAAACTCATTGAATTGTATTATTTCGTCCATTCCAACGATACGATTAAAGTCAACGCTAAAATTTCGAACATTATTTGCACAGTTAGATATGTTAAGGAAATCAATTTGCACTTAGAAATCATTTCAGCCTCAAATTCTAAACCGTAAATCAAAATTTCTCCTAATGGCGCCTCTCGGGTTATACTGCATTAACTCTGTCCAAGTTGAGTACCAACTGTAAATGAATAAATTTCTACCTAGAAAAGTGTTTAGTCGTTCATTTATTTAAAATTGCACTTTGTGATTTGGAAGGAGATACCAAGATGGACAGTCACTTCGAATCTAGAAGCTACCCAATACTTAACTGGTTATAATTAACGTTTATCGAAACAAGGTTTTTGAATTGCACGGATTCGCTAATCATTTGGTTGAGCCGACAGATTGCTTACGTCTAAATTTTTGGTCAATAGATCAAAGTCATTTTAGTGTTGAGACAACTTAGTCATGTAATGATTAGTTCAATCTGGGCTTTACCTCCTCAACTATTACAACTACGACGAGTAAATAATTGAACAACCGTGAAAATTGAAGCCATGAAAAAGATTTCCTCGAAGAATAAAAAAGGTCAGAATATTTTTTTTTTCATGTCATCACTGACGATTTCCAATGTAAAACATCTAAAAAATAGTAAGAGAAAAAAAACGTCTAAAAATATCTAGATTCTGGAGGATATAGATGTTATTTCCACTGGAAAACATCTATAAAGGTTAAAACATCAAGAAACATCTAGATTTTTCAGAATTATTAATAAACCCATCAAAATAAAACCAATAAAAAGTCAAAAAGCGTTTCCCCCCACAAAAAAGATTTTAGAAGGTATATAGTGGAGTACTGATGCCAATTTTTCAAGTCTGTAGACAAAACAGTCTGGCCAGGAGCACTGGAACACGCACATATATAAGAAACGATTGAACCCATCACCGTCTTTAATGGTTACGGTCATTCAATAATGATAATAATAATTATAATATTAATAATTATAATAATAATGATAATTTATCATTTTATTTAATATAAGGTATTTTTCTTAGAGTATCTGTAAAAGAAAACATTTTTTTCTATAGTTTTTCCCATTCACGAAGGCACTACTTCTGGGTTGAACTGAAAAATATAAACAGAATAGATTATAATCTTTAATTCTTAATTCTTTTAATTACTTTTTGCCTTCATCTTAATTGTATCAGTTGTTTTTTATCAAAACTTTTTGCTAGGGTTTATCACCTTCCGATATGTAAATAGCGTTGGTAAGAAAATCAAGTAGACGAGCAGTTGAAAATTGCATACCCCAAGCGTCGCTCGGCTAGTCTACTCAATATGTCCAGATTTTTTGTACCCTCCCAGGAGATCTTGGGGGGTGGGGGGCAATGTGCAATGTAAGATTATGCTCGATCGATCCCTTAACATTCCTGCTTATTTTTATTTTAGTCGGATTGTTCCAGGCGACAAAAGTTACTTATTCGTTGATAATTCCGCTTCTCTATTCTTTCAATTGATCACATACAACACAGTATGCTTGCCAAAAAGACGTAGGTCACGTGACAGCTTTTCTTGAGTGACAAACCAGACTTGTTTATTTATTTTCTGAAGTGATATTTTCCCTAGATCTGAGAAAATAGTTTAGTTCAAATGAAATATTCATGAATATTTATTTAAAGCAAATTAGTTTTTTTTAGTACATTCGAACGAAGGTCTGAAACTCTGCGATCGGGATTTTATTTATTAACATTCATCATGGTTACAGCAGATAATCGTCAATCAGTTTTTTTCCATAATTCTCTTCAACATCGTGTGAATGAAGGCCTGAAACTTCACAATTTACCATGGCAGCTACTTTCTATTCTGCCAAACGAGGGGTGTAGAGATGGATTAGCTCGAAATATTATTGCCCCTTTGTGCATCCATAGTCGATAATGACAATGGTTTAAAGTTATAAGGACACAAGACGCAAGAAGTTGTGTTTTGAAATTCCTCCAAATAATAAGGCTAATAATTAATGGCCTAACCTTCCTTACAGGGAATTTTCACGTTTCCCCGGTTCGCGATTAAAAGCAAGCCGTAATATTTACTATTTCCTCTATCATTGTCATCATCATCATCATCATCATCATCACCAGTCTTTTAACGTCCGTCGTTGTACATTTTAAACACAAATATTACTACAAAAAGAATCATATATTTTCAGAGATTTTTTGACAAACGCTGAAATTTATTTAAAAAATCTTCGGAATGAATTATTCATAGTTATCTAATTTACACAATATTTAATCGTCATGTAAATTTAAGAAAATGAAAAAAAGTATACAGTGAAATGAAATATTAACTAGGTTGCCGCTCTTAGTTAGGCGTTGAGGCTAATTTGTACCCTCCTCGTCTATTGTTGTATTGATCAAAAAATTTATTAATTTGTTATTTCTTGTTTGGTGGGATGAAATATATTTATTATATGAAACAAATAGGCCTGTATCGGTACCCAAGCTTCCCTTTGTTTCGCACACTCGCTTGGATAAAGAATAAATATTCCTCCTCCTCCTCCTCCTCCTCCTCCTCCTCCTCATCATCATCATCATCATCATCATCATCATCATCAGTCTCTTACCGTCTGTTGTTGGACATAGACCTACTCCAGGATTCGCCACACTTTTCTATCGCGAGTGTCACAGAGCCAGTGCTTTCTGAATTTGTCTGGCTCGTCTCTCCATGTAGTACCCTGGCCAGCTTTGGTTGCGCTTGTGATCTCCGGGGATCCGTGTCGTGAGTCATGATGTCAATCGGTTGTCTTCCATTTTTACAACATGGCTGGCACATTGCCATTTAAGGTTTTTCAATGGATTCTATGAAGTCTTTAACTCATATCTTCCCACGGAT
This sequence comes from Thysanoteuthis rhombus, assembly GCA_963457665.1. Lineage (NCBI taxonomy): Eukaryota > Metazoa > Mollusca > Cephalopoda > Oegopsida > Thysanoteuthidae > Thysanoteuthis > Thysanoteuthis major. The sequence goes on from OY735203.1 coordinate 30,614,178, forward strand.
ATATTGTACTTTCTTATGGTCTCTCCACGTGAGACTGAGCATCATTCCTTCGTGTACACGTTGGATGACTCTCAATTTGTGGGTCTGTCTCTTCATTTGGTTCCATGTTTCAGTTCCATAAGTGACTATCGGGAGGATGCATTGGTTGTATGCTCTTCTTTTTAGGATCAATAGGACTCTCTTGTTTTTGAAGGTTGAGCTTGGTCTGCCAAAGGCTTTCCATCTGCTTTTGAGGGTCTCATGAAGATCTGTTGTCCTAAGTAGATGTATTGATTCTTTCTGTAATAATATTTGTGTTCCGTCAGTTCTGCGTCTTCGATTCTGATCTTCGTGTTTTTTTATTTCCGACGTGATTCAGTTCGTGGTTGGCGCTTTTCCAAGTTCATTTTTATTGGGTCCCTTCTTGAAGAAGATGTTCATGATTTTGAACCCATTAGCTATTGCAAAGTTTGCAAGATCTTCTCCTCTCTCGTTCCGTACTTTATATCCGAATTTGCTGACGCAATTTTAATTTCCTTGTCCTATCTATGTGTTGAAGTCACCAATGATGACATCGAAGTATCTCTTGGTGTCTTGGAATGGGGAGTTGAAGTCATCATAGAAGTTATCTATTTCCTCTTGCGTTGGTTGCAAAGTGGGAGCGTAGACTTGGATAATATTGAGTTTGTACCACTTTGAAAGTTGCATGGCGACGCTGGCTATTCGGACCAAAATGGCCACGTTGTATTTGAGGTACTCATCGATGAGAAAGCCTACTCCATTTTTCTACTTTTTCTTTTCCGTTGCTGTAAAGAAGATATTTGTTATATTAAACGATTTTTGAACACTACTGTGCGATTAGTTCTTCTCCAGGTCTTCTCATCTTGCTAATGTCTATAATATCTCATTTATCGTTTTTGATTTCATTTTATCGATCGCTTAGGTGCATGTCAGTTGAGAGTGTTCTGACGTTGTAGGTCCCAATGTATAACGTTGTTCTTTTGATGATGGTTTTGGCTATGTTTGGGTTGTCATAGATAAGTACTATTCGATTTTGCTTTTAATTTCAAATGATATTTTACTGTATTTTCCTAAAAATTTAACTCTTAATTTTATGCGTAACGATCTCCATCTGTCTTTCTGTCTTTGTCTCCTCTTCCCCTCTCTCTTCCTCTTTTAACATCCCCCCTGAAGCAGATCAGCCTGGCTAAAACTTACATTTCTCATTTCATATCTCATTCGTTTGTAATGATGCCACAAACTGTATCTTTGTGGGGGAAAAAAAAAGAATATCAGTGGCCATTAATTATGATGGAAATACCAAGGATTGAAAACTTCAAGTCTCTCACAAAAAGTGAGGCTGTACACGACTATTTTTGTATTGCAGTCTTAAATCTTTATGAGGTATGGTACTAAGTTCAAATCATGTTATAGCGTTTGTTAACCCTTTTTTTGTTCAAGCATGAGCATTGACTTTCCTCCTGTATTATACATCTTTAAATGTAGAAGACACAAATTATCGTATTCATCAGTCCTTTTTAAAGAGTTGGTTTTTTGTTTGAATTGAACCCTCTGGACAAGATACTCGCCCTCACGGAGTAAATTGCTGCCCCAAAGAGGAATTTATAAAATAGATGGATGGAAATCAGATAGTGTTTGATTAGATTTGTTTTAAGATTGATTTAAGCTCACACTTTCTTTACATTGTTAGAAAAAGGGAGGCTAATGTAAAAAAAAAACCCCCAAAAAACAACCCCCCCCCCAAAAAAAACGAAGTTAGTCTTTTGTAAAAACGGAGAGTCGATGTTGAAGAAAGGGTTAATATTGGAAAAGTGTCAGGGGTTCTAAAGTTAAAAGGGGGAAGTTTATTTTGAAAAACAACTATCTCCAAAAAGAGGTGGCGAAAGTTATGAAAAAAGGGCTAATAGTAAAAGAGGGGGCACTCGGGGGAGGGGTGCATGCAAAGAAAAGTGGGGCTAATATCCAAAAAGGGAGTTGGCCCCGAAAAAAGAGAAAAAATTTTCCCCAATTTCGACCACTCAAGATGAAAAAAAACAAAAAAAACAAAAAAAACGCCTATCGGTTCTGACACCTAAAAGTGGAAAAAAAAATCTTTCTCCTCAATTTTGACTCCTCAATTCAAAAAAAAATTTCGTAGATTTTGACCCTTAAAAGTGAAAATAAAAGTTCCTTATTGATTCCGACCCCTGGGAGTTAAAAAGAAAAAATAATGAATAAAAGTTAATTTCATATAATCTACATAACCTCCTATCCATTAATTCCGTGTTTTGGATTTGATTTATCAATGAAGCAAATTATAGTTGCATCGTAAATTGTACAGCGATAGCTTAACCGTATTACATCAAAACACGTATCAATCAAAAACAATACAATTCAAGTCATTCCTGCACAGCCGATAAAATATGTTTTTGCTTCTTTTTGGATAACGAACGCATCCTTACATCACATTTCAAGAATTGATTAAAAAAAATAATATATATATATATGTTTCTCTATTACATCATTAAAAAGTAAGAGATCATTTTAACATGATTGAGCCCCTAAATTGGAGTCCTCTAAGAAACATATCTGGGCAACGGTTAACGCTGTACAATTCGAAAACACATTTTTGGGGAAGGTTTTCAAAAGCTAATTTGCAAAAAACCTTACCCAGGGTCACATCTGTATCCACAGAAAATGTCGTAGGGTTATCTCGATTACTTTTTGCAGCAGGCGGGTACATACAGACGGACGGACGGACAGACAGACAGACTTTTGGTGAATTATGATAAGATAATTGAAAATCCACATAATCGATATCTAAATAGATAGTAAGAAAAGCATCAAATCTGTCAATAAAAATCAAGAGATAAAGTATACATACAAGAAATAACTGTATATTAAGACAAAAATCAAACGGCTGGCGTCTTTATAGGAAGGAGAAAAGGAATAAAAGACTAAAAAACGGGCGAGGATTTGAACAAGATACGTAAAGAATAGATTTTAAAAGCGTACAATAAATATTCCCAAAATACCTACATTAAATGGCTTTTTCTTATTTAAAAGGAAAAGCACACAACGCAAATAGTTTAAATGCATTCCCCAAGAAAAACTATTTAGAGATATAAAGAAAAATGCACACCGGAAATTGTTACTTTTTATAAACCACAGGAAACATAAGATCTTTTTACTTAAGTTTTATTTGAAGCCCCACCTGAGGGACGAAGCTGTCTATTTTAAAATGGCGCTGGAAATACTATTCTGAGCTTAAGTACACGAGGATTGTGTTCGTAGAAATGGATTAATAAGCAGAGATGATACAAAATGGAGAAATCCATTTAAAAACAGTTGCGATTAAAATAATAATATAATATTGGGGGCTAAATTGAATCTAAGTATTTCAATATTTTATACATATTTTGTCTAAAACGTTGCACTTAAAAAGTGAAAGTTATACAATTGTCAATAATTTATATACATGTATTTTAAGAAAAACAATCATGTACATTTATATTTTATTCAATAATATATAAAGATACGCGGGTGCATGTGCGCTCTGACAGTATTTTCTTTTAATAACACATCAAAATATGTACAGAAAATATTGAATTCAATTTTGCATTCAATTTTTGTTCAATAGGAGTAAAATTTCATCATTTTAAAATCATCAGTAGAGTTTAGTATCAGGTCAGAAAATCGCTTGGAAGTTTAAACGCTATACACACTTTATTTATGCGGTTTAACATATTCATGTTACATTGGCATAAAATTTAACATGGCGGACTATCTGGGTTCCAAATTTCTAATTGGTCTTCAAATCACAAATGCAAATTTTATGTATTTCTGCGCATACATACAATTGATGACGTTAAGTTTAGAATTTAGGAAGCTAAGGAAATATAGACAATATCTACAACGAGTGTTTAGAATGATCCATTCACAGTAATCTCAAGTTGTGAGAGATACTCCATATTAGTTATGTATTCCGTGATAACAAATATTAATACAAAGTATATCTGTTATTAGGAATATCATATAGTGCTGAAGTCCAGCATCTTTAGAGTTGATGTTTTTGATGAAACCAGAAAAAACCCAACCTTTAACCATAGAGCTATACTTACTTGCGGAAGAAACAATTTGAATCATAGTTAACCCTGTTATCGACAACGATCCATGCAACGATTCGAAGAAAATCTTGAGATCAGGTTTTTTTCTACTTATTTAAAATAGAAAATGAACTCTCAGTTGTTAGTAAACAAGGACACTATAAAGAAAGGCTTATAAAAGAAAACGAGAAATGAAACTCTCATATTACCCCCTTCTTTTCTTCATATTCAGCCTGATGCCAGAGTAATTTCCTCTCAAATTTTCTCGTATTAGTTTTTGTCCATAGTGAAGCATGTGAAAAAGTGTCTGTCGAATGAGTTTCCACCGAAGTTCACTAATTTCCGTAATGTTTTCTTCTGGGTCAGTAGCCATATCTTGATATTGCGAAAGAAAATTATTTTCCGCCATTTCTAAACTCATAAAACAGTAGATAGGAATCCATCGAGGTTATCGAGACAGGCAAATAGATAATCTATCTATCTATCTGACTAGTCATCTGTTTTTCTCCCTCAAGCATTACAATATTATTCTGTTTGTATATAACAAAATTTATATCTGCTTTTTTCGAAAGGGTAGCTCGTTTGCAATATACAATAGTCATCAACGCTTACGTCTCCGTAGAGGAAAAATCTGTGAGTGTGTTTCAAATAACCAAGCCTATCCGGTGAAAAATTGGTGCAACCCACTCTTCTTTGGTTATCGGACATGTTATGTAAATTCTATCGGAGATTATTTGACAAATATACAAGAGAAAATTCCAAATGCTCGATTCTATTGAAGCAGTGATCTATACTATTTACTGAGCATACGTACATGAAATATGTACCATCTCACAGCATAAAATAAAAAAACAAACAAAACAAAACAAAATCTACCAAAATTCAACTCTTCTTGTTTTTTCTCATCATAAAGAATTATGCGAAAGATAAAATCTATGCAGTTTTTGCCACATCATTGGAAAGTATTTAAAAACTGCCTCGTATTTTTTAAAATTCAAATATATTCATAGCAACAGGATAAGTTTGAAATAATTTAAAATGTATTATAATGGCTTATTATATAGTTGAAATAATCTTACTCATTCCCTACCATTTGTATCACCCGAGGTACGCTCCAATATAACTGCCCCCTCCACTGGGGTCGACAAGAGGCATAGCAGGCCATGATGGCGATAACAGTTTATCCATGAGATATAGTATAAAAATATGTCATTTTTAGTTACAATTTAACGCAATCCCAATATGCACTGATGGGACTGAAAACATGCGTGAAAAATTTCAACTCCGTCCATGCAGTAATCTCCTCATCTAAAGTCTTTACATTTATATCTGAATGAAAGAAATGGAACTATAACATAGATATTACAGGATTGACTGATAGCATAATTTATAAAAAGCACCTTTTAATATCAAAGTAATATATAAAGATATAAATTGTAAGTAAAAATAACTGGTAAATATGTTATTGTTTTTCAATGAAGGGCCAACATCGTCTTCTCTATTTTCTTTACATAGGGTTTTTCTATCAAAAACTGGACTTAGGCTATAGAATTCAGAGAGATTGAGAACGTTCGACTTGAAATGGAGTGTGTGTAATTATGTGTGTCAGTGAGAGTGTGTGTGTGTGCTAGAGAGAGAGAGAGAGAGAGAGAGAGAGAGAGAGAGAGGGATGAAATATAAAAGTTAAGAGTTACTATATTTGCACATTTTAAGGAAGAGTGATCATGAACGAGCAGAAAGACTTAAAAGAACAGAAAGTTGCCTGAAAGAAGCATTTGCGCGCAGTAATGTTCAAAAATCGTTTAATATAATAAATAGTGGACAAAACGACAGAAGAGAATTTCATTCATTCCACTGGCAAAGTCTTCAATGGCTGGAGTCCTCTGCACTTGGGCATAAAGAAGAAAGGAATGGAAGAGACAAAAAATGAATTGCCGCGCCGAGAATAAAAATGAAACTTTATTGGTAATTTTGCTTGGTATATTGACAAATTTGCACTTCTTCCAGGTCCAAAATTTGAGTTGTGGTTTTACCAAGATTCGAGAACTAATTAATGGCGCTGTACTTAACAAGTTTTGTTTGTGCAACACTCCCATCGGGTTGTACATACAAACCAATACAGTTGTGTGCTAAAAAATATAGATGAATGAAAAGGTCAATAGAAAAATATTGACAAGGACTGAAAGGTATAAGCTAGCAGTAGATAAACGTGATGTCTTGTTGTTTAGAGTGTAGGGAGATGTTTGAATAGTGGCGAAAAAGGAGTATATATCCACTTGAAAGACAGCGTTTGCACTTTTTTGTACCATGTCCATCTCAACCACACTCCTATGTAAAGAAAAAGGGAGGTAAATGAGAAAAAAGATAGAGAGTCTTGGACGGAATCAAAAAACATGAAATAACGATACAAAATGTGACGAGGATTGGAAAACTGCGTGATGATTACTCTTGAGAGATGTATATGAACAGATGAAAAAATGAATTACAAAAATAAGCAGAAGCGAAAGAATAAAATATAAAATGAGATATTGGGAGTAGAAGAGGAACTCATGTGATTTCTATTTTCGCAGGAACAAACTGTGACGAAAATGGCGATATTCTGACAATGAGAAAGTGCCAAATAAGAATATAACAATTTCATAAGATGAGAAACAGCAAAAAAAAAAAAACAAACCCCAAAACAAACCACAATTAGATAGAAATCTTATACAAAAAATAATTATGACCGCCCCCGAACAATAGAATACAAGTTGAATAATAATGCTGATGCGAATGAGTACACAAAAACAGATAGGATTGAGAGTGTAGACGTAATTTAGAGCCGCAGGCTGGGTACATTGATGGGATAAACAGATAAGTCGAACAAGATCATAATTTTCTCGCCCTTCTCTTTATCTCTGAATATATAGTGAAATCAAAGACTGTCCGTTTCTCCGATAGATTTGAAAATCAAAGGAAATGTTGAAAGGAGAAAAACTTTCGACCCTAATTGCGTTGGCCTCACACGTCTTACCTCAGGGTGAACAATTGAGATACGAAAATCTGTAGATGTACATTTTAATCTGTGTATATACACGTGGATGATGGGAATAGATTTCCGTGCTTCTATACATTATTGTGTGGATAAATTGATTATATATATATATATATATATATATATATATATATATAAAATTGAGTATATATATATGTATATGTGTGTGTGTGATTAATCGGTAAATATGGCACTGAAAGATAATGTAATGGCAGTCTGCCAGTTTAAGTTGGGTATTTTTAACCAAAGTTGACTAACATTTCCTCGAAGATAACTATTATGGGCTAAGTTGAGAGTTACACATTTAAATCTGCACACAGAAACACCATTCGACCGTTTATACAATCAATGCACTTCAGTAAGTGTAGAAGTGTGATCGTATATCAGTTAGTGCGCCGGTGGCTAGCGCTTTGCCTGTATGCATATATATATCGTATATCTGATGCATATTTTGGGAGATTGTGGGTCATTGTTTAAGACCGACGGTCAATATTTTCCATGAAACAAAACCCCCAAATTTCTTCCAATGCAGAGTTTCATGACAGTTACTCGGTCCCTTAAAGCTCTGAAAATTTCTCCATCCTGACTGACTTGATAAGTAAACATTTACATTCACGTAAAGGTGAAATCGCTGAAGGTGTTCCCATGACTTTTCACACATCTTAGCACGCACACACACACACACACACGTCCTCATATATATATATATATATATATATATATATATATATATATATATATATATATATATATATATATATATATTTATTATTATTATTATTATTATTATTGTTATTGTTATTATTATTATTATTATTATTATTATTATTATTATTATTATTATTATTATTATTATTATTATTATCGTTTGCTTAGTCCAGGACAGGTCTAAAGGTAAGGAGGTTCTGTTTCTTTTGAAAAAAACAATATTTAAAATACTTTTATCTGGGCTCTAATACTTACCACTAAGCCAAAAACTCGACCACCAAGCATTCTAGAGGATGCATCTGTGTGCGTTTATAAGTTCATATTTAAAGAATAGAGATATAATTACAATGCAACATTATTGCTATTACTATTACTAGTTTTAATCTTTCTTATTGTTGTTTATTATCACAACACCCTGGATTCATATATTTTTCGATTGAACCGACAGCATGAAATTGGCAATAAAGAAGTAACTTTCGACGAGACTTGAACTAGCACTTCACACCCCGGGAGTTCATCTTTCATGGACATCAACTTGAACTTATTTTCCTGACTTCATTTTAAAATACATAGCCCGAACGAGAAGAATTCATAAACGTCGAAATGAGGAAGAGGGAAAAAAAGAAACGGCCAGGAACAGTCGTTTACAAAGAAATATTTGGTTAACATGCACGTAAGTAAATAACATAATACGTACTTACATACAATGATAAAGACAATCTTAGTAAATCAGTAATTATCAGTAAATTGATGCCATTTAAATGTTGTTGGGTTAGGGTTGGACCCTCCTTAAACAATATATCGGTTTCAGTGATTTTTTATACTACCTAAATATGTATTTTTTCACTTATCATAACCGTCGACAAAGTGACGGGTCGTTGTTGTTTATTTCGGATTTTTCAATTTAGCTGAAAAAGTTTCACTATCATTTTATTATTCGTTAAAAAGCTTCATTGAAATAATCTAGAAATAAATAGATTCAGATATTTAATCAGATTCCTTCTCAAATATTAGAAAATTTCAGTCTTAAACCGAACAATTATTATACTAAATGGATAAAGATACTCGGAGAACAATTTGTGATTATAGAAGATTGTCATTTTCAAACATGTTTACATTCAATGTGTTTATCAATCTGTTCATGATTGCCAGTATATTACATATTCCTATCGATAGACGTGTTCATGAGTATTACGTACAGATTCTTGTATTTATGAACTTAAGGGAAATTCTATGTGTGAGTTTGCAACGAAATTCTTGCATATGTATGAGTAATGCATGTATATGCATAATGATATGATAACGGTTCTTGGTGCTGCTGATGAGATTTCAGTCCAATCAATAAATGGTAAACATTGCTTAACACCCAATACAAACACATAACATGAATACAATTGAGTAGAAAAAATTAGTTCGATCTGAACAACGGATCTCAATGAAATCCTCAAAAGAAGAAGAAATCAAGCGAATAATCACACTAAGTTGGCAAGCTTTGGGTAGGGTGAGCTCAGCCTTCAAGAACAAGAAAATTCTGCTAGGGCTAAAAAGAAGGGTGTACAACCAATGCATCCTCTCGATAATCACCCATGGAACTGACACATGGAACCTAACCAAAAGACAGACCCTCAAACTGCAAACCATGCAACGTATACAAGAGATAATCATAGTCAACATAACATGAAGAGATCACAAGACTGCACAGGATATTATAGGAAAAATAGGAGTCCGAGATATTATAGAATCCATTAGGAAACTTAAATGGCACTGGGCTGGCCATGCTGCGGGAATGATAGACACTTGACATAGGACTCACAACATGGATCCCCAGAGATCATATGCAAAACTGGGGCCAGCAGAATACAAGATGACATAACGAACTTGATAAGTTCAGAAAATATTAGCTCAGTGACGCCCACGATAGATATGCCTGGCGAATCCTTGGAGAGGTCCGTGTCTAACACGGACGCTAAAAGGCTGCTGTTGCTGCTGCTGGTGATGATGGAGGAAAAAAACTGAATGGGGATGATGTTTGCTATTTACACCCTACAAGAGTTTTAGAATGTGAACATTAAATAAGCCTTGTATAATTCTGAATATAAGTTTAAAACAAACGATGCTTAACGTAGGACGATGATCATCAAACTCACTGCACCGGCCATTCTGTCAATGAAAGTTTGATCTTCACAGGATGCCTTACTCTGTGGCCCTGTGTTATCCCTTAAGGGATGAGACTTATTTTTAATAAATTGCTAACATCAATCATAGGCAAAATGGTTGTTAATAAACTGACAGTCTGGGTTACACACATGGAATGTGCGTATGTTTTTACTCTCGTCTATTTTATGGCTTTACGAATGGGACGAATGTGCTTGTATGAAAATTAAACGTAATTCTACATATAACTCTTTTATTTTAGGCAATACGTTTTATTTGAAATAAAAAAATCATTAAACGTGACAGACAAAGATTGGACCATTTATAATCGCAAAAAGGTTGCAGCTTAGACCTGACAACGGCGATGGAAACTTGAAAGCACTCAAAATTTGGCCAAGAAATTTCATATGATCTTGCGATAGATTAAAAAATTTTAAATTTAATAAAATATCTCAAATAGATGTAAATATAGACACTATTTATTTACTACGTTAATGTGGAATATTTTACAACGACAATCTGCAGAAATATGTATTTGAATATTTATACATATGTATATTTAATCATATCTTTATATATAAACGCATACAGACAATGATTACATGTGTGTGCATACAGCTGTACGCAAGACAAAAGGTACTTATTGAAGCATGTGTCTACATTTTTATGTGTAGCAATGACCCATAGACAACGTGCGTTCGGCCACTATAGATATCAGTTTAGCGATATCCTCTGGGTGGTCAGTGAGACATGTCCCGTCAGTGTAATAGGATTTAGAGATGAGGAAGTGAATGGCTCATTTTATTCACGCGTAGGACCCCCCCGGCTATGCCGGTTCTTTTCCAGCCTGGTGACTTCTGAGTCGCTTTTCTCGAATTACTAGAAAGCCATCTTCTGCATTCTGTCTGGTGATAAACTTTGTATTAAGGCAAAGCAGAGGAGTAGGTAATTTGTTCGGTTATGGAAGGTGAGTGTGAAGCAGTAGAATCTGCAGGAGACGAATAGCGTTATAGAAGGAAAATTCAGTCAGCGAAATAAGAAAGATAGAAACAGAAGAAGGAGGAAAATAATGCGTCAGTTTTCTTACATTCTGTAATAAAGCAGAACACATTGTAATCATCATCCTCGTAATAAAAGACATATTTCCTTCTTTCTTTGCTCATTCATTCTCTTTTCATTTATTCCTGAATTCGTGAGAAGTAGGGAAAGATATTTTTCCGTCATTTTTCTGTAGAACTAACAAACGGAAGAAGATAACTCAACTGCATTATATCAAAGTTTCCATAGAAATAGTTGCGTATTTGTTTTATCGTATGTATATAATTGTTAAAAAAGTGATAATGACAAAAATAACGGGTTTGTTATAAATTCCATTGTGATCACCAGCATAATACCGATAGAGAAAACATTGATGACTAAGGATATGGATAATAATGTACCTGATTTTAAAGATTAAAAGAAAACTTGAGTGAAAGTAGTGACTCGATTACAATGATAACTTTTATTCCTTTCAACTACCATCAACTTTTTATCATACAAATTTGATTTTACGGGAGTTGTACCAAGATTGAAAGCCAAATTGAAATATATATCATGTACTTAGGGAGAAAATGTCATGATTTTTTAATCTAATATTTTGAACATTTCAGCAAGGAAAGGCAAACTGGCACTAATGAACATGGTGGCATCGCAAAACAAATAATGACCATAGTATCTGCAAAAAAAAAAAAGAAAGAAAAAAAGTCAGAAATACCAATAATAATACCAATATACATGGCAATCGGACCAAACAAAGGCAGAAGTGGGTGATATCTTTCCTCAACACATTAGTGTGAAACAAACAAACAAACAAACAAATAAACAAACAAACAAACAAACAGCTCCAGTCGGCGTTAGACTTCGACCGGCCGATTCAGTTGTACATGTTGTTGACAAGAAATAGTTCAATTACATATCATTTGAGTTTTTTTACTTATATATTTCAAAGCCTCTCCCCCGAGTAAGTAAAAAAAACAACCTTACTGTGAATGCAGGGAATACAAGGGCGTCAATTTTGGCCTTGATTTCGTGCAAATGCTTTATTTCTCTAAGAGACAAGAATCATAGACAGCAAATGTACATTCGAGTTTAACTGAATAAAACCTAACTAGAATGATAATCTATGTATTTTTATAGAAACATTCATTTTATATTTTTCAAACATCACACACACATATTATGTATATAAGTGAGATTACACAAACATATCTAACTTCTAACATTAATGAATACCTAAAATTACGAATAAATATCATATGACCTAGTAATGCTATTCTGTCATATAAACAGAGTAAAACATACTTATGAGAGAGAACAGAATTTCCCCAAATTATATTCACCTGTTCAAAGGTTAGTCACCTATTATCAAATAAGAAAGATCCGACCCTGTTAATCCAACACGGAGAGCGAGCATCCAGACAACAGACCGCCTCCAGAAAAACATGAAACGCTGAGTTGAATTCAGTGAGACCCACATGTGCACAAGTGCAGCATAACCATGCTATCTTCCATAACCTTTTGCCTAATTCTAAACAATCGGCCTCGGGGTTTAATCTCACCCTGGTCTTTTGAAGCAATTTGGCACGTTTCCACCGGTGCTGGCAAATCTAAAATGGTTAGTGTCTCATGACATTTTTTTTCCTTCAGTTCGTTATGAATCTCGACGTGTGCAAGACAGAGGAACACTGACATGCACTCACTCAAACTCATGCACAGATAAACCCATCTAACGAATAAAGCGAGAATTCAACTAGATGGTTTACTGGCATTTTGAAATTGTCCTGAATAAAATGTAAAGGTGAAAGGTGATATTCACTAATTAATACATAACGCCCAAAATAATGAAAAGGATTTTGTTGCATATATCGAAATCAGTTTTGGGCTAGTTCAGACAAAGAAGAATAATCTATTTGATCGAATAATATGTTTTTGTTTCGACCGATAATAACAAAACGAAAACGAAGACAAAATGTCAAACTCGGCTCAGTAAAGTGATGATTGAATGTTTTTTTGCTTTCCACGTTTTGTCAATTCAAACCAGCAGTTGATTTGAGTATCTATAGAATGCTCTGATTGAAGGTCTGCTCGGGTGCTCTAATAGACAGAACGAATGCTTCACTCGTAGGAGATCACAGGTTCAATCCCTGGTACAAGCAAAGAGTGTGGAGAATATTTCATACAAAATCCCTCAAGCTTTGTGAAGGCAACTAATATAGTCTAAAAGAGGGACACACGCATATATATATATATATATATATATATATATATATATATATATATATATATATATATATATACATATACACACGTGTGTGATTGCGTTAGTCCGTGTATTTATGTGCCCATGCGTATATTTATGTGTTCCAAGCACGCCAGGTCTGCTCAGAGATTGCAAGTTTAGCTCTTTAGAAAAAGTAGCCTCTCTACTCCGTTATGAGAAGTGCTACTACTGAAAGTATAACTTGAACAAAATCATAAAAGAGCCACGAGTTAAAAATACGTACAAGTATTGCTTTCCTTTGTCTTTTAAAGTATTAAGAAAACCTATGACATTTGATTACATCCGGTTTTGGAATAATATCGACAGATTTTATTTCGGTTGTGGTGGCAGCTATAGACGAACATGTGTACAAATATATATATATATATATATATATATATATATATATATATATATATATATATATATATATATATATATATATATATATATATATATAATTTGAGTAAGTGTGTGTGTATGTATGTGTGTGCACAACTCGACCAAAGATACAGCAAAATACATATCCAATACTGTCACAATGAAAATGATTATTGGGTTAATGATTATTAAGTGACCTAAAAAATTTGAGAAATGAGACTTACGCGTGACAGATCTACTGTCGGTCAAAATCGTTTTGTAGTTAAAAACAAAAACGAATTCCCTTTGTAATTTTAAGGGTAAGAATTTTACGGATTAGTTTTTTCTTTTCTTTCCAAAAAATATCTAGCGTTTAAAAACGTAAATATGCTTTTAAAAGAAAAAAATAAATTGACAAAACAGATCTGGTTGATTCAGTATGAAAAGCTAGGAAATCTAACTTGACAGTCGTTTTTATTTCTGTTTTAAAAACATATTTACGGTTGACAAACCTTTGAAAGCTCTCACACACTTTTTTAAAATTTCATTTTTTCATTGAAAACATTTCTACAGACCTAATCATATATATACATATACATATATGTAGAGAGAAAGAGGGAGAGGGAGAGGGAGAGATCTAACCATTTCGTGACGACCAATTAGGAAGGGGAATTAAAATTATTGTTTCTCTCTCTCATTCTCTCACACACTCACAGACACACACATATATAGGTCATTATGTCATTTCCATTCGTAAAAATACAAAAATGTAATAGAAACCAGCTTTTTCAGTTGTTGATGATATTCAATCACAGTGCTCAATATTTATCACACTAATTAGAGTTATCAGTATGTTACTATCATATCAGGTTAATGTCAACATTTCGTATCAAACACACACTTCAGGCTGATGTAACAAAAAAACTGACATCAATTATTCCAAGCTTTGACCGTCATTTGAAGAAACTACTGCAAAGAATGAAATATTTGAATCTGTTTCCTCAAAGGATGGTGAAAGCTAGGAATCCAAGTTTAGGTTTCAGCTCCAGACCTACCAAGTCTCCTACATTTCGCTGAAAGACTATCACAATAAAAAGTCAAGTGCAGTCCTCTCATGTAATGAATTAGTACAAATCTCCCACATTGAAAAAACATGTCTGTAAACTTTCCCTCGCCTATTTGTAAACCGACCAAATCTCCTGTATTTCGTACCTTAGAATTATGTTGAGATAGGATTTCAAATCTTTTTTGCTCAACGCGCATTTTTTAGGGAATCTCCTTGCTGAGAACTTCTGAACCGTAGCAACTATCCAGACTAGTCCAAAGAAAAATTAACCTACCTCATGACTCATCACCATCTTCTTTTGCAAATTTCGCATTTTTGTTTTCGCATATCCTAATAAGATTATGGAATTGGAATCATCCATCTATCTATTTATGTTGATAGATATTCACCTAGATATGCCCAGTCGCAACCGGATTGAACCGGTATTAACCGGATCTATCTGGCTAAATCCGATTTAACCGAATAGATCGAGATTTAAACGGATCTATCTCGTTAGGTTGGATCGTAACCAGATTAATCCGGCTCTAACAAGATGGATTCGGATCCAACCGGATAGATCCGGGTATAACTAGTTAGATCAGGATCTATCTGGAGGGATTTGGATGTAACTGGATATATCCAGATCCATCTTGATTATAGAAAGATTTAGGCACTGGGATGCAAGTCTTTTTTTTCTTTCGGGCAAACCAGACCGATGCGGACAAATCGAGCCATTTGCTTTCCCAATCAAATAGTCCCCATACGCTTATAGATTTAGAGTAGGTCGATATTGGAACCGTGATCTTTGACAAGTCTAGGTAGTTGGAACTTGATAGAATAAAAACAGACCAAAGTATTTTATTCTTAGCATTGATCATCATTTGAGGAAACTAAGAATGAAATGTTCGAATATATTTTCTCAATTGATGGTAAAAGCATGGAATCTAAATGTGTGTGTGTGTGTGTGTGTGTGTGTGTGTGTATTATGGGGATATAAAAATCCGACAATATTAAAGTATTATGTCATTAAAAAATATTTACACCATTGTGGCTTCATCAGAATGTTACAAAAAATAGTGTTCAGTTTTACATTCGTGCCGCATTCAAAGCAGATATATATAGGTTCCGTCATCATAAGGGCTTATACGCCCCAAATAACTAAACATGGGTGCAGCCTAATCAAATGAGACATGCATTCTCAACAGAACTGGGGGAAGGTTTTAAAGTTGAATGCTCTTGGATTATCAAAAATATACGGGGTCTGCGTTCGCGCTCGCACCGATTCATGATGATTTGATTTCCATCAATTTCGATACAATAATAACAGTCTGATTCTGTTTATCAGTATTTGACCTCTAAGTGTCAGGAACGGCGCATCGCATCCAGAGATACTGAATCAAGTTACTTTGAAAATGTGCTGATTCAAAGAATGTAAAAAATGTCCAGGTGATTTGCAACTGAATAATCATAGCGTGGGGTCTATGTTTTCGCTCACTCAGATGATAATTACCTGATTTCTATCCATCCATCTATCCATCCATTACTTAAAGTCTGATTCCATTTATCTATATGTGACCCCCAAGTACTTGAAATGGTGCATTGTTGCCAGAGGTATTGAATTAAGGTACCAATAAGAAACAGTTATGTTCCCATCTCCTCATCCCACAGGGAGTAGCTAAAAAGCCTGTACAAGTATATTTTGACTATATTTTCGAACATTCTTAAAATTTGAAAAAATTGATTGATCTGTCAATTGTTTTAAAATCTGTTATAACTGCTAAATGTATGATTAAAAAAATCATAACGCATTTGTTTATCTCTGGAAAGGCAAACTTTGTATCTCGAAGCACTAATAAATTGATTGATTGAGGAAAATTCTCTTCGCAGAGAAAGAAGTCTGGCAACAAAATATTTCAGCTACACACATTATGGGATTTGAATCCGATTAGCTAGGTTTGGAACACACACACACAAAAGCACACACACACACACACACACACACACACACATATATATATATATATATATATATATATATATATATATATATATATATATACCAGCTGATAACCCACCTGTGTTTAAAAGTGGAAGTTTGTGTTTGAGATTCTGATAATATAAAATTTATAGAAAAAGTCTTCCAATCTCAAATGATATTTGGCTATCCTTCGTTTGTTGGAGGCAAAAGTTTCTATCGTTGTCGAAATTGACTATAGTAAAAGTGGCACACAAAAGTTGTACGCCGTTTTCAACATCGAGTGTGCGTGTTTGTGGAAAATTCATGCGAGGGAAACAGAAGTTAAGATATTGATCATATTGTTATTGCTTTGGATATCATCCGGTGTAATAATACTTTTTACCTTTCACTGCACTTGTAGTTGATTTCAATAGTGCTTAAACACCAAGGATTGCCCGATATTTTTTTTAGCAAAAAGGAAGTAACCAAAAGAAACTAATAAAAGTAACCGAATACTTCAGAGGTTTACTTTCAAATTATGAACTCTGCAAAAGTCTCCAGTGTGATTATTTCCTGAACCAATTTAAAAAAAAATTCTCGAATGTACATTCGCTTTATACAGTCATTTGAAAAGATCATCTTACACAAAATATCAAGAGAGTGGCTCGGATTTTTGAACTCATCAAGCAAGGATGTTACCATGGTAGAATGTTCTACAACAATCAGGCAGGCAAATCTAAGGGCAGTCATAAGTAAAAAAAATAAATTGATAAAGTGAGCACACAAAAGCAATTACAGACAACTATATATATATATATATATATATATATATATATATATATATATATATATATATATATATATATGGGTTGGGTACGATTCGATGCAGCGGACGTGAAAACAAACCGTAAATAAAAAGCGCGAACCTTGTGAAATATTGATGTTATCACAAAAACGGTGGCAACAGTGAAAAAATCGTTTATGTAAACATATAAACATTGATATATTTGCGTTTGAAAACTTGTCTCAAGCGAAAAATGTAAGCCATTGTACTACAGATTTATGCATGAACGCTGTTTTGCAGTGTAAACACAATTTTAAAATGGTTATATCTCCGGTTCTATACAGTTTATTCACATAAAGTTTATTGCACAATTTTTCGCCAACCACTCCTCTCTTCAATAGCACAAACAAATCTACATATGGAAAGTTTTATGTGTTTATTTACGAACAAGTTAGCCTGCTTCCCGTCGCACAGCATGGGAAAATCTAGCAGCAGGCCAAGGGTTAAAGAAAGGACCCCTCTTGAATATTTACGAGGAATTGCTTGTAACTATAAGTAAATTAATTTCACTGTCAAAGTAATGGCAACTCATTATTCTATCAGATATCGTTCTTTTATTATCATTTAATGAACGTGTAATAAATGTTGCATCGAGTGATCCTGGCATAGTGTTGGTAACATCGAGTTGGCTGCATTGAATCACGCTTACCCCATAATATCAATACACATATAATATATATATATATATATATATATATATATATATATATATATATATATATATATATATATATATATACACACACACACACATATATATATATATACATATATATGCACATACATATGATATATACGCATATTATATATATATATATATATATATATATATATATATGAATATTATATACATATTCATATGATATATATGTATGAATACATATGCATATATATATATATATATATATATATATATATATATATATATATATATATATATATCACATCGCATTTCACCTTAGAACATCATTGCACAAGGCTCTGGAGTATACATGCACAGGCCTGCCAACTTAGAACCTGAAAAGAGGAGGAAAACCTTCTGGATCTCCCTTCATGGTGTCAAGCCATCACACATTATATATATGTTATTTGAAAAAAGAAAAACAACAACAACACACACACACACACACACACACACACACATATATATATATATATATATATATATATATATATATATAATGTCGCCATTTTCTAAGCTCAGCTTAACTTTAGCGCAAGTATGGGACACTTAGTGAGGTTGGAACTTATTACTCAGCAGTAATGATCAGCGATACCAGCCGGAAAGCCATTACACCACGACGAAGTGCGCGCATACACATATACATACACTCATACACATTTATATCCGTGCAAGCATTCAAGACGCGGAGAAAAATAGTTTGACAGAGAAATGTGCAATCGACAGAGACAACAGCATAAAGCGTTGGAACGACAACCAATGATACGGCGATGATTAGCTCACATGTGTATATAATGTATATTTAAGCCTCTAATGCGGTCTTAGTGAGGCCAGCACGTGTGTGCATGGTGCCGGACCATCCATCGCCGCGAGCCGATTCGGCTATCTTGTCACTTTCCAACGTAATCTTCACAGCGATCTGTGATATAAAGCGGCGAGGCTGGCCGCCGTTATGGCCACTAAATCCCTCGCTATCCTTATATTCATCTATTAAATGTCAGACAGCAGTGTTGCACTCAGCTGCGTCGGTCGACCGCCTGACATAACTCGCTACGCACGGGAATTAATTTCGGCAAACGTGATTTTGACAATCCCATTAGTATTATTGGGTCCTGAAGAACAATCGATGTATTTATTCCGCACTTATTCATCATAATCACCTTGCTTGCCTCTGCCACCATTCCACACGAACCCCCACCAAAAACCGTGACCATTACTCCAGCCATCACTATCTGTGCTATTGCCAGTTGCGACAATTCATCTCTTTATATGTATCTATAAATCATCTTGGCTCACATTTTGTGTTTTTAACATACGTACATTGGTAACTACGTAAGTATGCGTTCTCTCACACTCATATTAATAGATTGCCATGCCGTGGAGTAATGGTTTGCAAGTTAGTCTCGAAGATCACCACAACTGTGTGCCTTACATTTCTAGCCTTGTATCTTGTGTCTAAGCTTTGTAATTACATACAAGCTGGATTATTTACACACATGCACACATACGCGCGACCGAATTTCGATGTTTAACAATAAGTGACTTACCTTTGATCAAGTGGTGTATTGGTATATCATTTGAAAAAATATTATCTCATTCCTGATGTACTTATGAGTCCTTCATTATTTAGATACATTCATTTACATACGCATGCATAGTTAGTGCATATGTGTACCAGTGAATTCATAATATTAGTAGTAAAAACTGCAGGCAGTGAAAAAATTGTCTATTTATACCCCTTGGCTGAATCTACATTTCTCGGCTATGAACAGTTAATCAGGAACGATTCCTGATGGTTTCATTTCAGCAATTTTGCGTGACTTTCACAGCAACTGCGAGAAAGGAGAACTGACATGAAGAGCCACAAGAAAGACTAGAACAGAAAGAATAGGGAGAAAGGAACGGAAGCAGACAACCCATCCTTTGGAACAGTTACTGTCATGAACGCCGTTATCCCTTGTTCTGCGCTGAATCGTTTTACTGTGTTATTTTGAATATCGTTGTGAGATCGGTTAAAGTAAGAAATAGGCAGCTAGAAGAGCTATGATGATAGCACTGACTTGTCAAATAATGTTGACGACTTTGTTCAATTCAATGGCTACCACAAATTTTGGAGGTCTAAATAACAATAGACATACAAAATACACATACAAATACTCGTTCGGCGCACAAGTCAGAATTACTTGTTCCTCAATTATTGTCATATAATAGGATACATACATTGTTCTGTTTCCAGTAACAATATTAATGTTGAAGTAACTTGTGGAGACGCTGACAGCTAAGAGATGTTGATTAGACGATCAATTAGAGAAAGAAAAGAATTCAAGTGAAGAAAAAGAAACAAGTAAATTCATATAAGTATCAAGATGAGGGACACTATTATGGTTACATATAAAGAATTGCTTTGTCAAAAATTACCATTATTATTATAGGAAGTCGCTTAAGCGCCAGTTTCAGCGCCTGCCAAGCTCGATAAGTTACTTCCTTTTCATAGAATTTTCAACCATGATACCATCAAAATTATTACAACGAAAAAAACTTTATTCAATAAAACCAATAAAACTAAAAATTTGCATCAAAGAAGGAAATTTAGCCATCAAAAATTGCAACGGGACACTGAAATCTATGAGCTGAGAATTAGCAAAAAATTAAATGAAAGTCTTGGCTTTCGAAAATCGGATCTTTGCTTTAAAATTGGAGAATATAATCATTGATTGCAATGGAAAATCGACCAAATTTTCAAAAATATTTTGCTAAAACTATCGAACTAACAGAACTAAAATCTTTAAAAAATACTCAATAAGATTTTGGTCCACTTCGGAATTTTACTTTCGTTGCAGACTGGTTCTTGGTTCTTAAGCAAACTCGAAATATTTTTAAAACTCAAAGTTTGCTTTTCTTGTACTAATACTAGTTCCAAATCAACAGGAGTCTATGGGTTGATAATCTAAGACATAATTTGTGCGCAAAACATTGAGGTCTATTTTCTTTAGTTCACTTTTTCACACAGAAAGAGCATTCCAAAGCAAAGTGTACCATATCCAAGAACGAATAGGAAAGAAAGATTAGACAAAAGTCTGGTCAGTCATTAAGAAGAATACATATATACTTAATATGCAACAAAATCATTATCATATCATATATTCTTGGCAGTTTCGTCGTTGACGTTTTTGCAACTAGAAAAAATGTTATCTGATTTTTAATTTACATGTTTATATTCTTTTTGATAAGTGTGCAAAATGTTCATGACGGAGAAGAAGATGAAAGCGAAATAAAACCATTAATGATTTTCGAATAGGATAACCAGGAAGAGGCAACAAAATGCATAGATTTTGAACATCGGGGCGGGAAACGGTGGTAGATGAAAATGTGGCTGCTCAGCTATGGGCGGAATCCTAGCTTGTCGAAGGGTAACAATAAAAAAAATGATATTATGGAAAAATGACTTCGAAAATTTTGTTTTATTAGAGTCTATGTGTTGGAATTAGAAATAACAAGGACAGTGCCTGTTTCAAGGTTGAAGGTTGGGAAGGGGTCGGCTTTACAGAGTGTTGAGCCGCTTGATATAATAGTCATATGTATCTGGCAAATGTCAGCTGGCAATTGCCAGTTGTCGAATAATCAAAGTACATACACACACAAACTCAGAGATTCCTTCAACTGATGTTACATTTATGGCGCAGATAGTAGATAATACTCTCAAATCCCAAGGTCGTGTTTGTGCATCCAGTGGACAACTGCTTATTGATAAATATCATGTATGTCCAAAAATTTCCTCATCCCATACGTGAGTCAGAGTGATACCAATCGGAACAGGTCATGGAAATAATTCCACAAATCAAATTTTGTTTAGGTAAATAGAATTTTTAAATTCAAAAAATGAATCAAAAGAAAATTTATATACATATCCTATGCATATGTATATGATAAATACATCACAATTATATTACTACTATAATTAATATTCTAAATGGCGTTAGTGAACCTTTGCATATTTTTTGCTTTGTATCTTGGAAATATTATTCTATGATTTTTACTTTTTCAATTTTTACGAATAGAAAAATTCGACATTTGGTAAATTTGATAACTTTTGAAGGTAATATGATACTGCATTTCATTGAAAAATCATAAATGGATTCACTAGCAATTATGTTCGTCGTTTTAATCTAAAGTTGAGTAAAAAACAGATAAAATATTATTTTATTCAAATTCATAAGTAGCTATTTCTGACATCTAGACGTAACACAAAATCTATAAATCTGGATGAAAAATGCCACATCAGTAGATTCGGATTACCTCCCTTTTAATCCATTTCTGTTGTCTGCTTATTTTTTGTTACGAATTCGACGCCCTTATGTGCTCGGTGTCAATGCTACCAATATAATGGAGTGAAATATCTGTCTCTATTCCATTGTAGTATGGGGGCAAGGTAACAAGGCCTTAATCATACCAGTGGAATGATAATACCTTTATCTTGTACAAAAACACATTTCTATATAAAAATATGTGAATAATATTCTCTTTTGAAAATAAGGGTATCATCATTTCACAGGTATCATAATTTTGTGCGTTTTCCAGCTTTTGTAACAAAAATACAAACATGCTAAAATCTGGCAATCATTGTTGAAGTGAGCACGGATTATCACGAAGTTGCAAATTGGACGAGAAATCTCTTTATTTTTTTCGATTTATAGCATTTTAACGGTATTGCACTAACAAAATATCGTTACGATGCGCCATCTTTTTCTGTGTTGCAGTTACTAACACACAAACAAATAGAAATCAGCAGTTGCATGTTTTGAATGACAAATTATATATGAGAAACGAATAGTTGAGACTACTTCAATTTTCTGAAGCAGCTTAGTAGGTGACTCGTGAATTAATTTTACCATTCATTGTCCATGAACGAGGGTGGATACGTAGCTTGACACAATTATTAGCTGAATTTTGATCAGATTTTTTTTTACTGTATGTGTGATTCATGGAAATGTGTTGAGTGCATTGACAATGAAGGAGATTATATTGAAGAATGAATATTAGTACAGTAAGATAAAAGTTTTTTTCATCATTATGCTACGGACTTACCTACGTAGTTCATGCATTGTGAATAAAAAGTTTCTTTTATAGCCAGTTTATAGTTTTAATTTTATAATATAAGTGTCATTATATCTAATTCAGTAAAATATATCTTCGTCGGAAAATTACTGTACAGTATATATTTGTGAACGTTCCTGGTTGTTTTCACAATTTTTCTGTGTCACTGAAGCATCAACTCAAATCTTCCTTTACTTCACCTTGCTTAAATGATAAATATACTGAGAACAAGTCACAAAATTAATGAATTAATAGCTTTAAACAGAAAGTATAAGAATCCAAAGGAATTCAATTCACGTTATAACTTGTGAGCTATAGTATTAGAGGGAATGAGGAGTTTATGTTAAGCTTTTATACCTTTGTCAGTTGTATAATAATATTTTTGTATACAAGTCTATTTGCTCCAGGAGTTTTTTTTTAATCTCAAAATCATAGTGATATTATTTAACCAGACTCATTTTTTGCGTTATAATGATTATTCATTGACTTATCTGTGTCAATCATCGATATAGCTACATTATATTCCGGCTTTACTTATTTCTTACATTCAACTAAGAGATGTTTCTCTTAATCATACCTTGCGCGACCCTCGGCATTATATGGTAAAATATTTGCCCTTCACGCCAACCCCGCCAAAGAATTACACCCAATGGCTTAGATGCCGGGAGGCACGTGACGACTTGGCCAAATCTAAGAAGCTTGCAAAACGGGTTTGGCAACGCTTCGAGATTTGGGCCCTGGTTCACCTGATGCCCGTCCTGATCCGGTAACGTTTAATCCTATTCTCGTTCACGCGCTTACGAGATTATCAGCGAGAATAATCAGTCGTTGAACGGATTTTCATATTACTAGCGCCCAAGAATAAAATAATTGCATTCCTATGATTGATTCTCCTTCTTGCTCTGTCCTCGATTTCGATTATAATTTGGTCTTGTAACGATCATGAAATCTTCAGCTGTTGTTGTCAATCAAATATTTAGTTTCTCCTACAATTTGCAATGGATGCCAATGATACGAGGAGGATACAAGGCGAGGAAGCCCCATCTTTTATCGTCAATTAACCAATAAAGGAGAAGACAATTACGAAAAACGATTCACGTATTCAATAATTAGCCTGTTAATATAAATATGTATATCATGTTATACAAATGAATTACTAATAAAGTGTTTGAAAATTTCATTAATATCGAAAGGATGTGACGAAAAGCTTAGAGAGACAAAACAAAACAAATTCAAAATCGTATCGTTTATTTGAGAGCAACGTAATTTGATATTAAATTCCGATGAAAATGTGCAAGATATTCATATCGATAGATATTACTCGTTATTTCTTTGATATCGTTATATCTATGTTAATCTCCGTATCAGTGAACAAAAAAATACGTTCAATCTATCAGTCCACACACACACTATTCCAACGTTTTCTTTCGTTTTCATAATAATAGATAAGCAACACACATTACAAGGTTGACTCTTACAATAATGCTCCGGTCGCTACACTCAAGCACATATAAGAAAAAAAATGTAAAAAAAAAAAAAAAGAAGATCCCATCAAAAACAAGAAAAACTGTTTCTCTTTATTTTCAAAAAGTCGGAAGACATAAAAGCCTGCAACAGGTGCTCGTGTTTATCCACATATCAGAGGATGTCGATAGAGCATGCAAAGGAGATACGAACATTAGTTATTTTCCACGATTACTATACGTACGTTAAATAAGAAACTTCGGGGTTCTGGGAATCAGATCAGGTCTTGATCGTTAGAGGAAGATGTGGAAAAGAACAACAGAAGGTTTTGGGAAATGTGTGAGAAATTAAACTTAAAAGAATAAGTAAAAAGGAAAATAAGGACAGAAGATGAAAATAGAAAGGAATAAAGGAAAACTGACTGTGGTGGAATGAGAAAAAAGACAGAAGGGGGACAATATAGATGAGAGAACAAAATGATCAAAAGAGGAAAGAAAGAAATGGTCGAAAGAAAGGAGAAAGAACAAAACGGTAAAAAGTAAGAAGAACAAAACAGTAAAATGAAAGAGGATGAACGAAATGGTCAAAAAAAAAAAAAAGGAAAAAGGAAAACTGTAAAAAAACAAACAAACAAGAAAGAACGGAAGGGTTGAAAGATGAAAAGACAAAACAATAAAAATGAAGGAAAAGAATAAAATGATGAAGAGAAAAAAGCGGTGCGATTGAAACAATAAAGCGGCAAGAAGATAAAAAAGAAAAAAAAAACCCAACGAAACGGTCAAAAGGAAGAATGAAATATCCGAAAGAAGAAAGAATGAAACGATCGGAAGAAAGGAGAAAGCACAAAACGAAATCACACAACAATAAAAAAAGAAGAAAAAACAAAACGACCAGAAAAAAAAAAAAAAAAAAACAAAACAGAAAAAAGAAAGGATAAAACGGTCTGAAGAGAGAAAAAGAAAGAACAAAACAGTCAAAAAAATAAAAAAAGCAAACACAAAAAGTAATGTAAGACTCAATGATGCAGCCAAAAGAATGAAGAATAAACAAAACGTTAAAAAAAATAAAAAAGAAAAGATTGGAAGGAGAAAGGACTGAACAGCCAAACAAGAAGGAAATAACAGAACAGTAAAAAGAAGGAACAAAGAACAAAATGACCAAAAGAAAGAAGAGAGAAGACAATGGTATGTCCCCAAGAACGAAAAATTAACAAAACGGTCAAATAAAAGAGAAAGAGCAAAACGGTCAAAAAAAAAAAAAAAAAAAAGAATAACTGAAGCGGTCAGAAGAGAAAAGAAAGAACAAAATAGTGAAAAGGAAGGAGAAATAAAAGGTTAAAAGAAAGGAGAAAGACCGAAACGATAGAAAGAAGGAAAAATGAAACTGTTAAGAAGAGGAAAATGAAGGAAATACGAAGTTATAACACAACTGGATGATATTAAAAAACAATTTTAATAATAATATCAACAATCTCGGAAAAAAATGAAGAATTATAAATGAAAACGCTATTCCTACATAAAAAGACGTGAATCTTTTTACTGGGAAGAAAGGGTTTAAAAGGTGGCTTATGTAATTTGGATTAATTTGGTTTGAAATTGTTGGAATTCAATTGATGTTACTTTAAGTCCCACGCATTTCAAAACATCTTAACACAGACAAATACATGAAATACTTACGATATTGGAAACACACAAATAGATGAGATACTCAAGATACTGAAGAACCAAATGATTCTGATGATCTGAAAGATATGGAAAAACCCATTGATGTACATAGCGAAATTTTTAGAAATATAGTAAAACCAATTTTTCCATCTTTTTTATTTATTTAATTAGATGAAATACTTACTTTCATCGTAATTATTGCTGCTTTTTATTGCAACTAAACTAGACCAACCTCCCTTCAGCAGGGGATAAAATTTAGATTACCGAGACTGAATCACCAGTTGATAACATGGCATGGTAGATTTTAATCTACTAAATAAAAGTTGTATGAAAGTCTCTGAAATCAAACTCGTTTATTAGGTTGATCGAACATGAATAATTTTCATGTAAGGAAAATAACCATTGATATCGTTAGGTACGAAAAAAAGTTCAAACATACGGTTGAAATGTTGATAATATAAAACATGTTTAATAATACTTTGTGTTGAAAGATAATCATGTAAGATATTTCGTTAGTTATTTGGAATAGGTTCATTAAAACTTCATGTAGATATCTTGCAAGGGAGATAACCTTTCAGCTGCCTCTGCGATTAAACTACACAATTGTCATTTTGGAAAAAAATCTAGACACTTTTAGCCATAAAAATGGCCCATATCGAAATGTCTACAAGATATGTCTTTGCAAAGATAGCTTACTGAGCCTAACCGAATTACATGCCGTATTCACTCTAAAATAAACGGTATTTCTCGATCGAAAATAACGTTTTTCAATCAACAATAAGAATCTAACCATTTTTAGCCATTCAAAATGGCAAAACAGCAGTAGGTCGTGGATAACGTATATCCGGGTTCTCTCTTGTGCAAAATAACTACATAACGTTTTGATGAAACTATTCCAAAACAGATTTTATTATTACGTTTCATATCTGTGAACTGTGTATTTAGGATTAAAAACGAACACTATGTTGAAAAATATTGAAAATACAATATTTTCCTCTTCTTTTGTTACAGTTTACTTAAGAAAATCGAAACATTGAGATTATTTTATTTGTACTTTTCACATCTTCGAACAGTTTATTTGTAATTGAAAACAAATACTATAGAAATATGTAAAAAAAAATTTTCTTTGTTTATTACACTTTCTCACTCACACACATGCTCATATTATGTTATAAGATGTTTCTTTTAACATTTCTGCAATATCATGTTACGGTTTATTTTATTTTCAACTGATACTGTATTCAACAAAATCTAAAAAACAAGCGATACATCTACCTAAGACAATGAATCTCCACGAAATCATCGAAAGAAGAAATCAAGCAGAGAATCACGCTGCATTAGCAAGCTTTCAGCAGGGCAAGCCTAATATTTAGGAATGAGAAAATCCTGCCAGGGCTAAAAGAAGGGTATACAGCCAAGAATTCTCCCGATAGTCACCTACGAAGCTGAAACATGGGACCCAGCCAAAAGATTGACCCCTTAACTGAGAACCATGTTACGTACACATGGAAAGATCACAAGACAGCACAGTATATAAGAGGAAGGACAGGAGTTCGAGATATCATAAAATACACAAGGAAACTTGAATGGCAATTGGATGATCACGTTGCAAGAATGGCAGATAACCGATGGATAACACGACTCACAATTTGAATCCCCAAAGATCACATGCAAAACCAGGACGGATAAAATATAAGAAGGCGTGATGAAATTGATGAGTTCAGAAAGTACTGGCTCCATGACGCTAACGATAGAGAGGTCTGGAGAATATTCGGAAAGGTCTATGTCCAACGACAGACACTAAAACATTGATGATGATGCATCTTTCATTGTAGATATTTGTGGATTTTTCTTCTTTTTTTTCCTGATATACAACAGGGTCATATATTTCATCTATTTTTAGTCATATTTCGTCAGCACTAAAAACTGCCTTATTTGAGTTGGGTCTTTAGATATAACTTAAAATCAGAATAATTTAGTCCATATCAAACAGCTTGAATTGAGTTAAGAATTTAAATTACAAAAAAAATGCACTTGGCTTATTAAAAATAAAACATCTACTAAATTAGCTATTTGAATTGCTAAAAAACAAACAAACAAAAAATGCATTATTATGAACAGAATTATTCAAGTAATCCAGATCTCTAGTTTTGAAAATAGAATTGAAAGATTCATGAATATGTATTGCATCAATTTCTTAAAATCCCAAACTTCATAAATCGTTTACTAATGTAATTGAACAGTTCACATATGTGAAAAGTAATTGTAAAATCTTACCTGAATGTTAATTTTTCTTTGTAGATTTTCATGCTTCCAGTGCTTGACCCCCCCCCCAACAAGCTTTTTTTGCGTGTGTAATTTGACTAATTTGCCCCAGATTCAAAATAGAAATACAGAGAGGAAAATTAACCAATCAAAGTATCGCATTTGTGCACCGATAAACATATAATGAACCTGCATGTACTCATCCAAAATAACGGGTTTGATTATGTATGGATCGACACTAGAGAGCCCGAGGCTATTTTGTTGAGTAATTTCTTCTCTAATAATTCAAGTATCCCAATACTTCTCAAGCTATTTTAATGTGTGATCAAACGTGAAGTCTCAAGACTTTCTATCAAAGATCGTAATCAATGACAAAATTATTATGTTATAATAGGAAGGTAAATTAACCAATCTGATGTCTGAGCGACAAAAAAAAAAAAAAACAGATAAAAGATTTGCATATATGCTCAATCAGCGGCAAAACAAACAAGAAATTGCATATAAGCTCATTATATGGTTAGATTATCATCATTATTATTGAAGAAAAATCAAATAAGACTGTTTTAAGAATCTTTAATGAAATTATGAAGTCATAAGAATTTTCGATATTCTGTATATCTTTTTCAGTCATTGAATGAAATGAAAGTATTTCTGAACTCCTACAATTTCAATTTTCATAGTTTATTAAACTCCATCTTGATTTATAACTTCTAACACGAGAATGTTGCATTCCCAAATGGGCTCAGAATCAAGAATAAAACGTCATATCTTTTGATTTTAACAACATGGCGATTTTACATTTCATCAAATAATTTGTTGTAAATACGACCCAGTTCGCTGCAATTCTTGGCAGTTAGTTGTGATCTGGAATTTGACATATCTTAAGTAACGTATTTAGAGGCTGTCCCAAAGGTAAAGATAGAATTGAACTTGGTAAAACCTCTTTGGAAACCTATATTCTTGTCATAAGTAATAAAAAACAACACAGGAAATGGTATCGAAAACTTTGTCATCATGTTATGTCATTGTATGCCATTTGGTGCTATTTTATGTCATCATATGTTATGTTATATCGTGGTATGTGATATTATATCATGTTATGTCAACTTATATCATGTTATGTCATCTTATGTACTGTCATCTTATGTCATCATGTCTTATTTTTTATATCCATTTTTATAATTTTAACTGGCATAGAATGAATTTGCTTTGCTTTTCCGAACATTATAAATCGTAAAACTGCACACTTTTAAATCTTCTGTGATTACCTTTATTTAACATTAGTGTAAATACAAGTTAATTTAGATTCATAAGTTGTTGTTATTCTGAAAAAAGTGTGTTTTTCTTGTTAAATAAAAATGTACAAATTTGCCCGTTGTACAATTGTATAAAGGTGAATTTCAAAACATCGCTCTCCTGGCAACAAAAGCAACATTTGAAGGGAATAGTAACCATTTTTTTTAATGCTCTTCACATAAAAGCAATTAGAAAATAACTCTCACAACCAAATAACGAAAATTGCCCTGCACGGTGTAATTATCTAAATAAGACAATAGATACACAAACAGAAGAAAGAGAAATAAACAGAGGGAGAAAAAAGCTGTGAGGGGGATGAAATTCATATCTAATAAGTAAAATGAGTAAAAGATGAAAGGAAATCAGGGAAAAGTGTTGGTCTGTTTATATATGTTTATGAAGTAAAAGAATGAAGAGGAAATACAGAGAATGAGAGGAAAAAATTATCTATGAAAAACAAACAAACAAACGACTACTTAAAACCGCAAAAAAATGGAGAGAGAAAGGCCTAAAGCAATATTAATAAAACCAGAAACATAGTGGAGGCGAGAGAAAGAAAGTGAAAGAAACAGAAGAAATAAATGAAGAGAGAATGAAAGAAAAATCGGAAGTCAAAGAGAAAAATAAAGAAAAAGATCAAAATGAAAAAAGATTATAAAGAAATGAATGAGAAAAAGGATGGATGAATGAAAGAAAACTTATCGGTAAGAGAGAAAGGGATTGGGTTTCATAAAACAAGAAGAAAGACAACGGGAACAGCTAAATTCATAGTGTTTCACATTGGCCAATAAACAAAAAACAGTTTATAAAAGCGACTACTTCCGCTTGCGTCTATTTACATATCCGAACTCTGTAATACTCATAGTGTGACCCGACCGCCGGCAGAGACAGTTCCTAAACTTAACTTTTATAGAGTACGCTAACCCACCAAGGGAAAACACAGACCATTTAGAAAAACAAACTAATATCCTTTCAAAAATCGCGCCTGTTCTAATTGACAAAAATCTCCAGTCTTTGTACGTGGGTGGCAGTTGTGTGAGGAAGCACACAAGATAAAGTTATACATGCTCCTGTCTTGTAATGTACTCATTTATTTGTATCATGCTTAGAATTAATAGCCCCACCAAATGTCTTTTCACTGCAAAGTCTAACATTCAAACTGAAACATTTTCTCCTGAGATTATGTTTTCGTAGCTTATGTGGCTTAGTACCAAAGTTGGTAGGCAATCTGACTAAGCTATGTTTTATGAAGCGGTGTCAAGTTCTCCTGTCTCCTGTTTTATTTTTCACCCCAGAATTCTTTGATTTTTATACTTTGATTGCTGTTCTATCATCATTTATAAAACGGTAGAATAGATCGTATCAGTATTGTAATTTTGTTTCAAATACTGCAAAATTCAATTTGCATTAATATTTGATATTCCAGGCTTTCCTAAGTTTTCTTGATTATACCATTTCTTAGCAACCAAAACTGTGACTTAGTATCCAAGATCTACCAGTTGAGCAATACCAATTGCGGCACAGAAACAGAGTTCAAGGGTACATTATGAAGCTCGAACTGCAAAGGATTCACTATCACATGATTTTGATAAATATGTATAGAAGACCAAAAAAAAAAAATGAGTATTCTTTTACTTTTGGCATGATGGTAACGTCGTTACTATAATGGTCATAGGTGAAATGTACTACATGTCATTCAGTTGGCAGATAGATTGCTTAGGTAATTCCACGGACATTTTAGAATGTTGAATAATTTTGCTGCATAAACTAGTCCATAGAATCTTTACAAACATTAAAGATTCTACAAAAATGTTTAAGGATTGATCAGTTATTAGAGCTGAGTAAATCTCTGCATACATACTCGTAAAACTGAACTGCACCTATCTTTCCTCCTTGCATTTACCATGTAGAATGTTAAAACTTTTTGGAGAGCTATATGAGCATTTAAAGTTGAATTAAAAAAAAGCAAAGATTGTGTAACTTCTTTCAAACAATTTTTACCGTGTAACCTCATGCTGTGCCGTTGAAAAGCTATCTAAAGATAGTTTGTGGGGAGTCAGAGCATATTTTCACTTCTTCCATCTCTCGGGTACACTGACAGCAAAAAGATATAGGATTTGAAACTTGGCTGTTTTAAATACTGTTAAACCATCCGTTGAACATTTGGCACACTTGTATTTTTTGACGATCATAATTTTTCCACAAATATATCCTAGGCAATTTTAACAGATGTCTAGTAGCCAAAATACGGTTAAAAAAAACAAAACAAAAGAAACAAAACAAATTTCCGATCGGTGTAAGTGATCTCTTCTCTTTCTCTTTCAAGCATAAACCTGAATACACATTTCAAATTGGAGGTATTCTCGACATCGGATGCATTACGACTGCAATACTGCACATGTACCATGTATTCAAATTCATCATTGCAGATTATTTTGCTATATGAGAGGATGCATATCAACAAGCTAATTTTTACTGCCTTAGTTAAGCAAAAATGTTCATCCTTTTTCTCCCTAAATTTAGAGTATCTAAACGCCAATGATTGGTAAACGGTACCGATCCATCCGACTTCTCTCTTCTTCCTCTGGACGAAAAGTAAGCTAATATTCACATCTTGTTAATTATAGCTGGTAGATGGCGCTTTGCGAGAGGAAATCTGGCATGACGAGTCGGCCGGCTGTTTGCCTGGGAAAGTGACTTCCTTCGCCAGGAATAATGATATTCCATCTTGGTGCTCCGCATGCCAGAGCTCCATTGTTGAAAATGGATGGCAGGTCAGGCGATGCCAGTGTTACTGTTGTAAAAAGACGCTCCGGAATTTCGCTTTTAATGTTGGCTCTACTTAAAGGATCATAAAGTTATATTGCCACAGGAAACGGAAGCCAAACATAATACAACACTACGTATGATTACTTCGACACATAATATGACATACATGTTCAGTTGCGTGCATTATGTGCGTCGCATCGTCTATATGATATGATTTTGTATTTATGCATGTAAGTTATTAGTGTATGCATATATATATATATATATATATATATATATATATATATATATATATATATATATATATATATATATGTGCAGATGTAGCAGTAAAGATATTTGCGGGGTTATCTCGCAAGCTACTGAATGTTCGAGTTCACTGGATACTCGAAAATGAATTTACTTCCCTAGACTTTGAAAATTCATAAGTAGGATCTTACACTTGTTTAGTAGATGGAAACTTGGTATCAGGGATAATAGTCCGTTTGGAATTAGTTAAAAGCCAATATTTTGAATGCAGCGAGGCCCACCCAGTTTGGAAGATTTGCACCACACAATGAACCTCTTCATCAATGAGCGGGAAAATTATGATCAGTGAGCGTGTGTGTACGTACGTGTCTGTGAAGAAGTATACATAAAATCATGTTTATAAACTTATATTACATTATCTGCAAAACACAGGCATACACTAATATAGATATGAAAAAAGCAAGCTTCATGAAAAAATATGATGTTTTCGTATATGTGAATCAAAGTACGCTTTGTACGTAGATACATCAATAAGTCTGCAGCCTAATGATGAAAAAACATTTATTCTACACAAGGATTTTTAAAAATCAAAACCTTCTCCATTATCACATTGATCGAACTTTATACCATGAATCAGAACAAAATCCGGCTAATTACAGGAACACACTTATTGAGTCTCCTATTTAAATACATTCTAATCATTGGATTCAAATGTGTAAAACTTGTGGGTGAGTGGTTAGGTGTGAGTGAATACCTAAACCAATTTTGTAATAGCTATAAAATTCTTGTTAACAGCAAATATGCAGTTGTATTAACATCATTTTTTTAATAAGCAGAGCATTTATTACGATGTACAAAAATTCAAACAATTTGCATGGCAATGCAAAACCTATGTTCACTACACAATAGAAGTTATAGAGTTTGCTGTTAATAGTCATAAAATCTCGATCTGTGCATTTTTCGCAGTGAATTTAATCCCCGAACTCAGAAACTCACAAATACATACTCATCAACACTCATGGTAGTATTTTCTTAGAACCGTAAACAGAAGAGATACCCATAAAAACTAATGCACACATTTATCGTTTACATAAAGCATGGAAAATCTGTCTACTAAAGAAATGCAAACACACTATGTTTTACAAGGCTATGCATGCAAGAAACTATTTGAACGTTTACACTTGCACTAATTACGAAAGTTATCTTTGATCACATATATATAATGTAATAGAGATTATTTGTATCGTGATTCTCTCTCTCTCTCTCTCTCTCTCGCACCTCTAAACAGAAAGGGTTTGTATGCAGATAGAAAAAGGATAATCTTTCAAATATACAGCAACACAGCTGTAACGAAAATCCCCCCAAAAGTCACAAAACCAAAAGTAGTACGATTTGCTATATCAATGTAAAACTTCCCCGACGGACCATGACGCCCAAATACAAAAATAATGGAATTCACTTCTGTCTTCTCTCTTACACCATTAAGACAAATTAGTCTCTAATATTTGTAAACTACTGGAGGGTGTCATTTGCCCGGAAGGACTCTGGAAATTCGGTCTATAAAACATTATGGCTATATTTATTACGAGCAATTTCAGAGCTTAAAAATCTCGAGATTATTATCTTCCTTCTAATGGTAATGGGTTTGTATTTCTGAGAGAATGTATGGTGAACAGATGGAGATAGACACAGCCCAAATTTTGTATCAGTTCTCCTCTTGAAAATAAAACAATAATAAAAATAAATGACAATATACTCTTCCTGAACTAAAGGCACAAACAAAATATTTCACCAACAAATTGAACGGTACTAATTTTTCATCATTCCTTCACTTTTATTATTTTTGCAATGAATCATTATTCTAATTGAGTTTCAAAAAAGTTATAATATTGTCCGTTCGAGTACAACGATTCTCTTTCCATAAAACACACAAGAGAGAATACATGCATATATGCTTACATACGTATAGGTGGAGTATCTTATTCTATATATTTATCAACTCCTCCCACTACCACTTTAGATTATTTCATGCAACGCATATTGCATATTCATTATTTATATACAACTGCTTATTAATAGATAAGCAGAAATCAGAGTCAAGCACAAACATGTACGTACAAGTGTGTATGCTTATATAACCTGATATATAAATGCGTGTATGTGAGTAAGAACACAGACACACATGGTCGAGATTTACACATGTAAATATGCATACACTAAAACACACATATATATGTATACAAAAGAAAATTCTCACCTCTTCATCGTTATTTCTATTAATTTCTATACAGCCTACTGCCCTCCGTTACAACGATTATCTCATATTATTTACTCCCCTTCGGGACTACTCAGAGTTATGAATAAGACATCTTAGCCTTTGAGACTTACGACATAGCTTGTTTTTACACGAGTTCAGTAGAGTCATGCTTCATGAGAGTCAGCTTCATCTTTTCCCCTACATTAAACGTGTTTCCTCCTTTAGCTCCGTTTAGCGGCCCTTCGTCAACCCCCGGGGACCTTTACATGCATTTCTTTTTAAGAATTGCAAAGGTTCTAAAAGCCATGGAACTCTGATGGCAGAAGGAGTGTTCTAGGACTGAGAAAGTCATTATATTTAACGTATAATTGCTAGATTCATCCGAAAATATTTTGCGACTCTATAATCCCATTTGACTTGCGAAGTAATTCTTTTGCTTTCGACTATGAGCATTTGTAGAATTTTAGTATTGGAAAATTATAAGCCCAGTGTGTGTGTGTATGTGAAAGAGAGAGAGAGAGAGAGAGAGAGAGAGAGAGAGAGAGAGAGAGAGAGAGAGAGAGAGAGAGAGAGAGAGAGAGAGAGAGTGTAAATGAAGGCCTACAGCGAGTTTTCTAAAGAGTATAAAAGTAATTTCTCAACATATTTTGCAAACTAGTTTGGTTGGCCATTCAATAACGTAACGCGACTATGGTCTTTTAGCGACAAATCGTGTTGGGATGGAAAGAAGGGGTGATTAATGAATAAGACATTTCTTGCAGCTTTTGTTGAATTGAAAAATTCAACAAGTGGGTGGGGGTGATCAATTAAAAATTGGAAAAAGGGCAATCGATGAATGAGAGAAACACCTCTCTTCCTTTCTTGGACGGCAATTTCTAAAAACGCCTGAATTTTCAACCCCCACCCCAAAAAAAACAAAAAAACAAAAAGAAAACAAAAATAACAAAAAGACAAAAAACAAAACAAGCAAGCATGAACTGCAGATTGCAAATTGATCCCCCCACTATGAATCTATGTATGGAAGCAATTGAAAAAAAGTGTTTACGAGGTTGTAGCATGAAAATGCCATCTGTACACCTTTCACACTTTTAAAACCTTAAAAATCGAGACTTCTTGACATCCCCCCGAAAAAGCCAAGGAAAGCTTTTTCTCAAAAAATCCCCCCCCCCCAAAAAAAAACATAGTTCTCAGAAGTTGTCTAGTGAACTACTGATCCAAATTTTCAAGGTTATCGCATGAAAAATGCTTACTGTACAGCTTCCACACTTATAAAAAACCTTACAAAAATGGGTGTTTCCTTTCTGCCAAAAATCCTCTAAAAGTCATTGCAGAGATTCAACGTTGTAAGATATGGCCCATTATTTTTAAAAATACTTTTTCGGTGGTTTTTACTTTGTTCTGCTTTGCATAACAAATCTTAATTTTGATAAATTCAGGTCTGACACAACACCATATTTATTGCACCCCGAAAGGAGACTGAATTCACCAGTTGAAGATTAGCGATATTTTGACTTCACTAAAAACGGATGTTTACAGAGCAAATATCTATGTGCCTTACCAAGGATAATACAACTAAAGTTGATGTTTTTCTTAGCACATTTTTACTTTCTCACGGATGTATTTTGAAGAGATTAAGTTGTAGGTATATAGGTGGTAATATTAGTATTATTATACACTGAGTTGATGATAAACTCTATAATATACTCGTCTGAGAATGTAATTATGAGTAAGATGTACTTAGACTCGAAGAATTGTTTCATTTCATTAAGAAAACCATTATTTAAAGCTTGAATTTAGTGAACAAAACTAGAGGTCGAAGGGGAGCTAGAAAGCAATTGATAATTAAGTAATTCCAGACTAAGCAAAGCTTTGTAAATACGGCTTGTCTCGTATTTGAGAAATGGATTATCGTGCAGCAGCTAGCTTTGCAATGAAGAGTAAATTTATGATAACGAGCCTCAACGTTTTGGTACTTTGGTCTGAACTGGCGACCATTGAGTCGTCAGTACGCTATTATTTTTTTTACTTGCGTCAAACCAACAACATTTTAAAACCATATTCCCTTGAGCCGGATGTGCCTTTGTCCTTAACACCATTGACATCAGAGTACCGGCTTTTAACATATGTCCAATGTCAAAAGATCATATCCGAAAAAGACGCAATCGTTAATTGCACAGGGGGTGCCACCGTTTGATCAAGCCGCATATGGTTTTTGGCATGGTAAAGGAAACGATAAAGGCTTGAAATATGAAAATGTCCACGTGCTGAATCGTTTTAAACCTGACCCCTGATTTGATGCGGAAAAGTATGGCTGATACAGGGATTTAGGTTGTATATTGAAGAGACGCGACGTCTGGAATGTTTATCAGAGTTTATGATGGTAGAAACGGGCCGGGAATGAAAGGGTTGCTTGAAAGCACCTGTTATGCTTTATATTAACACCGAAAATAAATACACCTACACACAAAGGTAGAGGGGTTGCTCATTAGATTAGGATGGTCATTTTTTAAACATGCAACAAAGCTGGATATTTGCCATGACTTTCGTTATCTGTCCATTTTGAAAATTTCGCTAAAGAAAGATGGAAACAAGTTTTTACACGAAGGTATTATACATATGCACAGAGACAAGTACGATCTCACGCTGACACACACGTATAAACATTACACAGACATAGATACATATGTGGGAGGATCAATTATTCCTTAGCCAAATACAGTTATTAGCTAAATTTCTATGTGAAAATATGTTTGATCTAAGTTAACAATCACCAAGTGAATTGACAAAGAAGGAGGTTATGTTTAGATATTTTGTTATGTAAAATAATTGCCTTTTATCATTAGACTAGGGATTAATTGAAAAAATATTGTGTACTTTTAAATTGAGAACGTAAGAGATGAGTGTAAAAACAGTCTTTTATAACTAAGTCTGTGATATAAAAACTCGAAGCAAAAATCCACAAATGTATTTTTGCAGTTACACTAGTGTAATGAGTGCTGTAGGTGTTACCACATTCGCATATAGATAATGGATTTGTGTAGGTCGAAATTTGGAGTTCATGCCTCTAGAAAAGTGTATCTGCATGAAACAGCTCAAGCATTTTATAAGTGGATCGAAAAATTCATCAGAATATCTTATCAAGATCCTACTCAGTCATAAACATCATGTATCGAATTCACAAATATACGTCACATTTTGTAACTTTTTTTACATATAATTTCAAAATTTAAAAGATGCTCGGATAATATCATAAAAAGAGAGAATATAACTGACAAAAAAGAATCAGTAGAAAAATGAAAAGCGGGGAGAAAAAAAGAAAGAATAAAAAAGACAAAGAAAGAAGAATGAATGAAATGAAGGAGAAAAAAAAAGAAGGGAGTGAAATAGAATTATTAAATAGATAAAAAGACAGCGTAAGTAAAAACAAAGAAAACGTCGGAAGAAATTCTTTAAAAGTTGAGGTTTTAATTACAACAGTTACAGTTGTGATACGTCCTTGAACAATTTGGCTTTCTGACACGCTTGATCTACATTTTAGCTTCAGTTATACGTTTGTGATTTAGTAAAGATTAGAGATTCAGCGTTCAGACTTTTTTTTTTAGAAAGCATTTGTCCTAAAATTCGGCATCTATTATTAAAACTTTTTGTCAGAGTCAAATCTGTTAGGTTACTTCGTACTTTTAAACAAACGAACGAAACATAAGCAAAAAAGAAGTATAATGACTAAATAAAAATGAATAGAAGTAAAGAATTCATAGAGTAAGAAAGAAAAAGATCGGATAGGGAGAACAAAAAGTAAGGAAAGAGGAGAGAAGGAAAAGAAAAGAAAAGAAATGAAAATGTAATATGAAAAGAATGGAAAGAAGAAAGAAAGGAAAGGTTTCGTGCTATATCGCTGTGTAACATGCGTTAACTATCTTTCCAATATGTTTGACATCAAAATGAGCTCTACCATCAACGAAATGTAGAAAATCATCTAGGCTTAGTTAATCTCACGGTTTGAAAAGCCCCAAAAGAACAGTGGTGAAATGTCAAACACTCACTTCTTTTCTTTTCAGCACCAGGGGGATCTTTGAGTCCATTTCACGTCTGGCACATTTATCACCCAATGATTAGAGGTGTTAGTTTTTGAAAGAAAGAAAACCTTGTCAGTGGAATTGCTATATTAGTATTTATTTAATGCAAAGTCTGTTCGAATTCAAACTAAAAAGAGTAATAACAATTTGGCTCTCAACCTTCGGTTATTCTGGCAAGCATTGTTTTAACTGGGCGAATATTTCAAAGTTTGACTATTGGGGGTTTGTAGAATTTCTTTCTATGAGTTACTTTCGATGGATAGAATTTACCAAACTGTTTTTAACCTCTCATAGGAACGTATTGATATTTAACAGTTACAGTGTATAAAAATGATTTTAGAACATAAAAACGATCAGAATACATTAGACAACGAAAGGAGAAATGTAATATCTTACTTCTTGCATGATAGATTACAATACTGTATTTATATTTGAGAATAGATAAGAAGGATTTAAAATAAGAAACAATTTAAAAGGATAAAATTGAAATAAATTTATCAAAAAATACCATAACTTTCAACAGGCTCGTGTCATCCTTAATCCTAAGCAACCATTGAAAAAAACCTCAGTGATCTCCAGATCAAGTCTTTTCTCAACTTTCTATCAGCTCATACACTTAGCTTTACATAACGAGCACAAAGATAACAAGCACAGAGAAGGGTTAATTATTCAACCCCGTTTCACCGAGGAAATTTGAAGCATTAGAGTTATCGATAATCATCTGTATGAGGATGAAGACAAATTTTGACTGTTGAGATTCTCAGTAGACACATGAACGCATTAACAAATCTGATAGAAAATCTATTTTATTAATCACTGTTTTATTGGGAATGTTGTTACAGTCACAATATTGCAGCCACTTTACTCTCCTTCTTTTGATGCCTTTCGTATTCGGTAACGTTCTCCAAATTTCGAGCTGGACTCTTTTGTTGATCAATGTCGGATAGATTGTTCTCATTCTATTGTTCATGGTAGGGAAAAATTTATATCATTTAATTCTTTTGCTGATTCATCAAGCGGAATAGACAGAAGCGGTATCACAACGAATAAGTAGCAAAAAGGACGAAATAATAGACGAATTAACAAAGGTTCAGATCGAAATTCTGAGAACGTTACCGAATACGACAGGTACTTGAAGAAGGGGTACAGTAGCCGAAACGGTGTGACGATAACAAACAAGATGGAGACAACAATTTCGATAAATCAGTGTATAATAATGATAATTCCTCAGCCAAGAAATTCAGACAGAGAAAAGCACTACTGTTTTTGCGACACACAAATTTATGGGAATAGCAGGGATACCTGGCTTTGTCCAGGGAAAATAACTTCAAATTCAACAACACAGGGAAAATTATATTCTTTAATATATTTCATAAATACAACACAACGAGTGGATTATTTATCCCAAGAGCTTATTCTTTGCTCCCGATTTTGGTGCTTTCAATCAATAAGACCTCTATTCTATTTTAGAAAGTGTCCATTTTTGAAAAAGACAAATTTTTAGCTGCAATGTAAATACCCTCCCACCAAAATAAGAAAAACAACTGATTGATTAGAAGCACAGAAAGTTCATCGGAAAACATTTTTAATACGTTTTCTACTTTTACTGGAAACAAATTGTAACCTAAAAATTAACTATAAAATTATGATAAAGAGTAAAAAAAAATTGTCACCGATTAGACTGACAGTTATCCGAAAAGATCTGTTTTAATTTAGATGGATTTTTACAAATTTATATTTACTTCTTTAACCAGAAAAAAAGAAACTATTAACATTTGAATAAGAACTTTAACCTTGAGAGTGGAAGTGAGTGATATTTTTTTCGTGAGTTCTATTTTTTGAAAATCTTTCCGAAGTTTATGTTTTTCAAACATTGCAATTTCTGACATTGAATAAAATCAAGTAACACAGACGGGCTTTTCGCAAAAATACCGTTATTTTGAAATACTATATCTGTTAAGATGTGACTGGCGAATTGTGACGCCTGCAGATTAAACCACGGCGAGAGTTTTATTATTATCTGAGCGCAGTTATTAAGTGTGTCCCTTGGTGGAATCAGTAACGTGTCCGACTGCTACCACAACCATAGGATTGATCCTTAAACTGAGAATCATGCAACGTAATTGTGAGAGAATCATACCCTACATAATATGAAGAAATCATAGTACTGCACAATATATTAGAGGAAAAACAGACGTCCGAAATACCATAGAATCCACAAAACCCCTAATGGATTGGTTCTGTTGTTAGAATGGCAGACAACAACTGGACATCTCAACGTGGATTCCCAGAATTCACATGCGAAACTGGGACTGACAAAAGATGGTGTGGAGAACTAGACGAGTTCAAAAAGTACTGGCTCCGTGATGCACACGATAGAGAGGCCTGGCGAATCTTGGGGAAGGTCTATGTTCAACGATGGATACCAAAAGGCTGAAGATGTAATATAGAGGCTAGATTGACCATTAAGTTCACACCACCATAGTACTAAAGAAAAGGGCTGTCGCTTCAGCCATACAAAAAAGCATTTCCTTGGTAAATAACGAGTAAATTTGAATATTCCATCTTTGGAAACTTTCAAGATTCATAATCAGAATGGATACCTATCATTGCATTTAGAAGAAGTAGTTTACATCGCTTCGTGGAACTTTGAAGATCACAGATTTCCAAACTTTCAAATATTCCTGAGAAAGTAAATATGATGCAAATAACTTGAGGATCTCTAACAGTCTTTTATTTGCGTCTTTACAAATTTAAAGTTGAGAATTTTAAGAACATATTCTAAAATGCTTAAACGAACGGAAGTCTTGAACTAAGTGGTTTATTTCTTTTTATGATAACTAGAAGAGCATCCCACGGTAAAAAGAATCAGATTTATTTCATACTTTTGAATAAATTATATCAGAAATATCAGATATTCTAAACTTATTAAAGCAGTTATTTTGAACAAAAATGACTTGATTCAATA
Organism: Thysanoteuthis rhombus; assembly: GCA_963457665.1. Classification (NCBI taxonomy): domain Eukaryota; kingdom Metazoa; phylum Mollusca; class Cephalopoda; order Oegopsida; family Thysanoteuthidae; genus Thysanoteuthis; species Thysanoteuthis major. The sequence continues at coordinate 30,656,447 of OY735203.1, forward strand.
TCATGTATATACCAGGTAAGTATTTGTCAGATTGTAGGAGACGATAAAATAGAAGCTATTACGTCTTTTGTAACTGAAAATTTCGAGAAAGCAATAGTTTTCTATATGCTTTTTTTTCAAGTAATCGTTACTAACACTTTATAACTATTATCATGACCACAACAGGTGGTCATTGAAAATGGAGAAAGGATAAAAGACGGACTAAACAGCCAACAGAATGAAACATTTGGCGGGAAATATTTCAATTTATCTAATAGAGATGTCTGTGAGAGGTTCAAATCTGGGATTTAGAACGATCTGAGTTTTCTTTATTGGAGGTAAGTGAGTATACATAGTAACATATCAGTTTTAAAATAATTCGACAATCTGTACATGACTTGCATTGTAAGTAACCTTTTGTCAAAGTAATGCACATGGGAGCCTCCATCGGATATGCGAGTGAGCTATAGTTCAAGTTTTGTGTATTTGAAGAATTTAGTGCGAAAATGGATAGGAAATTGTAATAAAAAGATGTACTCCTTGTATTTTTCAGCTAGATTTTCTCAAATCGAAAACAATTAGCGGTCGTTTTGTTTTTAATCTTGGTATGTCTATGATTAAAAACGATGGAGCACTCGGTGTAGAATATGAATAGAATTGAATTATTCCTTAACTTGTCTTTGTTGTCTATGATTGTCAGACTTGAAATTGCAACCCCTTCATAGGCAGGTGGCGCCACGCTTCTGTGACGTCTTGTACAAATTGACTTGGGCAAGTGTTTTGTGATATTGACATCATCTTCAAACGAGAGAAGAAAAAAAACCATTGACATTTGGGTACGTACAAAGTCAAATACAGACGCACACGCAAGCGAACGGAGTAGCTCGTCAAACTGACTGCACATTTCAAGAGAACAAGAAAGATATGTATGCAATTATGTTGTGACATACGCAATTGACATTAAAAAATCTAATTATGAGGAGGGAAGACCGATAGAGGCACGCTCAAACGCAGAGATATTATATCACATCTTCCTATGAATTCATCGATGAGAAATTTATATCAAACGTGTGAGTACAAATGAACAAAACTGAAACAATTAAAAAAAAAGGGATTATACAATCTGATACATGCTCAAATACCTTCAAAACAATATGTTCCGAGAATTATCAACGAGCGTAAAATTAATACATTTAATCTCTGATGTTCATTAAAAATCATACAAACCTGTTTATCACTCCCACAAACTGAAACTGATAATTACAGAATCAAGACGAGGGAAACGTAGAATACGAATGCGAAAAAGAAGGAAAAGTACATAAATCTATGAAAAGCGCAATGGATATAAAATACATAAGTATATTTGGAGATTTGTCATTTGTTCTATACAAACGGGTACAAATACACAACTGATAGACATTTAACCACACACACATACATACACAAACATGCACATGCACACGCACACAGAGTTAAAGACAACGGCTCATATAAAATGAGTGTGCATATACAGAACATTGCATTTATTCATACATGTGCAAAAAGACAATGATATAATTACACACTCATAGACATAGGAATGCACATGTTCATTCATACAAATAATTTCCAGATATTTCATTGTTTCTGCATGTCAAGACACACACACACACACACACACACACACACACACACACACACACACTCTCCAACAAAATCACAATTCGTGCATACAGATAAAAAAGGCGCACACACACAGCTATTTACACGATATCAAAGAAAAAATAATGTACACGCATGCGCACAAGCAAAGTTGACATCATCTTGAAATAGCAATGTAATCACAAACACAAGCATAAATACACACAAACATAAAAAATTGTAGAATAAGTAAAACTGCGTGTGATATATTCGAAACGAAGACAATGGAATATGAGAGAGTGTTTGTTTTCATCTATACTTCTCATTCAATCTCGTCTCCAGTATTTCTATTAGATTCGGCATTATTATTTTTGCATTCTACATTTCTCTTTTCGTTTTATACTCTTTCATTTGATTTCCAACGACAAAGACTTTCTATTTTATTAAGTTTAAGTCGATTCTTTTACATTTTTTTTTCTTATTATTGCTCACCATAGAAAAGTAATAAAATAAAGTAAAATAAAATGTATGAGAAAGAGAATAAAAATATAAGAAAATAAATAAGCAGGAGAGAAAAGAAAAAATACAACAAATGAAAAGGAATTACGATAAAAAGCTGTAAAGGAATACTTAAAAAAATTGAAGATTAAAGCACACACTACAAAAAAGAATAAGGTAGATGAAAAGAGCATGGAAAAACGAATTATGAAGTAAAAGAGAAAATATAAATCCTTCCAAAATAAAAGTAAGAAAAATCTCTGGCACAATGTTAAACTTGAAAATGTAATATGAATAAGCTGAGAAGCAAAGGGCAAAAATGATTGGAATTACAAAGGTAGATATAAAAGTTGAGAGAAAGAGAAAGTGAAAAAATACATCGATGCACAGATATATACATAAGTATATATAGGTATATCAATCGGCTTGCCGCCTAATGATGGAAAAAGCATTCATTTTACAACGTAAACAATTTTCAACATAATCTCCGTCCTTGTCAATGCACTTAATTCGGTTGGTCAATATTTTCACATCAATTAAACATTATACTGTGTAAATTTCAGATCCAAATCCAGATAATAAGTATGTGCCAGACTGCGGACTTACTAATCCACCCTCGTAATTGGTGAATATATACTGAAACATTATCTATATATCTACGTATCTAACTATAGATTGATAGACTGAAATATTTGAGTATATTAGTAATTTAACAATGACTATACCTTTATACCTCGGTGCAAAATAGATAAATAGATTAAACAATCACAGTTATCATTTAGAAACCATTGACTAATTTATAAGTGAAAGTATGCATGTATCAGTTTCTTTGCATTTATGTAGTTCTATCTATCTATACACAAAAAGTAACATTGATCAACAAACACGTATCGTTAGGCCAAGAGGGATGAAAAAGACAAGTTAGTTGAAATAAAAGGTTTTGTTGAAAGATAGGGGCGGTGGGGGTTATAGAAATGAATAATAGATAAACTGTTAAATGAGAGGGAAGGGGGTCGTGTGTGGAGAAATAGATAGATAGATAGATAGATAGATAGATAGATCGAAAGATAGATAGATAGATGGATAGAAGCTGCTTGAAATGCATAGAAAAATCATGAGAATATTTGAAAGGAATGACTAATTGAAAATACCAAAAGCAATACAGGAGGCGAGTGAAAACAATGACAAAAAATATTAGAAAAATAAGGAGAAAGGATGTATTTACTAAACATAGATTAGTCTGACACAAGGTCAAAATAAGTGAGGCAATCATCGAAAAAGAGTGAGTAAATAACAATAAGTGAAACGTGAGGAAAAGAATGTTTTTAAAACGTCAAGTATCAGAGTCAATTTCAATCTAAGAAAAGGAGAAATCCCCATGAAATCCTCAAAAGAAGAAATAAAGCAAAGAATCACACTAGGTTGGAAAGCTTTCGGTAGAGCAAGTTCATCTTCAAGAACATGAAAATCCCATTAATCTTAAAAAGAAGAATATATAACCAATGCATCTTCCTGGTAGTCACCTATGGAGCTAAAACATGGAACCTAACCAAGAAACTGAGAACCATGCAACATGCACATGAAAGAATCATACTCAAAATCACATGGAGTGATCACAAGAGAGCGCAATATATTAGGGAGAAAACAGGAGTCCGTGACATCATAGAATCCGTAAGAAAGCTGAAATAGCAATGGGCTGGTCATGTTGCAAGAATGTCAGATAACTACTGGACATCATGACTCACAACGTGATTCCCCAGAAATCACATGCAAAACCCTGGGCGGCAGAATATAAGAGGGCGAGATAAACCTGACAAGTTCAAGAAGTATTGGCTCCGCGAATCCGGGGAAGGTCGATGATGATGATGATGATGATGATGAAGAGAAGAGTGACTGAAAGTTATGCTACATAATGAGAGAAAAAAAGAAGAGGGCAAGAGTGTGAAGAAAGTAAAATTGAGTGAGTCGCTAAAAGTTGAGAAAGAGAGAACTGAATCAAAACGTTATGAACTAGATCAAGTCTGAGAACATTCATGATCTCCAAATGATACTAGACGAACTGAATGAAGCCATAGAGTTAGTCTTCCCTTGAACTTCAGTAAAACTAGTATCATATGCAATAAACATGTTGATGACAAAGACATAAGAATCAAAATCGAAAATGCAAAGCTAAAGAAAATAGACCACTACATCTACCCGGGACATGAAAAAAGATGAAATCAAACGAAGAATCACTCCAGAATAGCAAGTTTTCAGGAGAGCAAGCCCAACCTTCAAGGACAAGAAAATCCCTTTAGTTTTGAATAGAAGAATCTACAACCAACGCATCCTCCCGATAGTCATCTATCGAGCTGAAACATGAAACTTAACCAAAAGATGGTCTTTCCAACTGAGAACCATAGAACGTGAACCAGTGATAATCATGCTTAACATCACATGGTAAGATCATGGGACAGCACAAGATTTTAGGATAAAAACATGGGCAAAGAATATAATAGAAACAATAAGAATACTCGCATGACAATGGAAGCCTACGATAAAGAGGTCAGGCGAATCCTAGGGAAGGTCTATGTCGGACGGCAGACCTTAAAAGGTTGTTGCTGATGATGAAGAAGAAATCATTGATATAAAACAACTGGCTCTATCATTGTCTCCACCCCTTAAACGTTGGTTATACGAGCACAACTCAACTAAATTTGATATGCATTCTTAGTAGACCAGCATGAAGACCTTGAACTATTTGGTTATAAAAAATGTTTTTTTTTGAGTTCTAGAGGGGATTCTATCTACATGTAACTATAGTGCAAAACTGAGCCCTTACTTTCCATTTAATAAAGACACGCACACACACACACACACACATACACACACATATATATATACACACTTCCTATTATTCTATTATCGAATCGCTATAACCACCAATGTGGGCTAAAGATTTTTTTCAATTTTCTCGTGTATGTGTGCACCAACCCCAGGCGTTCTTGGTCGCATTAGTGGGTGAGTACAACCTTGAAAATTTACATGAGTGCACCATGAGCAGGCACCATCTTGGAACGTTTTTAGTTCTTTTAAAAATTGATTTTCAGGGTCTCTGTCGTTGTTTTGGACCAACGATACCTAAATCATTAGCTGGTATTTTTCAAATATAATTTTAGATAAAACATCTATTTTTCACACAATTCTAGATATTTTTTGCGATAATCTGTCCTGGTACACGCACAGGATCCAATTATGTGGAGTACGGATATTTATTAAAGAACATTTGACGGTTCGTCACTGACTCCCTCACCTTAAATATTGGCGCAGCTCAACCAAATTGGGTATGCATACGCAACAGACCTAGATGAATTTTTTACAGTACAAGCTTTTGAGAAAATATCTATAGAATGTTCTCGGAGGGGGGGGGGGGGTCTATCGATAATGTGACTATAATGCTAAAATGAACCTTTACTATCGTTCAATATATATATATATATATATACATATATACAATAATTGGGTCATCCACAGACAGCTGTTCCGTTGTATTACAATTCTTTAGTGTGGCTATAGACTATCCATTATCCCATCCAGTACCACGAGGTAGGATCCAAACCTTTGCTTTGGACCCGGGGGCTGCCATTTCATCTCTGCCCTACACAGAACTGGACGGTCAGTAAGTGTGAATTTAAGCGATATATTTACTGATGCACAATTCCCCATTCATTAGAGTGCTCTCTGTCTCTGTGCCGTCTCTCTCTCTCTCTCTATATATATATATATACACACATACACACACACACACACACACACACACATATATATATATATATATATATATATATATATATATATATATATATATATATATATATATATCTATTATTCTATTCTTCATTGCAGAATAGCTGGCTCCATTTGTCAATATGCAAACTAAACATTGGCACAGATCAACCAAATTTGGCACAAATGTGACATGCACACTCAATGAACCCAGAGAAGTGATAGCGAACTTATGACACGTATGTCAGCAGTGACATACTGCAGGTTTTTAAGTGATGGCTTACAGCCTTTAAAAAGACTTTTTAAATTCTATTTTATTATTGTTGTTTCTTAAGTATGTTTTGGAATTTCAAGTTGTATTTATTTAACGCCTAGCTTCATAAATATATTAGAAAAATAGGCAGTTTATCTCTAAGCATTTAGCTAAAGCTAAAATATATGTATACATGTAAGTGACACACCGATATCGCTGACCTAGGGGAATGTTTCAAAGTAAAATGTTTTGAGAAAAAAATTGTAATGTAACAATAATTCCTAAACCAAATTCTTACCGCTCAATATACAAATACATACCAGCTGGAATTCATCCTAAAGTAAAACGGTATTTTTTTTTCTTGTTGCTCTCAGCCTGGCCACTCAGGAGAGTAGGCTAGGGGCCCCTACGGTTTGTGTTTTTGAGCGAAGTGTAGAGATCAGTCCCCTTATAGGATGATTAACGGGATCGTCATTGGTTCTGTTTTATCTCAACATTATACAGTATCTGTTCTACCTAGCTGGTCACCCATTTACGTACTGACCAGGTCCGACGTTGCTTAATTTTGTTGATCGTACTGCGACAGAGTAAAACGTTGACAGCAAAGAAATAAAAGCATTGGAAAGGATAGAGGACACAAATATAAAAAAAATAGGAAAATGTATAAAGAAAAGAGAGGAAGAAAGAGTAAATGTATGTGTGAAAGTGACAAAGGAATAAAGAGAAAAAAGATCAGACTGTGTCCAAAAACTGCGACGTTGCATGAACATTTTTTGATAGAATTTGACATTTATTTCTGTAATAAAACTATTTCTTACCAATTGAGTGTTCAAGTTATTCTTCGTTAAAATAAATAACCATTGCATGAGAAATAAAAAAAAATACCGTCCGAAATGCAACATAAATCATTGTAAATTATATATATATATATATATATATATATATATATATATATATATATGAAGTGTAAACACTGCATAGTCTGCTTTCTTTCTTTCTTGTACGTTCTCTTTTATCACTGCGAGAATTGATTTTCAAAAAAAGAATGTTATGACATACTGTGACGAAAAAAGAAAGAAGAGATATTCCTCCCTTTTTGCCCACTCTCAATGTCATATATTTTTTTATCTTTACCAAAGATTTCTCCCTTTCATTACAACCTCTTGATAACAGCTTTCTTTGTATGGAACTTTCTCTCTCTCTTTAACCATTCACTCTTTGGGTCACTTAATTCCTTATAAACGCCGTTAACCTATTTAAATCTGGTCTTAAGGTGGAATTTCCCCTAGAAGGGATAGCGTCGGTGCTAAAGGGCAAGAGAATAAAAATGAAAAAAGGGTAGAAAAATCAGAAAGGATTAAGAGAGAGAGAAAAACAAAGGATGTCGATGAAAAGAATAAACAAAGGAGGAGGAAGGACAGTGAGATATTTCTTGAAGTTTAAAAGAGATATAGCGATGGGGACACATGGAAGGAGTATAAAGAAAAAAAACTCACTACTCACTAAAAGAGACAGGTCTGGCTAGTCACCCAATAGAAACCATCAAATGATCAAGGTATTTTGGCTGTATGTAGTGTTAGAACTGATCAATTAAAAAATAGAACAAGTGTGACCCTAGTCGGATACAAGCTAAAGGGCCAATTTAACGTAATCTTACTTAGTAATTAGAACCCCTCACTAAAAACCTATTTGGTGGGTATTGAAAAAAAGAAAATAAAAAAGAAAAGAAAAGAAAATTGTTTTCTTCTAGACATAATAAGGAGTATACTTTTGAATTGTATATATTATAGATAATATTTTTTTTAGTTTAGTCGGTGAGACTCTGGCCCGAAATTTCAAATACTTTGGAGAAATGCTAATTCATAGAGGTATTTATCAATTAGAATGGAAGGAGCCATTGTATATTTATAATGTAAATTTTGGTCAATTTGTAAGACTTGTCAATTTACCCCAGTCAGTAACAAACACCATTTCAAATCACGGTAGGGGAATGTTAATTTTTATTCTACTAAATGTAATGAGGATTTTTCTTGTTGTTCTCTCTCTTGTTCGTTAGAAAAATGAAATTATCTCTAGGTTTGGACTGTAGTTTGACAGAAAATAGAGTGAAAATATGTAAAAAAAAAAAAAAAATTAGAAATGGAAAGTAGATGGAAAATAACAAGCAAGAGCTGCGAAATGTGAAAGAAAAATAGATTGGAAGAATAGAAATAAGATAAATATTTATTTAAGATTGGACAATAAAGCGAAAAAATAGGGAGGAAAAAAAAAAAAGAAACAGAGCCGTAGTGGAGAGTCAAGAAAAAGAGTTTGCAATGATGTATAATGCACCCAGAAAAAAAAAAAGAAATACATAGAAATTTGAACATATCAAAGGTAAGGGAAAACTCTTATTTTGAATATATGATTTGAGTCTTTTTTTTAACTCCGATAATAATGTTTAAAATAAATTTAGCTTTCTGAATCTATTTATAATACATGTTCATGTAAACATATCTCTAACAGGGAGAAAAGGTTTTTTTAATACAAATTACAACTTTTTTCATGCACTTTTCAAAATATACATAAATACGAATTCAACTTTAGATATAATACGTGTAAAATTTTGCTTAAATCATGTTAAATAATATACGTTCACATAGACATAACGGCAAATTAAAAATCTATTCATGAACATATTCTGAGTTTATCATTGAACCACATACAATAATATATGTTCAAGATGTTGCTTGGAGCTTGTTAAACAATACACGTTTATATAAACAGAACCGTAACAGGAAGAAAAAGTTTGTATTATAGCAAATTAAAATTATGGGATAGTTATATTCATATAACCATATGTGAATTTGACGGGGAGTGCCATAGGAATGAACCTGTCCTGTTTTTTAATACTCCTGGAACCGGGCTATAAGCCCTATAATAAAGAATAAAATTATAATTGTGAATAAGAATGTAATTAAATTACATGCCCTACGATCCTAAGATAAAATTTTAAAAATAGCTATAGTATAACACGTTGAAATAACATTGGTCAGACTAAGGATGATTTGTGTGGCACGTGGTTGTAGATACTTTGGGACTATAAAATTTGACTAATAAAACTTTCTTTTTCAGCGGTAAAAATGGGAAGTTTACACGTTTACTAATATATATATACATATATATATATACTCACGACTATTTTTTTTCACTTTTTCCGTAATTATCAAGTGAGTCCAAATGAAAATCAATACGAGATACTTCAGATCTGCATCCTGAATTTGAATTTAAATAAATATGTATTACGTTCTGCTCTCTGGATTTGAAATTAAAAAAAATAATTCAGTGTATGTTACAGTTTTTACAAGAATATCCTTAAAGTACTGGTGCTATCTAATATTGTTAATATAAGTTATAAAAGTGAGAAATTATTTCAATTTATATGCGCTGTTGTCTATTTTTTAGTTATTAAAGTTGTCGTTCGATGTAATAATATATACATTCTTTAATAAAAAAAACTCCTTTTGTGTCTGCATTTATATATATATATATATATATATATATATATATATATATATATATATATATATATATATATATACATATATATATATATGGAGAGAGAGAGGGGGTAGAGACTAATCAGAACTGAGGAAAAGGGTAAAAAGTGGGAGGAAGGGAGGTTGATGACCAAAAAAATTAAAATGAAAAGAGAGAGGCGGACTATTGGGTGATAAGGAAATTGTAACTAGGAAAGTTGAAGGAAGTCGTAGCCAGATCAAACGCGACTCCAACATGTGAGAGCGGTCTTATCGTGGCCAGCTGTCCCATATTGATCCTGAGGACAGATGAAACACAAACAGACACAAATCACTTAAGTGGATTACATCTCGGTATTATTAGCAGAGCAGACATAGATTAAATTTTCGTAAAGAAAAAGAGATAGTCGAGGTGTGTGTACAGATTTGTGTGTCTATGTGTGCTTCCGTAAGCGCAAAGGAGAAATGGTGGAAACAGAGAGAGAGAGAGAGAGAGAGAGAGAGAGAGAGAGAGAGAGAGAGAGAGAGAGAGAGAGAGAGAGAGAGAGAGAGTAGGAAAAAGGGCAGATACTTGTATTAGTCCAATAAAAGATTGGAAGTATGAAAAAATGAGGGAAGAGGAGAGATAACTTTGGAGAAAGAAAGAAAATGTGATTAGATTTGAAATGGGAGAAAAAAAAAAAGAAGGAAAGGTAGGACAAGGAATAGAAGTATTAGAGAGAGAAAAGGATACCGAAGGCGATTGCAATAAAGTTAAAGAGAGTATAAAACGGAAGAAGTTGAAAAGTTTGTGTTCAGACAGATGGAGGAAGAGTTACATTGTTGAGAACAAAGAGAGACGGACGAGAACGTGTAAAGAAATAAGAGAAAGTGTTTATTATTTATCAGGGATGGAGAGATTTGATTTCCAAGATGAAAAAGCGCTCATATCTGACAAAAGAGAAACAGAACTATGAAGATTTAAACATGTAGAAAGAAGGAAAATTTGGAATGATGCATCTTCAAAAAACAAAAAACAAACTCGAAATAGCATCTGAAATAATTGAGGAGCATATTAATCTGCTCATCCTAAATTTTTCTTCTAATTTTACACAGATAATGCTTCGTTTTCTTCAGAAGATGTCAGTCTAGCTAATGAATAGTTATTTTCTTTAAAGGGATGGGTTTTTTTTAATCAAGAATGTAGGTAGTTTTAAAGATCTGTATAAATAAAAGTGAAAAAAAAAGAAAGAAATGAAACTCCTACAAATTACCAACTTATTTTACAGACAGATTAAATGTAACCCTTTTTCAAGAATAACAATAAAATAAAATTAGTATCAGCAGAAATGTCAACAGTGAGATGTGTGAAAAAAGCTTATTTTGGGGAATAGAAAGAAGGAATGATAGAGTAAGAAGATGTAATTGTGATAAATAATGGAATTCCCTTACGCGTTATTTGAATAAACTGGAGTTAAATTGGATCAAAGGTGAAAGAGTTGAAAGAAATAAGAAGGAAAGTGTGTATATACTTATATATGCATACATGAGACAGAGAATAAGCATTGGAATGGGTCTATATAAAGATTTAAAGGACAAGAAAAGTCTAGTACGAAAGAATATATTGTATTATGCTAAATAACAAAATAAAAACAAGAAAAACAAAAACAGACAAAAAAAAAGAAACAAAAATTCAAATCAAACCTGGAGGATCTAAGATGAAAACTAAAACCCTTAAAATATCTAATTTGAATAAAGAAAATACTACGGCGGTAGATTGAGAAAGGGTACTATATTCCCTCAAATAATGCGCCCTTTTACTCAAAAATACTGTTAAAAAAATTAAGTTGCGCATTATACTGTAAAGTTCATAGTTTAGCGTACACCGAATAGTTGAGATGATTGATACCCATACACTGTTGTTTGAAGAAAAAGAAGAATGAGTGATTGAATAAAGAAGAATAGCGAGAGACTGAACAGAAAAGTGGAAAAGACGAAGAGAAAGAAATGAATAAAAAAAAACTTAAAACAAGACTGATAGATATATATAAGGAAGTTGGTTCAACTTTTGGAATCTTTAGATTTCACTTTCACAAATGGACGGTCCGATAGCTATGAAATATGTTCTAATACTGTATAGACCAGAATCTGAAGGAGTACCACCCGAGGCCGGAGAAATTGGGGTTAACATTTTCAAATAGGTATGCATTGAGGTATTCAGAAATGCAATGGTTAACGGGGATCTGCAGGTATGTTTGGCGATGTGAGTATTTATCCCAGGCATGTCATCATCATCATCAATCTTCAATCTTCCGTCATTGGACATGAACCTTCCGCAGGATTCGCCACACCTATCTACTGTGGGCGTTGAGGAGCCAGTACTTTCAGAATTTGTCTAGTTCGTCTCTCAATCTTGTATTCTCTCGGCCTCGGTTGCACATGTGATCTGCGGGGATCCATGATGTGAGTCGTAATGTCCATCGGTTGTCTGTCGTTCTTGCAACATTGCCATTTGAGTTTTCTTGTGGAATCTATGATGTCTCGGACTCCTGTTTTCTCCCTGATATACTGTGCTGTCTTATGATCTTTCCGTATGAGTTTGAGCATGATTCTTTGATGCACGCGTTGCATGCTTCTCAGTCTGTGGGTCTGTCTCTTGGTTAGGTTCCATGTTTCAGCTCCATAGGAGACTATCAGGAAGATGCATTGGTTGCATACTCATCTTTTTTGGATTAATGGGATTTTCTTGTTGTTTCTTTTCTTGCCGAAGGCTTGCTATTCAAGTGTGATTTTTCGCTTGATTTTTCCTCTTTTGTGGGTTTCATGGAGATTCGTTGATCGAGGTTGATGTAGTGGTCTCCTTCCTACAGTTTTGCGTCTTAGATTTTGATAGTTGTGTTTTATTTCCGACGTGATTGTTGCACATCACCTTCGTTATGCTTGAGTTCATGTGTAGGCCGACTTTCTTGCTTTATTAATTTATTTCATCTAGCATTAGTTTGAGGTTCTCTGCAAAAAGCACGATATCGTCTGCAAATCTGAGGTTGCCCAGATATTCACCGTCTATTTTGTTCCCTTATTCTCCCAGTCTAGGTTTCAGAAGATCATCTTGGGGCAGGCTGTGAAGAGTTTGGGTGTGCTGTTATCACCTTATCTTACTACTTTTTAGAGCTTGAAGGGCTTAGAGTCTTTATGTATCCTGATAAAGGAATCGCTGTGACTATATATGTTATAGCACTTTGATGCGTATAGGATATACAGCTTGTAGAGTGATAGCCTTCATGACTTCGGAAATTTCCTCAGAAGCCTTCTTGAAGTCAATAAATGCTACAACAAAAGGCATTTTGTATTCGGCTGCCTTTTCCCTCAGCTTTTTCTTTCAGATTTATTGAATGGGCATGGTCCATGGTGGAGTAGTTTCTTCTGAAGCCAGCTTTTTCTCGTGGTTGGGTTTCATCTCGTGTTTTAATGATCCGTTCGGTGATGATTTTGTAGAAAAGTTTGTAAATGCACTTGAGTAGGCTTATAGGTCTGTAGTTGGTCAGGCCTTTCGGGTTTCCTTTTTTTATGTAAAAGTATTATGCTTGCCGTGTTCCAGTCTTCCGGGACTTTACTTAGTTTTAGACATGAGTTGTTGATGACAAGTTGAATAGAAAGGTTGTTTTTTTTTCGTGACGATCTTACTAACTTTTTTGAGTAGATCAATGGTGATATTATCTGGTTCAGGGGCTTTTCATGTTTTTATTCGTTCGATGGCTTGCTCTACCTCCAATGGTGTAACTTCTGGGAAGTCCTCGAACTGACTGCTCACATCTTGCATATCCTGCTCGATGTTTTGTAGTCCATGTCTTGAAGAGTAGAGATTTTGGTAAAATTCTTTTGCGCGTTCAACAATCCTGTCTCTGCCTGTTATGAGTATCCGTTTTCTTCATGTATGCCAGTTATTTGTTTGGGCACTTCATGCTATTAGTTAAAACAGTTCAGGGCCCAAGCAGAATCCACCCGTGCACCCATTACCTCAGGACTCTATAAATAGCATACCAAAATGTTCTTCAGGATATTAAATTTAGAAAAAAAGATGTTCCCAAGAAGAGAATTGGGGTAAAACTACATGATTTGTATAAAACAAAATGGCCGCCACCAAAAAATACACAATTTCATGTTTTGTCTTGCAATTGACGTATCTGAGTACTTTAAAAGGCTAGATCAGGATTTTTAGACATGGGAAATTTAATTATGCTCTTGATCTTGACAAAAAGTATTTTTCAATTCATGCAATTTTTATATGTCGGACGTGAAAAGTAGTTGTTTTCTACCTTTGTCAACAAAATTGAAAAGTGGTATATGTTTTTGGTCGCATCTGTTTGTTCCTCTGTTCGTCTCTCTACACGGTTTACCCGAAAGCACTGAATGAATTTCAAGGAAATCTTATTGAAGGGGGTGGATCCAGGTTTTTTTTCTGATTGAGAGATATTTTTCCTTCTTTTTTCCAAATATATTTCTGTATACAATCATGACTGTCTACACGATATCCCAAAATATTCTCAATGAATTTCTATGAAATTCTGTGGAGGAGTTGACAATTGGCTACGAGAAGACTGATTTAATTTTACAGCTGATCCATGCGCAATTATCTTTCCAGACGTTATTACATGACCAAACCACATAATATCACCATAATTTCGTGTCTATCCACACGATATCTCCAAAAGTTTTCAACAAATTTTTGGGATATTTTGTGGAAGCATTGAAAATACACTACAGAGATTTTTTTCCCGTTTTTTCAACTACATTTATGAATACGCTCATGTCATTCCACACAATGTCTCAAAAATTTAATCATGAATTTTAATGATATTTTATTGAAGTGTGGACAACAGGTAAAGAGAGGACTGATTAGATTTTTGAGCGGATCCATAAAAAACATCATATTTGCTTACACGATATCTCTGAAAGTATCAAATAGATTTTAATAACATTTTTTAAGGTTTGTCAATGAGGTAGAGAACAGGTAAGAATTTTTGGCGGGGTTGGGAGACATTTGACGTTTTTTTCTTCAATTACGTTTATGTATACGCTGATGCCTGTCCACGCTATATATCCAATAGTTACCTATAAATTTAATGACATTTTGTGAAAAGGCAGACAATAGGCCCCAATAGAACTGAATAAATTTTGAACCAGATCCATGCATTATTATCTCCCCTTCGTCGTAGTTGTATGTCCACACTACATGATATCGCAAAACTTTCATATTTGTCCACACAATATCTCTGAATGTTCTTCATAAATTACACTGATATTTTGTGAAAGGGTAGACAATGGGATACCAGAGAATTAATTGAATTTGGGGGCAAATCCATGCAGAATTACTCTCCCCGACAATGACAGACTCTGTGTTTTCTGTGTGCTTTATTGTTTTTATAGGTTTTCCAGTCGATAACCCGTCATCAGCAGATTATAGAAGGTTGGTCTTATTTTCAGTGTTGAGCAATTCAATTCTGAATAGTTACTCCACCATGATTCATACGTGCATACCTCAATATCTCTTGTTCTAATTTTGATTAATGCGTATTGGTCTTAATATTTTTTTTCTAATTCTGATTCATACATATAGGTCCTAATATTTCTTATTCCAACTGATTCATACGTAATGGTCTTAATATTTCTTATTCTAATGGTCTCTTCATAGTAAAATGAGGCACAGAAACTGAGAAAAATTATATCCAGCATTACATGACAAAGTGTGTTCGTCGTGCTTTATGATTGAAACACAAGAGATTCGTCCCGTAATCTAACCAGGAATCTACTTTGGAGATATTTCTCTGCTGCCATATTAATTTCTTCACTGTCGTATTCCTTCTTTTCATTCTATTTTCTTCCCCTCTCGTTCATTTATCTCTTTCTTTCTTTTATCCAGTGCTCGATGCCCTTTTCCATTGGCACTAACACAACAAGCTGCTTGTGTGAACCTCGCACGCACGGCATAAGGTTCAATTATTCGGCTATCAGAATCCATCAAATGAAACTGGCCCTAGGGGAAGAGGAAGATATTAGAGAAAATCGGAGAGAAGTGAGTGGATGGATTGGAGAGGCCAAGAAAGTCGAGAGGAAAGATTGACGGACTTGTGAGCGTGTATAGATTTGATTCAGAAGAGCCCCAGGCATTGCTGGTGTCAGATCAGAGAAATACGAACGATAGATACAACGAATAGTAATTACTAATAGGTTACAATTAACACCCCGATTTAGAATCAGTTTTAATTACAAGATGACCTGCAGGTAAAACAAGACCAACGATTCACCGGCCGGGGCTAATTCTTCCCCGAAGCGTTTGCCGTAGATTGCATCACTTTAGGTCACATTACTTGCGCAGTTGGCAAGTGGCCCAAATAATTTTCGTAATCATGGTGATGACGATGGTAAACTATTGACGTATTTTGAATACAGTGTATAGATCCTTTGATTTATATATTACAAACGTTGGCTTTTCCTCGATGAACCCATATTGTTGTTAGTTCGGAAAAAACGTATTTCCAGGGGTGTTTTCATTCTGTATTGGACTTTAAAAAATGTAAAAATGTTCAAAGTTTTTATCAGACAATTTAACAATATACAAGTAAGGTAGTTATATATTACAAGGCATAAATATGCATATCTTCTATGGTGTAAGCTTAAATTCAGATTTGAAGTGATTACATTAAGCAACCAGTACCTACCTGAGCATAGATTCGAAATATCTTTCAATCTCGTTCGTACAAGTGTATGAGCATTCAAGAGTTCGAGAATTGTAAATAAAGATGAAACTTCTGGTTTCACATAAGGACAAACTTACAAAAGTAATATATATATATATATATATATATATATATATATATATATATATATGTAGCCAGCGCTAAAAGTTTGTACTAGCAGATTGACGTCGGGAAGATCTTGTGCCTATCTGCGTTTAATGGAACGCTGGATCAGTTAATATACTTTTTCAAAAGATTTGCTCAGGATGTCACCCACCAGAGCTCCCATATTTGAAAAGCGGTTCAAAAGCCGGTATTAATAACCATAAGGAGGAAGTATGATTTTTACAAAATATCAAAAACATGGTTTCATGCAAGATTTACTATGCTCGCTCAGTCATTATTGAGCAACACCAAGTGGGACTACAGCTGTATCATAAGAATATTATCATCATAACCGTTCTATCAGTTACTCTACTTGATATTTAAATTTTGTTAGTTCGACATGTACGATGAAGTGCCTTTTTCAGTTTTTCCCGATAATTGGGATATGGTAACATACCTAATCAGGCTGGACACCTGGAAATCAACCTTTGCCCTCGAAGCTCCAACCAGGCCTTACAGCTGAGTACTAGATTCAAGTGCGTGAACTCGATTTAAGTAATTAGAGCTGAACCTCAAACGTTTCTCTGTTTCTAAAGGGACACGCGTATATCTATTTTCATCGCCAAACAACAACGAAAATCGACCGACCTCGCCCCCAAAACAACATTGATATGACAGTGATCATTGGGAGCCAATCTTGATTAACGAGTTAAACACTGAGCGAGGCACACGCAAAAAGGGCACGCGTATTCGAGAACCAAGGGTCACTCGCTTGCTTGTAATGTAAAATTCTTTGCTTTCAATATCAAAGTTCACTGACACAGTGCACAACCTTTGAGAATTTGATCTGACTGTAAAGCACTGACACTCCTGCATCTTTCAGGTGCTCAGTGACCTCAAGAGAGCGACGTTCACTATTATACAAACATAAATATAGAGATACATATGTGAAAGTTAATATGAATAAATACTCATTTGTGATAGTCGTAAGGTGTATCTCTTATGGAAGTTAGGTCTGTGGGTAGTCATATTGCAAAGTCACATTTGTGGTACAACGAGAGAGAGAGAGAGAGAGAGAGAGAGAGAGAAAGAAGGTGAGCTAAATGTAAATGGTTTGCAAGACCAACATGTTAACCATTTCGTTGCGTCGTGATCCTTATCACGTTACCATACTAATGTGCGGTACAGGTTCGATCTCAGAAAGGAGTGCCGGAGCCTTGAGAAAGTCTGATTCTACTAAAGTCAAGGTTATGAAAATACAGGAATTTACTGTATTGAATTGAGCAGTTTTACCCAATTTAGAAGATATTTTCATAGTTTTTATTCTTGAAAAATAGATGATCCTTAGACATTATAGTTTTTAGCTTTCAAATAAAAAAACAAGCATTTGAAACTGTGACACTGTGGTTACTACAAGAGAACAGAAAGCTAGATGCCAGATGTTTCATTCAAATGCTAGAGTCATATCAGATACTGTAAAGTGAGAAAATAAAATTATTTAGACGAATACAAAAGATGAATCATTTCAAACAGAACGTACACTACATGGAGCGAACATAATCAAGCATCGGACGCTCTTTGTCTGAACAATTGATACAAAATCAGATAAAACAAGCGACAATATACGGTAGCTAACGTAACCCAAGATCAATAGCTGGAATAAGCAGACTACCAATTGGAAATTCTAAAGCTTTGTGTTGCAGTTGACTAGATTTATTTGCCAATCTAAGTAACGTTTTTTTTTCGATAACGTTTGATTGAAAGCAGTTATGTTTTGAAATAAAGTTGCAAAATCTTTCCCAATTGAAAGATATGAATTATAGTTTATTTATCAAGGTGCAAGATCAGAAAAAAATGAATAGTAGATTAATCTACGAAATTGATTATAGTCAATCTATCTGTGGAATACTTCAAGTCTTATTTTGTTTATTTGTCACTTCCTCTATTGAATAATGATAGTGTGGGCTCTTCATTCGTAATCTCATCGATAATAATGACCTGATTTTCATCACTCTTTCCTATATATATTGTTTATCTGTGACCTCCAAGTAGCTGACAGTATGTGTTTTAGCCTGAGGTATCGAATTAAGGTGCTCCTATAATGTGGCAAAAAAAGAATGCCCAAAATCTGATTCATTTGCTACTAAATAATAATAATAATAATAATAATAATAATAATAATAATAATAATAATAATGTGTTTTCGCTTGAAGTCCCTATCGATTTGTCAAGGGAGATAACTATCAAATGCTAATTAAAGAGCGTTTTCTCTTATTTTTTTAAATTTGTAAATTTGTAAGAAATCCAGGTTCATCTGGTCACATTAAATTGGACTAATTTCCCCTCAAAGAGTAAAGGAACAGGTCACAGTGTTGCTTAGAGTATTACTAAAATTAAGGCGCCAAAGAAATTCAAAAAAGTTCAATGAAAATGAGAAAATGAAACTTCCATACTTTCAATTAGTCTTTCAACTTGGTCTGGCTGGCTATGTATGTATCACACATTCAGGCCATATAACTGGAGTCATAAGACTTGGGGGGAGATGACTATAATGCCTTAATTCATGCAGTTAAGATCAGATGACTTTCTTTACAACCACTTGGAAAAAAAGCCGTTGGTATGCAAAATAAATGCGAGAAAAATCCGACACATTTGAAAAAGATTCAAGAGTTAAAAAAGGTTATCTAGGCTAAACCAGATTTAACACGGGCTTCGCTCATGGATCACTAAATTCACAGTCAAGAGTGTTACTTCATGTTCGTCTTAAAACAAAGATAAAATTGAATAGATTTCAAGTTAACCTTTCTAGATTGTCAAATTTCGCCGATAAACTTGTTTAAATGAATAGAAAATTATAGTAATGAATAAGTGTTATAAAATGCTTGTTTTTCTAAACCAAATTTGTCCATTCAAATATTGGTAGCTATTTTCTCTTTATACTTGTTTTTATATAAACTTTCTGCCGCAGTTTGTTTTTGTTTAAAGACATTTCAATCCAGGAAGACTTTTCATCACAACAACCGCTGATAACGGTTGATTCCTTTCGTATCTATCAATATATCGACAAAAACTTCGATCGATTCAGCTATAGAAATACCAAACTCGACATATATGCATTAATTCTTATGTTTGCGTACACAGTTCGTTTCTCCCCTTTATAAAATTATTAGAAACCGTCCATCAGAACTGTCACCAAAAGTGTCAATGTAGGTATCTTCAGCTTTCAAGTTGCTCTAGCTGGCTATGTATGATTCACGCGCTCAGGCCACACCTCTGGAGTTATAAGACTTGAAGTTTAAGCATTTACGTCTGCTTTTTTTTTTTTTAAATATTCTCTTCCTAAATAGTTTTTTAATGGATAGGAGGGTATTTTGCTATGTGAGTTTACGCTAAAATGACCCTTCTGTTTGCGTCCTGCAGAGTTCAGTTTTCTTCTTTTTTTAAAAATCACATATTTCTTTCGCGATAAATCTCCAACAAAAGATGAGAGAAGTAATTGATCATTCGTCATCCCTTTTTCTATTTTTTTAATTTGATCATCCCTAGCACGGCACGTTGGTCACGCAACAGTTTTTATTTGGTGACTATCTAACCTGTCCGTATGTACGTCATTCACATTGGTACATTTTCGTATATGTATGTATGCATGTTCATGAGTCGTGCGAATGGATGTATAAAATTCTTATACATTGACCAAAATGTGTACAAGGGCAGTATGTATATGCCTATTCATATTTACATGTATGTGCATGCATGTGTATACGTATATGTGCTGGTATAAGGTTGGGCGTATATTTGTTATCACAATTATTCAAAGCACACTCCATTCTTCATTAATTGGTCACGCTTCGTCATACTTGTCGACTCGGCTTTATCTTACGCCATTATTTTGGTCATCGCCGGACAGGTCGAAGTCTGTCAGTGTTATCATCTCTCTTAATTTCACCCTCACTCTTTCTTTTCCCTTCCAAAATCTTTTTCGTAGTTTCTCCCTATTAGAAACCATCAACCAAAACTGTCAACAAGGTTTTTTTTTCATTTTTCGAGGCTGCATCAAGGGAGCTAGAAGCCTGAAAATTGAGATATCTACTTATTGTGTCGAAAAAAAAAATTTAACCACCCCCAAAATAGGTTTTTAGTCTCCAAATTCAATATACAGTGCAAGGTCAGGCTAAATTGATCCCTTTGTTTGTATACGCCAGTATTCACGGTTGTTTTTTTTTCAAATTCAGACATTTTTAGTGGTCACCACCCAGCAAAAGGCGAAGGAAGTAGTTCATTCATTGATCATCCCTTTTCCGATTATTTAAGGATCACCCCCAACATAGCATGCTTCCTAAAGACGTTTTCTTCCCATTTAATTTTCTGTCTTTTCCAGCACCAGCCTTTGTTTCCTTTTATTTTCATCCTTTTATTTCTCATCCAATTTCTATTCCGTATTTTTTCAACTTTTCCCTGGATCTCCATTTTCCCATCCTTCTCTTCTCTTCCCATCACTCTTCTACACATTATTCCTTCATAGATTTGACAATCTTATCCTCCACTCTAGTTTTCTTCATTCTCTCAACCACCACCACCACCACCACCACCATTATCAACAACAACAACAACAACGACACCACTAACACCACCATCAGCAACACCATCAACAACAAAACCACCACCACCACCACCAACACTACCATCCAACAATTCTTCCCCGATTCTTCGACCAGGAGATGCAGCCCTTCAGTGTTCCGCTACCGATTTTCATCTTCATTTACTTCCACTCCACACACTTTTTGTTTATTTATGTAACTAATGACCAACCCAGGTCGCCTTCTTGACGCGTACGTCCCCAAACAATAGACGCCCGATTTCGCTTTAGGTATCGTCGGACGAAAAAGAATAAAAAAAGGAAAAAAAAAAAAGAAAAAGAAAAAAGAATGAAGCCGTGTAGGTGATGCAATGGGAAAATAAGGAAACAGAACAACATGCGCAAATTATTTTTTGATAATTAGGAACTGGGTGTGCAATTCATAGAGTTCAATTTGCATAGCAACTGACCCATTATATTAGGGTCAGTCTACTCAAGTACTTTATATTGTTTCAGAGAGTATACGAGTAACCTCAGTCAAGGTCCTAAAAACACTGAATCAAGACCCTGCAGTTAAGTTAGTACATTTGATTACTATCAACCACTGAATTGAAAGCATTGTCAGGGAAGATGGTTAGACTGAAGAAGCAACATTTGCTGTTTATGATAATTGTTTGTTCTTTCCATCAATAGGGAGCGGACTTATTGATGTATCTACGTATACAAATAACTGTGAAAATTATCAATTTAGAGATTTGTCCGCAGATAAATAAAAAAAATGTTATTACTTTTTTAGGGTTGTGAACTACGTCATCAGTTCTTGAGTCAGGTTAAATATTCCATTGGAATATTGCTAAAATTACTTTTCCATGAGTGAATAGCTCAAATTAAAGAAATCAAAGATCAGCATTTTCACTTAAACCCCATATTAACGCCAAAATGTCATGTCTGTCTGCACGATATCTCCAAAAGTTCTCAATGAATTTCAATAAGATTTTGTGGAAGGACGGGCCACTGGCTTCGGAGAAAACTCGATCGGATCCATGCACAATTATTCCCTTCAACAATGGCGCGGCGGATGTAGCGCTCTGAGTACTCTCTAGTTTTATGAAGTGTTTAGATTTCCATTTTAACATATTCTTATACAGTAGTGGAAGAATAAGTTTGCATAAATGAATCACCGTAGCCTGCGCGTGTATCTAATTATCTAAGAAAGTTATCTAAAATAATCAAGAAATTGTCTTAAAAAAATGAATCTAAAAAATACCAGCACAAGATTCGGGCATTGTTGATCCAAAATGACCAAAGAGGCCCCTAGAAAGTGGTTTCTTTGAAAAAACCAAAACCATCTTTAGATAGTGTCTAATGCAGATTTTAAGGTTGGTATCCCACTCACTTTTCTATTTTTCGCGCACATAATTCATGTTTGATCTTTTGTCAAGAAATGTTCTCTTCCTGCTTTTATCTGTTACGTTTTTAAACATCCGATGAACAATACTAAGATTTCATTTTCTCATTACTTTTCTTTACAGATTTGATTTCTTGATATTGAAATTTTATATGCCCCAAACGATAGTACACCATGAAGGAATGAGAATTAGAGAAAGAAAAATAATGAGTTCACATAACAAAACCCAAGGGGAAATCATACTTATTTTAATATTAAAGCATATTTCAAAGATGCTATCTCGAAAATCAATCTCGATAAAAAAAAATCTATGAACATATTGATCGGTATAGTTGAGCAAAAAATAATAATCGCGAACAAATCCTGAAAATTAGCAGATTCTAATGTATATTCCGTCAATTAAAAGTTGTTTCCTTTTAGAGTTGTTTAGATTTAAAGGAGCAAACCAAAACAAAGTCTTCGAAAGGAGTCGTCATGTTGAAAATGGATGGCACAGTTCACAAGTCTGCATTTTCACTTAACCCCTAAAATAGGAGAGGTACAAGCGAACGACCATGACGTCATTATGGCGTACCGAGTAGCCCTAAGCTAATTTGTCGTCACCTCAAGGCTAGTGTTTGTGCGAATTCATGCTTTGAGTCAACCAAGGAACGCGTATTCTGCACAAATAATATAATCGAGAGATTAGTTGAGGGCATGGGTAAAAGATGAAAGAGAGAGAGAGAGAGAGAGAGAGAGAGAGAGAGAGAGAGAGAGAGAAAGAGAGAGATGAGAAAAAGACAAAAGAAAGGAAAAGCAAAGATGTGAAGTGAGAAAAAAGGTTAAAATCGGGAAAAAAGAGAGAACAGAAAAATAAGATGAGAAAAAGAAAAAAAAAAAGAGGAGAAATTAATGATGACAAGTAGGCAGTAGAAGTCGTAGTAGTAAGACTCATACGAAAGAAGATGCGAAGACCAGTGCTATTTGGCCAGAAATTCACGAGTCATCTGAAAGTAAAAGTTGAAAACAAGACGGGGAATGGAGGGAAAGATGTGTTTTTGTGGGGAGATATGTGGAGGATCCGGGTACAAAAGTAATGCGTTGTCAGGGATTTTGTGCTGCAAGTCCATTGATAGAGACAGAATAAACGAGAAAAAAAGAATACGAAAATAAAATCCCAAGAAATAAAAATAAAAGAAGCATTATTAAAAGCTGTCAAAAGTTCTGATGGAAACGTACAACACAGGTTGAAATACGATAAATGAAAATATAGTTTTGAAACTTTATAAAAATGGCTAGTAAATATTCATTCATTTTCAGTTTAATTTTTTGCATCTCAAATGAATGAGTGTATGTTCATTTGTGTGTGCTCAGCAGTAATGGTGTGAGCATATAATATATGTATGTGTATGTAATTGCTTTACATACCTGTGCATATTATATATATATGCATGTGTATTATATATATACATATATATATATATATATATATATATATATATGTGTGTGTGTAAATAAATTATTATATATATCTAATGTATAAATATATATAAATAAATTTCCTCGTGGTACAATTCCACCATGTGAATTAGCCGAAGGTAAATTCCACCCCGGTAAGTTTCACCACTGTGAATCATATATATATATATATATATATATATATATATATATATATATATATATATATATATGCGTGTATTTACATATGTTCATCTATATACATTGAATATATGTATGTGTGTATGTTTATGAGTGCAAATTAGTCCGTTTATATGAGTATGTTGAATGTTTATGTATACGTATGTACAACATATGCGTACACAAATATAGGCACATACACATACATGCGCTTTATATGCACATATATGCCACATTCATGCAAATATACACTTACGCATATGCAATGGACACATAATCACATGCCATATACGCGTACATATACACATATGCATACACTACATGAAGTTACATATATGTATGTGCGTGCGCATATATGACACGTGTATGTCACTATACACGTGAGTAAATAGCATGTATGTGTGGTATGTGTGCATTGATATGGGTCTATGTGTATATGTATATGTATACATGAGTGGCATATGTTTATGTGTGAGCTTATGTAAAACATATGTCAGTGGCATGCGTGTATATACGTTGTAAATTCACATGATACGCTGTTAACACAAATATTACATATACAGGCCACATACTCACACTCATACATATACAATCTACAAACATGCGCATATGTCACATACACATATGCTACATGCTCGATTTTCACCTAAAAAAGAAAATCTTCGAGATTTAGACCCCTGAAAGAGAAAACCAAATTTTTCCAGGATTTTGAATCCTACAAGTGAAAAAAATTCCCCCACATATTTTGATCCCAGAAAGTGAAAAATAAAAGTTCCTTCTGTATAATCCACATCACATTTGTAAAATGATCACCAACATGAAATTTTGAATTTCATCTAATCAAATATCTGGGAGGATGAAAAAAAAAAAAGAAAAAAAAAAAGAAATATCAGAAACATCAGAGAACTTTATTCTTCAAAAACTTAACCTGGATCCACCGAATATGCATTCCAAATTTCGCTTTTGGAATCATTTAGCATTATATCTGAATATCGAGGCGGGTGCGAACGCAGACCCTCCACCCCCCAACTCGACATTTTTTTTCCACTTTAGAACTTTCCCCTGGGTCTATATGTGAACACTCATGTCTAGTATCCATACCAAATTTGGTTTGGCTGCACCCATGTTTAGATGGTTTCTGCAGTGTGACGGACTGGCGGTTCTCACTGATATAAAAAGGTGGGTTGATTCTATTAACACCAATTAAAAAAAAAAAAAGATGCAGTAAAGATTAATGATGATTTCAAAGACTTACTTTACTCGGACAATACAACATAATCTTACAAGCAATATATAAGCTGTTTAAAATCAAAGTGGAATGCGAGTTTAAGTCTCGTCGGAAATTACTTCTTTATTTCCAATTTCATACTCTTTGCACTGGCGGTCGATGAGTGCATCTCACTGGAGTGTTGTTGTAGCAAATACAATAATACGATGGAGTAAAACTGGTAATAAAAATATCACAGTGAAAATTACTTGTAAATTACATCTAATAGTTTGAAAATCTATACGAAATCATAAGTTCTCAATTTTCACATGCAAGGGGCTCACAGTGAGGATCGTTCTCACTGCAGCAGTAATGAGGTGAAAGATTTGCTTTCTGACCACTACTTCACACTTAAGTGCCAAATTTATTTTTGTTGTTATTTGTACACACAAAGGCGGAATCATTAAAAAATAAGAATGATGCAATTTCATTTGAAGACTATAGATATTTTCTTTGACTTCGACTGCTAGTTATAGCACAGTCCCATTTGTGAAACGTGTACGTATGCACGCGCCTGTGTGCGTGTATGTTTATGTTATGGTGCCTGCACGTGATCAATGATTTCTCAAATACCGATTCAAAAAAGGAAACATATGTTTGGGGTTTATATGAATAAAGTAGCCTTTATACTTGGGCATTTGCAAATGCATAATTACGAGTTGTGTCCATTATGAAGCCGAAGTTTTAAAACAGTGTGGCAATGAGACGTTTTAGCATACCGATGATTGAAATGTTATGCTGCAGTGACTTTGACCTTCGGTATGAAATAATCTAAACCCAGCTATGTTGAATAGTTATTGAGCTACAAGGCCACAGTAAACGTTTGTATAGAGAGCTTGTCATGTTAATTTCCCAAGTTCAACTAAGATGGATCTTGAAGAGCAAAGTGTTTGAGTGAAATTCTGTTTCCAACGTTTTGAAGCCTTTCAAAATATCTCATCATGTCTATTAGGGGATTGTCCGAATCGTGCGCAATGCCACGAATGGTACCAGACGACACTCACATTGAAGAAGTGCGTGCTGTGATCCGTGGAAATTGTCACCTGACTGTCCATGAAGTTTCCGAAGGGTCAGGAATCTATGAGAGTTCATGCCACATGATTTCAAAAGAAAAACTGATGATGCATCGTATTGCCACTGAACTAGTGTCGCCTTTGCTGGCAAATGAACATTTTTGGCGCAGCACGAGGCAAGTCTTTTCCTCCACTCGCCCTACTCTCCGGAGTTGGTCACTGTCAACCTTTATTATTCCTGGAGCTGAAATAAACCCTGGAAAGTTGATTTCAGAAGAAATTACACCATAAAACCTATCCATTATCACTCAAAACACTTCTAAAACAAATTCCAGAACTTGAAAACAGTTTTATCAACAGTTGAAGGAGCTGATGTAAAAGGGACAGATCTCATGAGGCTTAAGTTCGTTCCTGGAAGATTTCGTTTTTTTATACACCTCTTCTATAAAAAGGTATATCTTTGCACAATTTTGACGAACAGAAAATACGCACGCACACACACTCATAAAATATGATATGTGATTGTAGATCAATGTTTTTTGATTTGATATTTTCACTGTATGAGGTTTGATCTAACTTTCTGATACACCTACGCATATATAGTCCTGTTGCTGACTGACTGAACCGTTCCTTTGTGTAATGAAAGCATGAAAATTTACCTGATAAGTAATACCCAAGGTGTATGATTTTGGATATGAGGCCAAGCGAAATTCATCATCGGAACCGAATACTGCTTGTGTAAAAAAAACCCTCATTAAACAAGGCTGCCAATATAAATCCTTGTCAGTTCTATTGTGAATACAGTACGTTCAAAATATTCTGCTGTATGACCAAAGCCTATAAGAGAGTGTACAGTCGATGCAGAGAGTCTGGATAATCAAGGCAGGGGCCGAGAGTTTCTTGTGAAGAGCTAGCGTAGTCGATGAAAACAGGAGTTTGTCTGAAATATTCAGCTTCTTCTTTTTGTGACTGCCGCCATATTTAATCGTCAGCTTCGCTTTCATGTTTCCCTCTTTATGAAATGAGTAACAGAAGAGACAGATGCCAAATGAAAAGGCCATCTTTCTCCACAAAACTCTCAGGCAGTTTTGCCAGTTACGAATGCTTTTTTTCCATTCTTTCCGAATCTGGAAAAAATCCAAATTCCAGAAATTTAAAAACAAAAACAATGATATTGTTAACACTAACTCACAAATTCGAAAAATAGTAACAGAAAAAAAAATCTAAATTAGTAACACTGCTCATGTCCCCTCTGGGCCCTGGTGCAAACATTAGCTGCAGTCCCTCTCATGAGACGAAATCCCGTTTTCATCGACTAGAGTAGCTCTGCACAAGAAACTCTCAGCTCTCGTAAGCCCTCCAGTCCCTCTTGGCCGTCTGAGCCTCGGAGCGATGCATCGGCTCCACTCCTCTTCTTGCCCCTGACCATTCAGTAGAATATTCCAGACCAACTCAATCTAAGATAGGGCTTCGGCAATGACTTCTGTTGTAAGCCTCGTTTTGATGTGGAGTATTTTTTTTATAAGCGCAGTACTCTGCTCCAGTAATGAATTTCACTTGGCCTCATATCCCAAAATGCTACATCCAGGGGTGTTACTTATGCAAAGTTTCATGCTTTTATCATAAAAGTGAATGATTCACCCATTTTTGGCGTCTTAGCGGCAGGACTATATAGTAATATAATGATTAAAAAACGGCGAATAAAAGAACACACCATCAAAATGGATAGAAATACTTGACGTTGTCAGAAAGATTCTATGTTAGATACCTAATTTCTATATCGCAAGATTTAAGAAAATGTTATTCTAAAAATGGTTTTCAACATCATTTTCTTTTCAGAGAGAAAAAAAACATTATTTTTCTAATGCAACACATGAACTTTTTCCAATACAATCTGCATTGAAAGTAGATAGCTTCTGGAGAAATGAAAAAAATTCCGATAGGCTTTATTTTGTAAGATACGTCTTTGCTGGATGCACTTGTACGTTTCGTACTTGAGATTACGTTAAGGTTAAGAGAATTGACAGAAAAATAGGCAGACGAGGCATTGACAACAGAATCAATGCATCTTTCTTTATTTTCGAATGTTTTCTGAGTTGTGTGTGTGTGCGTGTGCATGTATAATTTGTGTGGAAATAAAAGATACATTAGTAGTCTGTGTTCGTGCTCAGATAAGAGCTGAGATTTCGAATGTTCATTTTCGAGGCAGACTTACCCTCCTACTAGAAAAATTGGACAACACCCTTGTTGTACCATTTTGAATTAAGTTGGGCTTAATAAATGTTGTTAAATAATTCGCCAGATGTTTGTCTGTATGTGACAAACTACCGCAAAAATCACACAACATAACCGTATGAAATTTTCTGTGTGTATCAAAGTGACCCTGGAAAAGACTTTTAGCAAATTAGCTTTTGAAATTTACCCCAATATGTTTCAAGAGAATATTTGAATTGTAATGTAAATTCATGCAAAAATGGCGTCTTTTTAGCTGTATCTATTGGCTGCTGCTGATAAACTGCTTAATCACTGAGTGAGTGGAGATTTGGTATCGTTCATAGAGGGAAGGGAAAAGTAAGAATGATATATCAGCTGATGATTGAAAATGTTTTATCAGTGTGTACTTTGGTATCGTTCATAGAGAGGGACTGGAAGTAGAGGGTTAATGACTGTGCGTATATACATTAACTTTTTCCGAGATCACCAGATAATTGTAAAAGTCACTAATGTCACTTTTTAAAAACAAATTAGATTAAACATTATCTGACTTCCGTCATCTATTTATTTTATTAATTCATTTTTTACCGCATTTTATTCCACACTTTGTGACAGATATTCAGCTAGTGTTGATTAAAGATAAACGAGCGTAGGAATAGGAGAAAGTGATATTTTGGAAGATATTTCCTACATTCTGGAGTATTTATCGTGACGAGGAACCGAGATATATAGAGATAGAGGAATAAAAGAAAAATTACACACACACACACACACACACATACACACACACACATATATATATATAAAGATAGATAGATATAGTTATCTTCTTTGTACATCTAAAAGAAAATAACCACACACACACGCAAACACACACACACACATATATATATGTATATATATATATATACACTTACGGTTGTCTATTTTGTCTATCAGGTTACGTTTCAAGAGATAACCAAATATAAACCACTTGGATATTGCAAATTTTACAAGTATACGTATATATTTACAATTATATGACAACTTCTTTATGTCAATCTTCAGAGATTATCGGTGTAGACAGATGAATTAATTTACTCAAAACTTGACACCTAATATAAGACGATTTCTTGATCAGAGGACATTAACAAATCGTATTTTAAGAGGTGGTTCTAAATTTTACAAGTAACTGTATACCAAAGAAGTAAATTCCTTTTTTTGAAAATTAAAAAAATGCAACTCTTAATACGCAACATTTTATCCCAAACTGTAGCCCAGCGAAGGCTTTCTGTGGTGAAAAAAAACCCCAAACAAAACAAAACAAAAAAGCAAAAAACAAAAGCAAACTACAAATCAATTAAAATTACCAACTGAGATGAATCAAATGTATTATTGGTTTTGATAATTAATGTAATTAACTTCCGACAATATCTCTGTAAATCATAATTATGGGAAATTCTAAATCGCTCTACCATCAGGCGCTTTTATAGCTACATTACGATGTTAAGCAAATTATCCGGGAATATGAAAATATATATATGTTATACGAAACTCGTGGTAAGCTGTATTGAAAAATAGCATAAGATGTTGTATATTGAGTAGTTTGTTTTTGACGTAAAAGCTTACAAATAATTTTAAAAGTTCTTCCTTTTCCCCTCATAATGAACATTTTCCCTTGTCCTGAACTTCCGAAAAAGTGCTGTATTAAAAACTTTAACAATATTTGATTTGCAAAATATGATCCGATCTCACCGAATCGAGATTTCCTGCCATTCCAACTTACCTCTCTTTGCCGCATTTCATTATCTGTCAGCTTTATTTGACATGCCTCAGTTAGGAGTTATCGGACATGGACTCTGCTCTTCAATGCCGATAGGTGGAGTTACTTGCTGATGTCTATCCGAGGAAAAGACATGTTTACGATTTGACGTGAAAGCAACAAGCCCTCTGGCGTTAACAAAAGGCAATAGGTTACCGACAGGAATATAAATGGAAAATACGCAACCGTAGGGGTCTGATGCCCACGGCCTAAACCATATTTATCCGTCCGGGCCTATCACCTAAGTTGACAGAGACCAACTGGCCATCGCTTGGTGATTTTATTATTGTTGTTCTGGGAGTAACCCTGGCATGCACCAACTTGTAACACCTTTGCGGCTAAATGCTGAAATCGAGGACAGTTTAACAGAAAAGTCACTATTAATCATTCGATCAAGACTTATAATAAATGCTTCACGAAAGTTAATAGGGCTAAAAATAGACATAAAAGGAGTTGGGGAATATTCTCTCCAACGCAAAAGAGTTTATCGAAAGATTGAGAATAAACATAATATATTTTTTCAGAAATAATTTTCTGCTTTCATTATCAAACACAATTTCCTTTCCAAAATAAGAGCAATTATCCATTTGTACAATCTTGAAATGAAAAACGGGGATAGATATATGTGGGTGCAAATTAATAAGGATGGATTTGCAGTTATAACAGATATCATAGGTAATTTCTTCCTGTCACGTTTCTTTGCTACTCTGGATCCTTTGCATCTTATCGACAAACTGGATCTTGGCTGTTCAGATGACGAAATCCATATACGAGCTGTTCTATTGGAAGCTATTCTATAGAATATAGAAATGCAATTGCCAAATTGAAAAAACAAACAACAAAATATCAAATACCTCTATTATACTGTAATTCAACAAATATTCACCCATTTTCAGTGTCAATAATTCAAGAATGGTCACAGCTATGGCTGCCAAATTTTCTGTAGTCACTAATAGGACTTGGAGCAGGTTTGAAAAATCTCCTTCAAAATAAGTTTTAGTGGGGTTAAGGGGTCCGGTTTGTTATGTGCTTTTTCTGAATTGGTCTCTTATTCTGTGTCTACTAGCGTTTGCGCTAACCAAAAAATTGACTACCTTACTATAATTCATCAATTGCTCCAGTCCCTACAACTAATGTCGTGAAAGCGCCAGACAAGCTCGACACAACCCTTTTAGTGCAATGGGACAGTAATACTCCATGCCGAACTACTTCCCTTCGACTGGGCCGAGTAATATATTAGAAGACCGAGGCCTCAATACGCTTAGGAATGTCGGGTCTCTGTATCCCTCATTAACTACGACATTGCGCCAGTGTACCTGGACTGAAGAAACCTGCCAATACCCTCTAGCTCATTGGTTGTCAAGTGCAGACTCTACATCTTGGACGATATCATGGTGCAGATACAATGCTTTGATCAGAGCCAATAAGCCAGAAATCGTCCGTTCGTCTGCTTGTGATAGAATAACTCAGGGAAGTAAGTTTTTGAAAATTCCACCACTTTTCAAATTTTTAGTGCAGGGATCGATTTACAATGTAAGTATTGTGCTAAATTGGCTCATTATTTTGTGTATGGTTATGTTCGTGCTAACCTAAAAATCTATTATTTACTTCAGTTCACCAATTGTCTGTCCATCAGTGTTAACAGAGACGAATAGAGCTATTGTCACTAAATTTTCTCTGGTCACTAATTGGACCTCAGAATGAGTTTTGCACATAATTGTCTTTGAAAACTTTTTAAAAATTTGGGGTCTCCGTTCGTGCTCTCATGATGATGATCTGCATGCTATCTATCTATCTATCTATCTATCTATCTATCTATCTATCTAATACTAAAAGTCTTTTTCCGTTTATCTGTATGTGACCGTTATATTCAGGCTTATAGAATCGAGGTATCCTTAAAACAGTTTTGATATTTTTTATTAGAGTAGAAGACCTCATGTAGAACTTTCTTGGTAACTAGCAGGAAACACAAGTAGATCGTGCTTTTAGCTAGTTTTAGAAATTGAACACAAAGATTGCTTAAATGCGAATATGCAAAGATTAATGACTATGGCCCTGAGATCTCTCACTTAAGATCAGTACCAGCACCTTTTAGAAGATAGGAATAAAGAGGTAGTAAAGAAGTCAGTGTCAATTGGCTCCTAAGTTAACGAAATGCTAATAACAATCAACGCAGTGACTTAAATGGCTGGTTTTACACCATTGTACTTAATAGGATACGTAGTAGGATATCAGTAGGATAACTTGCGATGCACCGATATTTAAAAGTGGTGTAGAATAAAAGCATGATTTTAGCTTAGGTCTCTTCTAGAAGAACAGGTCTGACAATAAATATGATCGCAAGAACTTGAAACTGTTTCGCAAGATCCAGTTTAATGTGTCTTATAAGTACAGCATTGAGAAAATTTGCTGAGACAACCAAACCCATTTAGATTGAAAGGTTTTATACATACATACATACATATATATATATATATATATATATATATATATATATATATATATATATATGTGTGTGTGTGTGTGTCTCTGTGTGTGTGTGTGTATGTGTGTATGTACATGCGTTTGTGTGCGTACGGACGTCATGAAAAACTTAACAGCTAAGCACTCAAAGATTACTTATAAGGACCAGAAAATGATTTTCCCTTTGAAAATTCTTTAGAGACACATGGAATTTAGTCGATGCTAAACAGTCGCACCAGAAGAAGATTTTTTTGTAATTAGTGTAAAAAGCGTCAATTATAGTGGAGTCTATCAGGGGCTTTTCTTTAATGTTTGGGGCGGGCAAAAACATCTTGCCTCAACCAACAAAGCGAACGCGTGCATTAAGCAAGGAATGTGGATAAGCGGCAAAGTTAAACAAATAACACCCGTTAGTAAGGAACATAGAAGCAGAAAAGAAAACGGATTGTTTTCTACAAAGGTTTCTCGTTGTTTCAGAAAAAAAACCTACTAAGAATGAAGAAGTGAGTGTCATGGCTTTTCTAGCAAATCAGTTTCGATGTATTCAAAGACGTAAATAACACAGAATAAACTTTCTGAACCAAAAAGTGAGACTGATAGCTAGATAGGCCATCACTAGGTACTGATACTATCAGTAGGTGCAGGGCTGTAACTGAGGCAGTGCAGACAGTGCAGCTGCACAAAACCTCAAGATTTAGGAGTCTCCCTCTTTCCCCTTCTCAAAAAATGCCTTAAAATATGTTTTTTTTTTTCATTTTCGAAGCTTTTCAGTGTTTCAAATTGTTTGAGGATTCATTCTATTCCGTGGAGACGGATAGTTGAGTCATAAAGGACTTCACGTTAAATTAGACATCATGATTTTACAAACATTTCATTTTTGTTTTTTTAGAATATTTTTTTTGAAATAATAGCTAAATATAAAATAGAGAGGCCCCAAGAAATGTTATGTACTGGGATCCATTAATGTTAATTTTGGTCCTGTGGTATTTCTGATGTTTAAAGATTGTTTCAATCTTTTAAAGTTTTTTTTTTAATTGTTAAAAAAAAACAACTTTAATCTCAAAACTGAACTATGCTGACCAATATATCTGACGAGAGTCAATTCTGTACGATGACCAGTCGTCGAGTAATCGCAGATTTCTTCAATTGTAATTCGATGTGGTTCAGTTTTTACAGTATGATAACTTTTGAGTATTAGCAACATTAATTATCAGACACCTAGGAGTCAGTAGTTCCAAATATTCCAAGGAAATGTGATTTCTAAGATTATGAAATTGCTAAAATATGAAATTACGTGACCTCGGCGACATTGAGGTATTGAAGAAATTGAACTTTTCAATGATAGATATTCAACGGGATTATAATAATAATCAATTATAATAATCTATCAATGAAATAAAGTATAGTTACATCGTGAATTGTGCAGCAATACCTTATCCGTACAATATCAAAATTGTACAATTCAAGGAATTCCTCCACAATCAATAAACAGCACGATATGAGGTTTGTTAAAGATGTCTTAGTTTCTTCTTAAATAATAATTGCATCTTCACATCGTATTTTGATTTTGAGAAATTATTAAAAACAAAAGAAAACCGCCAAATTTGCTTTTTTCGTCATAATACGTCATTAAAATGTAAGAGATCAGTTCACTGAAGAATTTCATTGTACATCAATCACCCCCTCCCTCCAATTAACCCTGAGATATTTTGAGGATGATTTTCAAAAACTGATTTGTTAAAAAGATTACCTGGGGTCACAATCATATCACCAGAAATTTTCATGGATTCACGTTGAGCAGTTTTTGCGGTATGCTAGTTGAAGGGACTATAAAGACGGATGAAAAATGTTTTTTTTTTTATGTACATCTGCTACTATCAATGTTGGCTTACTAAGCTATTTCTTGTACTATATTTTCTGCTCTCTGGAGTGAATCTTCGTTTTTTATTCTGGAAGATTTACCTGATAAAACCCTAAAGTCATGTTTAATTGCACATCTTATTCTTAATCGTCGTATTTCTGGTACATCTATCTTCTACATACAAACACGGACAAATGACAAAGGAGAGAACTCCTATCGGTTCAGCTCATTTGAAGCAAAACCACTTTGAGAATTACCGCCTCTATCAAATGAAGTACATCAACTACCCCAGAATACGCGTTTTCTTCCACAGCACGTTTTTGTTTTCTCTTCTCGATTTTGCTATTTTGTAGATCTGCATTTACCGCAAGTTCACTTCAAAAGGCAGTTATTAAACCTCCAAAGCACGGTGTTGTTATGACTTGGGAAGCAGTCATCCATGACTAACCACAGTCGCAGAGACGTACCACTTTAGAAAAGAGGCGAATCTAATGGGGGTTTCAAAAAGGCAACCATCAGCTCCTACGGATGATTAACAGCCTGGCCCAGCGGAACGTCATGCAATTAGAGAAATTGCCGCTACGTTGTTTATTAAAAAGCCAAGAAGACCTGAAAAAAATCGCAAAAAGCAATACTTTTTGTTTCTTAATGAAGGTTGTTTGATGTTAAAGGTACACCAAGTGGACGTCATCATTTTTTGCGTGTTTGCTATACTATGTCCCACCCAGAAGACTTTTTTTAAAGAAAAAATATGTTCCACTTTTTTCATTAGCTTTTCTTTGCTGGTTAATAGCATCAGCTTTTTTCTCATCACAGAACTATTTTGTTTTGACTAACTATCCTCCAAAGCTTTCTGCTAAAACCCTAAAAATGGATTTGCAATATTTCTCATTTCGTATCTATGCCCAAGCCACTCTGTTTCTTTTCTAAGGAAAAAAAACAACCCAAAACAAACAATCATAAAAAAATTGGCAGAGAAAGCTGAGGAGAAGGAGTAGGTAAAACAGAGAAGGGGTTGCATGAGCGAGTCTATAGAAATGCCTCATGTATGTAATTTCACTCATGTTTGGAATTTTCCAGATTTTTTCTGGAGGCACATGGACACTGTCCTTCTGAAATGTTTCGGCGATCAAATAACTGTGTCTCAGTTAATTGTGCACGACTTTGAAAAAAAGTCCTATCCTCTAGATTTTTCATAATAAAAACTGTCATGCAAAACTGTCAACATAGGTTTCTCCAGTTTCTGACCTGGTCTGGCTGGCTGTCTATCTGACTGTGTATGTATCGCACGTACAGGCAGCATCAATGGAGCCAGATATTAGAACCTTTGAACATTTACCCCTTTTTATATCTAGAAAAAGCTTTTTCTTCTTTTACCCCCACCCAATCGTTTTTAGTGGGGTCTCAATTTATAATCTAAGTTCATGTTAATTGAGTTTTAACTCAGCTCGCCGCCCCCATTCTGTGTACCGTTAACTGCTCGGCTAATCGCACTTCCAGCGATATTTTTTAGAAGGTCTGCTGATCAAATTGGACTGTTGCATATCTGTTACCGGTGCTAACAGTTAGTGATCGAGTTCAAGTAAAAAAACAAAACAAAAGAAAAACCCACGTTTTTGTAGCCTTGTGTCAGACTAATTCAAGCTCAGTATATTTATTCATGAAGTTTTCACCTCGAACATCATCATTTTGAAACGTTCCCAATGCATTCAACTTCACCGGTAAAAACATTAAGAAAGAATCTTCATCGTCTATTTGCATATTCGATACAAAAATTCCTTCTGAAAATCTAAGCGATGGCTGAATACTAAGATAACAACGAAAAATGAAAAGTATTAAGCAGGGGTGCATGTAAAATGAAGATCGAGAGGATGATAATAAGTTACAACAATGACGAGAATTACGACAATTTCTAATATTATTTGCGAGCTGTTATCCTATCTATGACAACAAACAAAAAATTGAGGAACGGAGTAAAGGGAGCATTAGAACACAAATATAACTGTTCTGCTCGGCGTATACGTATATTCGTTCGATGATAATATAAGTACAACAACTGATACCGCTGCTGATGTGTCAACATTTTTTTCTGACTCAAAATGAATACCAGAAGCTTAGTTAACAATACCTTTCAAATTACTGTATAAACATACGGACCCGGTGTAAAGCATTAGGTATACCGTTGAAAAAACGACGGACATTTAGTAGCTATTTAGAAAATAACATTTGCAATGAACACGCGAAATGAAATTTCTGGGACAATGTATGAAAAATGAAATGTATTCAAAAATATCCGGGACAATCTATACAAAATAAAACGTATTCAAAAATTAACTCAAGTTGGAAGACGTGAAAATAGTTACATTGCATACATTGATAACCAGAGATAGTACAGAAAGTAATGATTGAGTAGAAAAGGGCGATACATGGAAAGCTCTGCGCACGATTTACAAATCTACGTGCAAACCGATTTAGAATAAACAAAAAAACGAATTTTTCTACATACCAAAAGCAAAAACTCAGATAAGGAAAGTAAGGGTCATAAAAGTGTCTCAAATATGTGCGCTGAATCTACCGAGAGTACAATACTTGATGTGATCTTGAAAATTCAGCTTCACTCGTACTTGAAACCTGATCAGTGGTGCCAAAATAGAATCGTTTTGACATGATATTCGTCAATCAAACATAACAAATGGAATAGGTTTCTGGCTGACATTAAGATCAAAGACATTTCGATGATAGAATGCAGAAGAAGAGAAAGAAGTTGCAAGTCGGAGCAAAGAAAAGTAAACAAACCAGTTTCAAGTCGTTAATCAAATTGAGCTAGCTGGAAAGAAGAAACAAATGAATAAAAAAAAGTAAATAGAAAAGAAGAGATTGATAAATAAAAAGAAGTACATGAGAAATGCTGAGAAAGGTAAGTTGATAAGTATTCTACAGCCCCTTTTTTTTGCAGGCTGCTTTGAATTCTTTTGAGATACGAAGGAAATGGTTTCACTTGCTAGGTTCACATTTCATTTCCTTCTGCTAACCTTTCGTTAAAAACGAAAAAATGATAATGAGTCCTTTTCTTATCTCTCTGACAATCTTTGAATCTCTTTCTCAATTTTATTTCTCTCTTTTACGAGTCAATACATTGATTTTGGTCAGTCAGGATAATTTTCCCCTCTTCTATTCGATTTTATCTTTGTCTGTCTCCGACGATGTAACTTCGCTATTCTTTCATATTCTTTCTTTCTAATCAGCAACCGGCCGAACTCTCGCAATAACCCTTTCGTTTTTACCTTTTTTTCCTGATTCAAGCAACTTACTTTTCAATTCAGTTCATACTATTATTATCATTGCCACAATCCATTCGAGTTATTAGTTGATATCTATCTATCTCTCTTTCTCTCTCTCCCCCCCTCTCTCTCTATATATGCACACACACACACACACACACACACACACATATATATATATATATATATATATATATATATATATATATATATTCATACGCAATCATCTCTTACTTTTGTACTTTTCCACAGATGCTTATAGCAATCACTGAGAGTCTTATCACTTCATACATTTCACCTCTTCGCAACCCTTAATATTCCCTCTCCTCCACTTTTAGTGAGATTTGTTATTGTAAAAAGTGCTCCGTCCATTGGGATGCCTCAGCTACGCTCATTGAGTTTCACCCCAGAATATAATTATCTCGACTGTTGAGAAGTTAAGAGACTATTGCATGTACATTGAAATTGACAGTTCTCATGGCGGTAAAGAGTAATATACTCGTCGTTAACATCATTTCTGTTTTTTATGATTACACCTGTAAGTGGCAATTATTTATTTGTCAGTCTTATGCCCCTTATACTTTTTCAAAATAGAGGGTCAAATAAGTTTTTATTTTATAATTCGACAAAGGTCCATCCATCGGTCTCTCTATATTACTTACCTAATGCCAAAACTTCTCGAGATAAACCCATAAAATTTTCTGTGAGTTCGGACCTGACCCCGGATTTTGCAAATTAGTTTTTATATGTTTTTATGGTAGTGGGTAGATTCAGGGGTGTCAATTTACATGATACTTCATCTAGCTGAAATGATTACTCATCTTTTGATGATTTAATGACAGAATTTTTTTTTCTTCTTTTCCAAATCAACTCTCGAAATCAAAGTGTGACGCAAGGTTAGTTAGTTAGTTACTAGAGTCCTGCATCACCACCCTTTTTGGACATTAACCCCATTTCTTTAACATCAACGGGAGATACTCACCATTTGTTTCACTATTCACCCTATTTTGAACATTAGCCCCTCCTTTTTAACATTAAATACACTATCCCCTCTCTTTATATAGATATATTCTATTTAACTTACTAGGATGCGATTGATATTATGCAGAACCTTTACGCTAAATCTAAAAATGAAATGTACGCAAGGCACCTAATAGCCACACGCCGAAACACTATTCGTTAGCAGCGACTTTCGATAGCCTTTGATCAAACTGGGAATCTCGAACAGGACCAGAAGATTTCAGAGACGTAATCAGTGCCCCTTCAGTGCAAAAGCCTCTTCTAATTGTAACAGCGGCGACAAAACTGAAGACCAAACGCTGGCTGCTGTTTTAATGTCCAGAAGTATTACTTCTGTGGGAACAAAAGGTACCTTCGCTAGAACTGCCCTATTCGAGAAGCTACGTGTAACAGATGTGGAAAAAGCGGCCATTTTTCGAAAAATATGTCGTTCAACAAGCCAGGGAACATCTACAGAACTTAGACTTATATCTGAAGATATAGCAAATGCTAAGATTAAGCAGAAATAAACCAAAGCTCTAATGGACACACTGATAGTACCAAAATTTCTCTATGCCAAAACTTCTTAAAGCTCTCGGACTTCCGCTTATTGTTTGGTGAATGTGGACTTGGGGACTACAATACCAGGATACTAGATTGTGCTGACTAAATTATACGCCGGTGTCCTTGGGCGGGACTTTATGTGACAGCATCAGTGTATTTACATGAACTTTTGTGGAGAAAAGCCTCTTTTG
Organism: Thysanoteuthis rhombus; assembly: GCA_963457665.1. Lineage (NCBI taxonomy): Eukaryota > Metazoa > Mollusca > Cephalopoda > Oegopsida > Thysanoteuthidae > Thysanoteuthis > Thysanoteuthis major. Next base: position 30,696,156 of record OY735203.1, read on the forward strand.
GATGTGTGCAGGCTGACTACTTTCTCTATTTCTCAACCTAGGATCTTTGCCAATCTTGCTAAAAACTATAAGCCAGTAACTCAATATAGAAAGTACAATACACCAAACAGACAATTCATTGCTGGGGAAAAGGCTGCTCTCATAACGATTATCGAGCCCAGAACTTCCCCTCAGCGAGCTCAAGGGGGGTTGACCACCAATGAGCGCCATCAAAAAGAATGATGGTCGATTACTCACTGTCTGTGAACAGGCTTACACTGATGGATGCCTATCACTTACCAAGGATCAATTGGTAAACATGGTGGCCCAATACCAATTCTTCAGTACCATAGACCTCAAATTCGCCAACCATCAGGTCCCTATAATAGATGAAGACAAGCCTTACACTTCCTTCAAGGCTTGTGTAATTTCGTAGGATCTTGTTTAGGGTGACCAATGGAGTTGCCCGTTTTTAGCATATAGTTGATGAGTTGATTGTCGACAACTTCCTTGACAACATCAACAGGACTGAGGAAGAGCACGACTGGCCAAGAGATTGACCGAAGCTGCTGAGAAATTCAATTTTGCTTATAATCGTGACATATAATCTTTCTCTGATACGTCGGTAAACCTTCTTGGCTAAACAATATCCATTGAACCACAGCCACAAAAACTTCGGCCTTTAAAAGAACTCCCTTATCCCAATGATATGAATTCTCTTCATCGGGCTATAGATTCTCATACTAGACTAGAAATTATTTCGAAAAGGTTGCACCCCTTGTGCAATCCAACACCCCACTTAACAAGATGCCCCCAAAAGCATTTGAATCTTGAAAGCCAAAATAGAAAATGCTGTGGTACATTCTGTTGAGAAGACCATTTCTTTTCAAGTAGAGACAGATGTCCAAGTCACACAATCGGTGCCTCCTTACATTAGGCTGGTAGACCAGTGGATTTATTTTCAAGGGTCTCAAATACTAACAAAAGAAGCACTCGACAATAGAAAAGGGGGGTTTAAAAGGGACTTTGTGCTGAGGGAGATTACCTAACTGGACGCCACTTTACCCTTCTTATTAATCAGATATCGTTGGCATCCATATTCTACGCAGTTTGATAAAATTAAAAACGATTAAATTCTGAGGCGGAGAAGCGAATTGGCCTGCTACACGTTTTATACTCTTTCAAGTACTTCAAAGGAATCATAGTATTATTCTGGATGCATTATCTTGGGCATAGTTCTGCTGTTGGCTCTGTTCTGACCTATTAGTCGTGCAACTCTGTTTGTCACTCTGGTGTTACATGAATGAGTGCTTTGTCAGAAGTAGGAACCTACGATTATCCGTCGAGGAGGTAAAGTTTCGACCTCATGTCCCATTTGTGCAAACCATAGTTTCATCGACCGGACGTATCACATTTGGTCAAAGCAATCGTGCCATTCGAGAGACTCGGTGTTCACTTTAAAGGGCCTCTGGCATATTGCTCTCTCAATAGATACCTATAAACTATAATAGACGAATTCTTTCGCTTTCCATTCGCCTTTGCTTGTCCAGATATGTCTCGAACAGTAATCCAATGCTTAAACAAGCTATTTTTGGTATGCCTACCTACATAAATCCAGACAGAGGCTCCTCCTTCATGTCGTCAGATGTGAGAAACGTTTTTTTTTCGTCTTCATGGAATTCCCACGAGTCGGTCTACCCCTTATAATCTTGAAGGCAATGGTAGTTTGTATAGTACAATGGAATAATTGCGGGCAGTAACCATCACACTCAAATGTCGACGCTTGTTTATTACTCAGAGAAAACGCATTCTAATTTCAACCCAAGCCACCTGACCGTTTAAAATCATGAGTCTAGTCATGTATTATTAGTGACACTAAAGACATTCCTACTTTCGAAAGCAATAATAACTACTAGATTTTACCCTCAAAATGTAAAAGACAAAAAAATAATAATTCTTTATAGATGCTATGTCATAATATTTTCTTAATTTCAGGCCAATAACTTTATTTAGCCCAGACCATACTTATCTCTCCTTTCTCCATTGTTTCGTATGTATAGACATGGTAAATAGATCTGTTCCTTTCCTTTGCATTATTTTCGTATTTTCGAAATATGGTACCGTCAGTTCTGTGAGTAGCCACTTTGCTAATTTTCAAATTACTTTTATGTATTCCCTAATTTTTTATTGAACAAAACCGAACAAAAACACAAAGGTCTTACTACAGTGACCTACCTTCCTTTCAAAATATAAGTACTCACAAATATACATACATATATACATATGCAGCCAGACATAACACAAATATGCTTATGTACACAAGATAGAGAGATAGAGAGAAAGATAAAGAAAAAAGTGCTTTTATACCGGTTACAATCTCCTGAGATCATATGAAAGGCCATTGCACCTAGCATTTAAGTGATTAATATATATATATATATATATATATATATATATATATATATATATATATATATATATATATATATATATATTCCTGAGTATGCACAGTGAAGTTTTCTTTCGTATATCCCATATCATATTATCTAGAATTCTAAAAAGATCTCTTTTATATTTCCTCTCATACAAGACTATCCAGGGTCTATTTGGGAACTCAAAGCCAGTCATATCTAGATATTGTTTAAACACTATAGCATGAAGATTTGATAAATAATAGATGGACTTGCCTTTAATCAACCGATACACTGTTTAGCAACTGCTAAATATTCCTCCAGTGTATATCCTGCGAGCATATGTATGTATGTATGTATTTATGTATGTATGTATGTATGTATGTACGTATGTATGTAAACTCCCAATACCCCCGTATATGCTTTATACAAACATATTCTTGTACACATCTGACAGTCCATAAATCAATTATACCTTCTCCCGAGCAAATTTAAAATTAAGGCATGCTAATTGAAAAATATTCCAAGTAAGTTAAAAGGAAAGACGTCATGCAAATTCTAAAACGCGTCGAACAAATAAAAACTACGGCGGGCAAATTTATAAATATGATGTGCAATTTGAAAGACAAGCAAATTGACTCTATGAACCTTAGTAATCACATCTGATATGTCGTCACTGTTATAATTGCTGAAAATGTAAATGTTCAAGTGAAATTAGTTAAAAGTTGTCTTTAGATTAAATTCATGGATTTGTTTTCGTTAGTAATAAACAAAAAGGAATGCCCATAATTTTAAAGTACAATCCCACAAAGAAAAAGACAAATTCATTGGTCTGGAACCTAGCTTAAAAGATATACAAGACTGATCTTTTTCTCAAACGGTCAGAGTTCCAGATCACAAGACTGTTTGATCAGATACATGTCAGAGCTTTCTCTTGAATGGTCAATCTTGTGATCTGGAACTAAAAAGATGCACAAGACTGACCGTTCCATTGGAAGACCTATCTTGTACATTTTTTTAGACAAGTTGTTAGATTTTTGCGGCTACCATGCACTTTAAAAAGCTTGTATGTCAAGAGTCAAATATATTCTTCGAATGCTTAATGTCGATTATAGTGGCAAGAAAATGGCTAAATGGAAGAAAGAAAAAAATCATCTGCAGTGGATTTCTGAGCGCAGTAAGACCGTGTTTACGTTTTTGACCAAATAATATCGATTCCCGTCGAGTTTCGAAATTTTTTCAAAAATATAATTTACCTCAGTAATTTTAATCGAAGAAAATTAATCAATTAAATTATTAGTTAGATTTTGGAAAAATATTGCTAACTTTTCAAAGAAAACTTTAATTGAAATTAGTTAGAAATACATTTATTTACCAGGGTTATCGTTTTTTGAAGGAAAAAGTTCAACCCACAACCCTATATCTATTGTCAGCGCGTGTTTCTTTGAAATATTTGTCAATGATTGATAGGAAAAACCATTATCTAATCAAATACTTCTTTCAAAACTACTGATAAATCCTAGGGAATGTTTCTGAATTATGTGTAACCATGTCTAAGGGAATGTATTGTTCATAACTCGAAGCAAAATAATCTGCATTCTTTTAAAAATAATAGTCTGATCAAATTTTGCAAAAGTTCATGTTTATCGATAAATAACATACCTTTCTTCCAGGAATTAAATGTTTCAGAAGCACGCAAGAAGCATAAACATTAATGCAACCTCAAAATTCAAAAAATGCCATAAAAATAATTTCCAGTTGATTTTTTCTAGTAAAACCAATGAAAAGAAAAACGACGAAAAACTTAAAAAATAGAAAACCTTTATTTTTTTCGCTTATCTTATATTCTGATTCAGAGCAAATTAAAAAAGGGCTACAGTATCAAATAAAATTTGAACTAATTCAATTTCTCTTGGGACTTATCTTTATACAAATATCAATATTTCTGGCATGCAAAATATATTTTATTGAGAATTCATAAAATCAAAAGAACGATGGGGTTGATTTGGAAATATATCCATAAGTTTTTCTTACTAATTACTTTTTAAATAGAAAAATCCATTTAAAATTTAAAACATACTGAAAATTTTATTGAAATTGGCAGATTGATAATTTTCTGTGAACTGTCTTAACTGCGCCAAATCTACCTAATGCAAATTTTCATGTTCACGCGGTTCGCGAGTGTTAACGAGTTTTCAAACACAACCACCTCCCGATTTTTATTGTCTGCATAAATGATTTTAATTTGATAATTTTCAACGAAGATCATTTTGATGAAATGGATATGGTAAAAGTTTCGAACGTTTTTATCGCTGAAAAAGAAAAAATATGTGTGTGTGTGTGTGTATGTGTGTGTGTGTGTGTGTGTGTATGTGTGTGTGTGCCGTTAGAAGGCTATTTTTTTCCTCCTGATAATGGTCTTTTTTTTGAGGTTAGAATTATGGAAATAAGCTTTTGGCAGAAACTTACGGAAAGACCCATTAATCTTAAGAGTAGACAAGTTTCAACTAATTTTACTTAAAAAATCAACATTTGTAGCAACTGTAGCTGTAACTGAATATCATATGTGAATACTAACGATAAAAGATTTAGTTCACTCGCCTTTCCGATTCGCTTGCTGTGCTTTTAAATTTGCACACCATATATTTTAATTTTCAGGCTCAAATATCCAAAGAGTCCACTGTTTCAAATGATGGGTTAGATACATTTTTAACAGCAAAATTGTTACCTTTAAGTAAAAGAGTGCATTATTACAGATAGAGAGGAAAGGGTCACACTGTTTATTGTAATTAGTTCATATTTACAAACAAGGTCTTTTAGACTTCGTGATGATATCTATGAAATATCGACCGGTACAACATGACCACAGATAGTCAATCATATCAGGAGGAAAAAAAAAATCCTTTTAACGGCACACACACACATACACACACACACATACACACATACACACGCATATATATAAGAGAGAGAGAGAGAGAGAGAGAGAGAGAGAGAGAGAGAGAGAGAGAGAGAGATTCAAATGTGTTTAGAAATAACCTTGAAAGAAGAGAAAGTGAATACCAAACAAGAACAGTGAAAAATATAATGGTCGACATGCAAACTTACATACATACATAGATATACTATGTTACAGTGCACCTCGGCGTGACACAGTGGTTAGCGAGTTTATCTCGAGGACATCATTCTTTTATCGTCTGTCGTTGGACACAGGCCTTCCCCAGGATTCGCCACATCTCCCTATCATGGGCGTTGCGGAGCCAATACTTTCTGAATTTGTCTAGCTCGTCTCTCCATCTAGTACTCTGCCGGCCTGGGTTGCGCATGTGATCTCTGGCATTTCCTCAATAAATATATTAAATATCTCATGAAGGCTAAATTATTGTAATATAAATCTGACTTCCTAAGTTTTGTTCCCTTTCTGACGCATATTTCCAATAATAAGATCAGATTTCAGGAAATCATTTAAATTTGATCAGTTTGTAGCTGCATGAACCCTTGACAAAAAGTTACGATAACTTCTCGGCTGTTTTGAAATACTGAGCCAACAAAATTATGCGGTAAAACGTTTCAAATTGCTGGTTAGAAAGTAAGTTTTTACGAGATGATAGATTTTTACAACAAACAGCGTAGAAGAGCGTACCATGTCATCGCACTTGAGCGGAGTAGCTTAACAGAGATGTGATGCACAAAAGTATATTAAATATGACATCAAGCTCTTATTACTGCGTTTATGATATCCATCGTTCTCTACGAATCTACCATATCACATTTTCATTACAGAAGAAACAAGTGACTTACAGATGTTGATACTAAACATGAAACAAAAATAACATTAAAAATATCATACGAAAGAAGTAAGCAATAAATGAATAAGTAATCATATAAAAACTCTATAAACGAAAGCCGAGGCTACGCGTTTCTAAGCTCTCTTATGTTACACCTATTTCCAGCAGATGGTGCATGAATCTACCAGCAGCTGTAAACACTATTAAAGCACCTGAGTCTGATGCTTAGATTAGAGAAGGATTATTATTGGGATGTTTACCTCGACAAACCAGCGGCCCATTGTCATTAATGAACGCTTTAACAACGTATCCTGTAACTGAGTTCTTGACTGTCGGGATCCCCAGGTGTCGAATAAAAAGTCAAGTAGATGTGAGGAACACACACTAAAAACAGAAGATATGCTTATACAAAGAAAGAGGAGGTGGGGACTTGAAGATGGTTGACATGAGATTTTAATTTTCTCTGTTTATTTGGAAAGCGTCAACCAAAACTCTCAACATCAATGTACGTTTTTTCAGTTCTAAGGCTGGATAGCTATGTATGTATGTATGTATGTATCATGCATGACTGACCATTGAATGACTAGCCAGACCTGTTTCCTTTTATTCTAAATTTAAAATTATATATTTAGATATTCAAAAAAAAAGAAGCTCAGAACCACACATTCGTCATAAGAACGAAAAAAGTCTGAAAAAAGAGCCCAGGATATTAGATTTTAGATGCATTCATTCGTCTCAAAATATATTACACCTAAGTAATGGAACATATCCAGCAACGTTTCTTGACCAACAAGGTTATGGCTGGTGTGATCAAAAAAATACATCGCTCAAATTTGACCAAATGCAATTGGATGTAGACATTACGTATCGCATGATATGTGGCCAAGTAAATACATGTCGCAAATCATGTGTACAAACTAGCACATGTTAGGACACATACATTAAGCGACCAGAACGTATTCACGCTCATAAGAAAAGGCCACTTACGCTCAGATGAGTATTTACTCAGCATTCGTTTATCCCTGCCTTTCGAGTGCCCTGTGCCATAGACACTTGAAATAGGGATACTGCAATCATTTTGCTGGAAGTGATCAGACGATTTGAAAAACAAGAAACCTTGTCCAACGTTCGAACTATCTTTGTCCCTCTATTCTTAGTCCGAAAAAAGCGAGAGCTTTCAACCACAGAACATCAACTTATCCTTTTCTAATCCTAACCACTTGACAGGCAGATCATCGAATATTGAACAATGTGTTTATACCACATTAAGAATTAGTGAGCATTTGCATTAAATCTCGTATATTTGTGATTTGGTGTGATTCTCCGATAGTTGGCTGATTCAAAATACCAAGGAAGAGAGGTCATTTCCCTTACTCCTGGTGACTACTTAACGTATTTTATGTGCATAACTCAACACTTAGTAAACATGCAAGTATATGCAGAAAGTTGTTTTGGCTTTATATTTAAAAATCTTCTCGAGATCGTTTCGTTGAAGCTTCGAAATTCATGAGGCCCCTAAAAGTCCATAGGCACTTCCGAGTTTCTGGTCGAGGAGTCACCAGAATATATTGTTGTGTTCTTCGAAAATCTGCTGATGAATACATACTGAACTGTTATTGTAACTGTACGTCTTTGTCAAAGTTACTCACTTTGCTTTCTGTAGTCCAAATATATACAGCGGCCTCAATTACTCCTCCGTTGGTGTTAATTAGCTACGCACTTTCCCAGTTTTCTTCGCCGGCCAAACACGTCTGAGACCAAAAAACAGTGGTCTCAACATTTCACCTTGAAACACCATGAGCAGATTTTTCGTTCCAGTAAAAATTTGGTTTGAATTAGAACAATAACAGTAGAGCAATTATAACAAACTCATGTTGATACCAAAACTGTTGCTTCCTGCTCAACTTGTGAGAGAATACCAGAAAATGAACCGACCACCTTATGGTATTGAAATTCATTAAGAAAGAATTACTCTCTTTTCTACCGAATTAACAACAATGTTGCCAAAATGTATTTTTCAAACAAAGACATAAATCTGAAATATATATATATATATATATATATATATATATATATATATATATATATATATATAAGTGTGCTTGTGCGTGTCTTTCCTCTCTCTCTGTCTCTCTCTGTCCTAAATGAGTTCATATAACTGACATAAATGCATCAAATGGTGCAGAAAATCGGGAAAATAACCCAGATGCGAGCTGAAGAGCAATGAAATAAGGAGAAGTTGCAATTGGCAATAATTTTCTGTCCAAGTTGTAATCGTTAAATGGTAAATAAAACAAGTGAGCGCCATTAAGCATAATTCACAATAATGCAATTGAGATAAAACGGAAAAGCTACAAAGCGCTTTTGCTAGCGATCAGAAAATAGTGATTTTATGAGGATAGGACGGAGGAAGTTCACCCAAATGTATTGATAGACGTATTCAACTGATAATTTTGATACAATGACTTCTATACTGTCTCTCTCTCTCTCTTTCACACACACACACACACACACACAATGCACACATTTGTTGATACAGATTAATTGTTACACATTTTGAGACATGTTTTTATTATTTATTAACATAATTACTTACCGTAAACGTGCAAATGTACTTGTATATTACGAATGATCTGAACGGAACAGTATGCGAATATTTTGTGTTTGCAAAAGTTCCCGGAGCTCCATCTGAAAAGGAGAGACTGAATTTTACGGAAAGAAACTTTTTTGCAAGAACAAAACACGTAGCAATTTGGGTATATCTATACATCAATCCACACAAACATATGCAATATACACGCACAGATATATGTATGCATGCATATATCACGTATATATATATATATATATATATATATATATATATATATATACACAAATATATATATATATATATATGTGTGTGTATATATTTATATATATATATATATATATATATATATATATATATATATATATATATATATATATTAATATGTGTATACTCATATATACAAACACATATATACAAAAAATGCACAAATACAGTATGAGAAAGTTGACCTGGGATCCAACCTTGAAATAACCCATACATAGCTGTCCGTGGAAGAAACATGGGGGAGTCGACCAAAGGCCTGAGATCTTGAGAGATTACCTTTGTGTCTTGTTACTCCTTTGTAAAATATCTGCACCTCAGATGCAATGTTGTAGCTTACAACTTGAAAAAAATCTCTTGAAATTACCAGTAATGACACATGGTGACCTCGAATGAATACAGTCTCAATATCACATCTTTAAGTATTTTGACCGCGAAAGAATCAACCTCTGTGTCATATTTGAGTTTCATAAGTGCAAAATTATAACTGATAAATTACCAAGAATGACCTCAGGTGACATCAAATGACCTCTGTGGTCAATTTAGCTTGCAAACGGCATTCCACAACAGAAGATTTACTCGTATGACAAATTCCAGTTACATAGCTGTAAAATTGTCGCTAAAAAATTGGATAAAAAAATTGAACCAAAAATTACCTCTGATGATTTTAATTGACCTCCAAGGCTAATTTCGCTGAGCTTATTACCTCCAATGAGAAAAATGTACCTATATGCTAGATTCCATTATCCTTGGGACAGAACTAAGGCCCACAACTCTGAATCTTGGCTAGAAATGACAAGATGTGACCTCCGTTGACTTCAAATGACCTGAGAAACCAACCCCACATTGCATATTACCTTTGCCATGGAAATATGTATCTTTATGCCAATTTCAGTCTCATAGGTGCTAAAATATGACCCAAAACTCGGAATATGGCAGGAATTGGCTAGAAACTACCGAGACATGACTTCTACTTACCTCAGATGACCTCCAAAGTCACTTTCATGTAGACAATGTGGTAAGTTAATCTCACCTCGGTCTACATGTAGAATATCAGGCAGATAGGCTACTTAGTTTTAGTGGAGAAAAGTCACAAACAAACAAACAAACAAACAAAAGGCTCTAATATTAGTATAGATACGTACACACATATATACACATATGCATATATATATATATATATATATATATATATATATATACACACACATATATATATATACACACACACATATATATATATATATATATAGATAGATAGATAGATGGATAGACATAGATACATTTGTACACTCATACGCATGTATATATATATATATATATATATATATGATTAATTGGACGATAAAAAATCATATCCTCACACATACACACATATACATGTATACATATATACGAATATATATGTATATTTATATATGTATAAGTATAAATATTTATATGTATATACATATAAGTATATATATATGTGTGTATACATATGTATATATATATATATAAGTGTATATATATGAGTATATGTATATGTGTATATATAGGAGTATATGTAAGGGTATAAATATATATAGGAGTATATATATAAGCATATACATATTTATGCATTTAGGAGTATATTTATGTATATTGAGAGAGATAGAGAGATTAGGAAGCAATGAGAAAATGAAAAAAATCTCGCCGAACTAATTAGTAATAATCTTCAATTTTACTTGCAATTTCCGTTCTATTGACTTGCTGAACGTAACATTGTTGGTTCCATTACAACTGGTATTACTGGGACTCCTCTGTATGTATGTCTGTCAATCTCTATGCATTCATTTCTCAAAATAGTGATACGTATGAAGTATACACGTACATGTACGAAGTGTTGCCGAAAAATTAAAATTATCATGAAAAATTCACTTATCTTGATGCTGTGTTTTGTACCATTTCTTTCGAAGTACATTCTCTGAGTAAGTATACAAAGATCATAGAGATTTCACCAGGATTCCCTGGAAAGGTCTGTATTGTATTCGGTTCAAGCACACTGTTTAGATTCGAACTTTGGCGTAGCGCCGCATATCATGAACATGTATGAGTACCACACAAATGTAAATCTCCCATGTATACTTCAGCTTCATATAAACTTCTATAAATTAGCACACACACACACACACACACACACACATATATATATACATAATTTATTTAAAGAGAGATCGATATGTTTATTATGTGTTTGTATGCGAGAGAGAGAGAGAGATGGTTGATGAAAAAAGGTTTATTTTGCCATAAAACCATGAAATAAATGACGGACGTGAAACAATACAAATCATTGTTAAATGGGTTGAAGTACAAACATGGAGTGGCAACAATACATTAGATGGTCATAAAACTCTACACACTAAACGCCGAAAACGATAAAAAGAAAGCTATAACGAAATATCGACGAATTGCGAAAAACAAAAATCTCAATGAATTTGAAAGATGAGAGATAAATTCTAGTAGCGTATGAGAAAGGACGAAGAAGACAGAAAAGAAATAAGGGAAAGTGGAAAGAGAGTTCAACTCAGGAAGAGATATACTTTAAAGCAGAAGGACGTAGAAAGAAATTACAGGTCTGTGAAATCAGTTTAATAGCCAAGAAATCATAATCATCATCAGTCTTCTAAGGTCAGTCGTTGGACATGAACCTTCCCCAAGATTCACCACATTTCTCTATCATGGGCGTCGCAGAGCCAGAACTTTCTGAATTTGTCTAGCTCGTCTCTTCAGCCGGCCTCAGTTGTGCATGTGATCTCGGGGGATCCATGTCATGAGCTGCAATGTCCATCGGTTGTCTGTCATTCTTGCGACACGGCCAGCCCATTTCCATTCGAGTTTTTCTAATAGAAAAATGCTAAAAGACATGGATAAAAGCTGATAAAAATGCTGGTTAGAAAAAAAATGATATAAATAGATGGATACATACTTAAATAGATGTAGGGGTAAGAAAAAGAGAAATAGAAAAAGTAAAAAGTTAGGAATGATAAAGAAAATCGAATAAAACATGGTGACAGAAATTGAAGAAAAAAATCCCCCCACCCCTTGAAAAAAAAGAAAGAGAAAAAATATGAAAAGACACGGGGAGAGAAACTAAAGGAGAGTGAGATAAAGTGAAAAGACAGAATATTAAGAAAAGATACGAACATGTATTCAGATACACGAGAACCTAGAAAAATATTTCTGAAGTTGTTCACTGTTGATGCATTCGATTCTCTCTGAACTGCACTTTTATCCTCGTAGATATCTATAAATATTATCACCATAACTCTCTTTAAAAATGATTTTATCTGGACGCTTTAACCTTCTGTCATATTCTGAACCAGTTTGCCTTTTCAGCAAATGTCCATGGATATGGTTGGAATTAATTACTCGCTTTTACTTTTACTGTGTTCTGAAGGCAATTGCTTAGCTTTCATAATGACACGGTTTTCCCTGTAACTCTTTCCTTGTAATCTTTGTTATAACCAAACTTTGGCATCATGCAAATTTATCGTCTATGACCGCTGAGTAAAAGACAATCTGTCGGTTACGGACACAATGGTTCTTATACTTTATTTCAATCTCAATTAACACGTTCAGTGCCAGAATAACTAATGTTCTCACTGGTTCACCTGTTGATCACAATAAATAAAACAAATAAAAGAAGACGTTTGCACTGAAGGTGTTAAAATGAAAGGTAAAAACAAGACAATGATTGATGAATCTGCTGTAATCACTTCTTCCAAAATTGTCTGCTTACGTTTAAATTGTTTTTGACGTGAAACAAAGTTTTCAGCTGGAAAAATATTTTTCTATAAATTAGGTATTATACTTTTGTGCCACGCCGGTTAATTTTCAATCTATTTTCAAACGGGATTGCTTCAATTAACGATTGGGTGAAAGAGAGAAATTGAAAGAACAGAAGACTAGATTTAAGTAAACGACTAAAAGATCCAATAATATCTTCGTCTTTATCTTTATAACGTAACTGATTACACTCATTTTCCTTCTTCTTCCATTTCCATCATTGATTTCACTTCTTTGTTCATTCTTTAACTGATTATGCATGAATCATCAATTTTCTGAACATTATATATTAAGTATTTATCTAAGTCATTTCCACATTCATTTTCACTTTTTTTTCTTTTTCTTTGGATTCAGTTTATTATAATTCACTTTTTTGAAACCTATTACGGAATCAACCACTTTGCCATTATCTCTTTTCCAGACACTCTCCATTGACGGGTGTGGGAAATATTTTGTTCTTATCTATTGAGGCTTTTCGTTTGACTGAACCCTGTGACCGCAATTTGTCTTTGTTTTCCCTCTTTTACTTGACCATGAGGTTCACTAATTCATTTCTTCTATCGAACAAGATTCTACATACTCATCCAGTCAGCTATCGATTTAACAACTGATCAATTCTTCTATGTCATTTGCTTTTTCCTTTCATTTTTCTTACTTTTATTTCTTTCTGTTTCTATTGATCAAACCATCATCATAAAATCATTCTTTGTGAGTTATTTACTTTTTCTTTTTATTGGCAGTTGTCATTTATTTATTCTTTCACTAATTTAGCCAATTCTACTCTTTTTTTAAAACCTTTTATTTTATTTTTTTTGGATGCTTTATTTTTATTCTATCCAAACTTAATTTCCTCTTTACTATATCGCTTTCTATTGCGCTCTTGCTTTCTTATAAAAACCTCCTTTTCTTCTTCTCTTCTTTTCCATCGTAGATCGCAAATTTTTCTTCGTAAATTGTTTATTCATAATTCCTGCATATTTTATCATCTATTTATTAATTTCGTCAAATATATTTGTTTTTTTTTTCTTGTTTCATTTTATACTTTTTTCCTACTTCCAGACGTTTCACATTTATTTCTATTTGTTTTATTATCCTACCATTTAGTTTTGTGACTTAAGAACGCGGACAATTATAATAAATCTTAAAAATGGCCACAGAAGCCTGTCAATTCGGTCCGTCGCTATCCGATGAAATGCGCTCATTTAATTATCTTTATTATCCAAAAATGGCTGCTTTTTCACTGACACACTTACAGTAATTTACGTACGAACATATATAACACTATACATAGATTGTGTGATTTTATTTGCTAACACAGGGGTTAGCTATTATATGCTACCATTTATATATACATGTGTCTTATATAACAATATATATAGATGTGTGTGTGTGTGTGTGTGTGTACACACACAGAAACATTCACACACGCACACATTTATATGATGAGGTGATGGATTGCCTACCCAAACACACTTATGTTTCTGCCCTGTTCAGGCTTCTTCAGATGAATTATTCGATTTTTTTAACCCTGATTTTGGACGTTATTGGGGATGTCTATTTTGTTGGTGGAAAACCTTCCTTTTATTCTATTGATATTTCTATTTTTTTCTTTTCCTCGTTTACTTGTTGTCCTCTGTGTATATCTAATCTTTTATAGGAGAAGTAAGTTTGTGGATAGTTGTTATGAGTTACTTGGGACGTTTCAGGCACTTTCTTTATCAGAGTAATGTTAATCCATCAACTCTTTAGGAACGGTACTGTTCAATAACCAAGAACTATGGACGAAAAGAATCGATGTTTGCAGCTTTGATGTTTCAATGGGTAGTCTCGACTGAGCCGAGATGTCAGACTTGATCATTTTGTATATTTTATACAACCTTACCAGGGAATTAAATTCTAAAAATATAGGACAGCGCACAAAAAATGCAAACAAAATAAGAATACATGATTAAACAAATGAAAAAAACCCAACTTATTTGAAAGTTGAAATCAAGGCTGGCATAACATTTTTTTACATTTTACATGCTCTTTTTAAACTAAATGATTAGACCCACAAACCAGACAGGAAAGAAAATTCTGAAATTACGTATAAAAACACAACATCTACTCACCCAAACAAAATCATCAAAAACATCCCTTAATCGATAGGAACTAGGCTAATTTACAATTGCTCAAAAGAAATAATATTTAGCAATGTTAAAAAAATACACAAATGCCCAAAAGGACAGCAGTTTTACCGAAAGTAGCTTTAATTAGAATGAAAAAGTGGAACCCAGTAGAGCAAAACACAGCAACAACAAAAAAGTAAAGGTAGGAAAATCATCTGGTACACACTGCCATTCAATCTACTAGTAAAAAACAAACTATTCTTTAACCTAATAAAAAACAAAATATTCCTCAACCTAATAAAAAGACTCCCCCCCCGAGCAACCCAAAGGGTAAAATATTTAACAAGGACAACCTCAAAATTAGTCAGAGCTGTATGGACAACTTGAAAAGAAAAACACAATATAAAGCATAACGATGATGCAATAAGAACTAATGCTATTGGAGAAAATATAAATAAACCAGACTGCAACTGTACGAACAAACACCAGTTCCCTTTGAAAAATAAAATGCCTCAAATCGAATATTATATATCAAGCTGAAATATCAACCCCAGAGAAACCCTTAGAAGCGAAATATTACATAGGAATGCCAAGAAGACCCTTTGAATTAAGATTAGCCAAACATGCATTACCTTTTTACAAACAATAAATACAAAAACAATGCTTAACTATTCGCACATTGCGTGGGCCAAATAGTCTGCAACCTAATATCCACAGTAAAATGGATAATATCAAAACTCCATTCTACTTATGCCTAAATGAGAGATTTTGAATTCTCACCTTTACTAGAAATATTCCCAAATAGAAGAATGAAATAGCTGTAAGATGTCGACATAACTCAAGATTTCTATTAAGAGATTAATTCAACACCGCACATTTAGGTGAGCGAAAACCAACCACCATAGCTATCTTATTATTCTCGTTATTATCAATATTTGTAGCAGCAGCAGCAGCATTACTTTTAACATTATTATCAGTATTATCAACCTCAGCCTTTTCAAAAACAACCTAATCACCTTCTTATTTTAATCTCATATAGATGCAAAACCCCATAAAAAAATAATTATAAGCAACTAGAGTCATGTAAAAGTGAACCCTGACGCTGGAGGGCAAACAAAAGTAAGAAAAGAATACTCCCTGAGAGGAAACATACCACAAAGAGCTGATGGATTAGCAAAACACTGATAAAGAAAGTAGCTGGAACGCCTGAAGTAATTTGTAACAAACAGCCACAAGCCCATTCCTTTATTGTGGGGATCATCAGCTGTTTTCCATGGCCCTGTTTCGGGGATTTTAGAAAACGGTAAAAACTGCACAGACATTTCACCAACACATCCCTTAGCTGTGCTGATCGGCTAGAACCTACTCACGTGTATGCTACTTTTAGATTTGTATTATCATCATAATTTGTGATAATTAGATTTTCCTTTCTCTTTCTTATCTTTTGTTATTGAGATAAGAATCAGGATTAATATCCAATACTTGTATTTCAACAGGCCAATCGTCATGAATGGTTGTTTAAGACCAAAAATCTCAACATGAGAGGGAACTAAATTAGCAAAAAGAGAACTATTTTATTCGTGCCATTTTAAAAGTATGTTAAAAAATTACTCAACTGTTTAAATTAATTCATATCTATATGGACTTAAACACATAGATATTATACACGAACATCTCCACAAATATTTCCTCATTGATTCAACTTTGTGTTTTAAGAGACCATTAAACACAATTCTCTGCTAATAGAACGAGCATATATTTCATAGATATAGGTACTCAAAATCTTCATTTTCACAAACTGCTTGAGATACTGGGTGACTAAAAACATTTGAAGAATTTTATTACACGATACCTGATGATTTTCAAATTATGAATGATTTATAATACATTTAGATGTGGTATAATATATAGCATAAAACCAAATGATTATCAAATTTACTTATTTTAGAGAAGAATAGTATAGAAAGTTTATTAGAGAAATATCTGTTGGAAACTAGAATGCTCTTTTTGTCTATATCTTCTTAATGCACAAGGAATCTTAGAAAAAATAACTTTTTTGCAAGTTACACATTCATGAACTATAATCTACCGTTCAAGCTCCCAGAGCCAGGTCAACCAAACACTTTGGTTGTATTTCTAGAGGTCACACATAGGTTTTATACCTTTAATCTATTTATTGTCCTACTACGTCTTTGAAGCAACATAGATTGATAGAAACCTCGACCAATCGCAAATGTTAAAAAAACCTTTTGATCAAGTTTTGGCCGAATCAAGAGACCGGTCTGCTTGAGTCCGGACTTCATAACTTCAACCTGTATTTAGGCAACAAGTGAAAATATGTTGAAATAATAGTTAAGTGGGATATAAGATGTATTGCGTGTTATCAATCCTTAAGGGTACAAATCAACGATCACTTATTTTCGGAACGCGTTATTTTCTTTTTAAATAGAAATAATATTCTATTTCAATTGTATCAAAAATCATATCCCTTATTGAATGTTTTTATAAGGTTCACTTTGGGTTTAGCAAATGTAAAACTAATTCAGGTTCAGATTAACAATTTCAATCGATCACAAATGAGACAATTGTTAAAAGCATACATCCAAAATTCAATACCATCCAGTTTTCTTCAATCAAAGTCTTAACAACCATCTTTTCTTAACAGAAGCGGAACAAGAATATGATGCAATGTTTGTTTACGGTCTTTTACAAAGAAATTTGTCTGGGTAGAGCCTACTTAATAATGTATGATTATGTCTCTGGCGACCCTTTTTCTTTATCAGTCGAGACTATCAGGTCGAAATTAACGGGTTATTCGTCTCCCAAGGGCTATGATTTATCTCCTTTTAGTTAACTCGAGCGAACTAGACAATCCGTTTGTGATATTTCTATTTTATTTTCTATGCCATCAATTAACTTGTCGGCCAATCTAGATACTTTTAACGATCTGCCGAACAAGTCAGTTTCAATGATTGTCTGAGAAAGTAAGAACTTTTGTGCAATATTTTCTGTGGTCTACGTTGCCGATCTCACTATTTGTAGCAATTGCAGCTCCGAGGACTATCTAGAATCTGAACTTTTATATTTTCTTGCTTTGCATAGGTCTTATGATTTGTTTGTTCATACGCTCAGACAAGGTCGACAGTTAAAGGCACTGAGGCTATGATAAATGTCCTCGAGTCAACGAAGGTGAAAGTTCTTTGCCTTTTATTTGAGGACACCCCAATGAATTTTAAAGCAAGGGAATTAAAAAAATGCTGATAGGATGCAATATGTATTCGTGAATAACCAACCTCGAAAACTAAGTTCATAGACTTCAGTCATCATACATTGAAAGCCTCATCCGGCTGTAAGAAACATTTTGTACCTGAAAATGTGACTGACAGAGATTTTATGGTGAAGATATTTGTCCTCTAAGCAGTTACATTACAAATTTTATATGTCAATAGTCTTTAGCATATAAAACCGTCTGCTTATTCCGCTGTTTGCAAGATATAAAGAGGAAAAAAGTATAAATTGCAAAATTAGAGTTGGATACTCCTAAGAGAAGAGGATGGCCAAGATCAGAAGCAAATAGATTTTTTCTGGCTTACTAACTTTTCTAGTATGATGTATTTCCTCCCAAAACTAAAAGCTAAAAAACAAATGCTCTTACTGTCGTAATGTTACAGAGTCCCACAAAACCTCTGGATAAGTTCATCACTTGTCTGGAATAAAAACATTACTGTTTAATCACTGAAAATTTTAATCAGCGCTAAACTCCAAGTCAATTAACAGTTAACGTGATACAAAGGGTTAAAATTTCAATTTATCGGTTGATGCTTTTTTTTGTTAAAAACAGTGTTAAATCAAGATTGCATGAGAAAGCTGTCTGTTTTCGAATGTCTTAGGATTGTGGGACTTCTATATCAAGGATTATCTCAACGTGCAGTAGTTTAATGAATTAAACGAAGACAGATAGCTGTGAAAATCTTTTTGCACGACCAAGAAAATTACCGAGACTAGAAAAAAGATAATAGACTCGAGAAGATGTCCAATCGTGATGAAAGGGTAGTTATCAGAGCGCTACAGCGAATCCCCAATCAGTCCATAACTTTTCTGAAAACAGAAACAGGGGTTCAAGTTCACAAAGAGATCATAAGACAAACAAAAAGTCAGGATTCAGTCACAGGAAAAAAATTGCAACACTCTGCTCTGGAAATGATCAACAAACAATGCAAACTGGAATTCAAAAGACTTCATCAGGTGCAGGTTGCTGTTGAATATACTTAAAAGAGGGTACTCAAATTCGTTGACAGGCGGATAAAAGAGGCAATATATATGAATATGTTAAGAAAAGACAAATTTGGTTGCTGAAGGTGTTCAGATCGGTAGCCAAGAGTTTTAGAAGGATAATGATTCTAATCATGTTGGAAATAGCCAAGCAACGATTTCTTCAAGAGCAAGACATGCATGTTCTAGTCTGACCGGCCAACAGCCCGGATGTCAACATCATTGAAAGCGTATGGGAATGGCTTGCTAGGAAGGCTTTTCAAGATGGAAGGCAATTCGATTCGATACAGTAACTCGAAACTACCATCTTAGCAGCGTGGAATGGAGAGCCTGATTCATCCCCTCATTGTTTAGTTCAAATCTTGTCCGATCAGATTTTTCAAATAAATTTCAGTAATTGTGATACGACAAAGTATCAACAATAGGATTTTTCTACAAAAAGTTCAGTAAAATTCCTGATAAAACAAAGAATTTAGCTATTAGTTCGACTGATTAATTAACCAATCGCTATCTCTGATCTAAAAAGCTCCTTTTACCCTTTTATCAAAACAATTTTGTTAAGCTATGTATATATCTAATCATCAGGCCAAGTGCACGTTCGATTCATTTAAAAGATTAGCACAGTGAAGTGATTGGGAATCTCAGCCTTTGGATCTGAAATCATCGCTTGATTGTAAAGTTTTGAGGCGCTCTGAGCGTATTATTTAGCGTATTATGTTATTTCGACTATCACTCCGAATAACTCGTGAGTTTCGAAGCCTTCACCTAATCTTGGTGTATTTAGTCACGAATTACACAGGCCCAAAATGTCAGTCAGGGGGCAATCGTCGTTAATCTTCTGTTCAATTAATCAGAATGTTGATATCATCATCCTCTCTACAAAATAAATCATACTCAATTAAAGAAAAATAGAAATAAAAGTAAAAAATAGATTTACGCGTAGAAATTCCATTCTGAAATTCCTATATCTTCTCATTATCTTCCTTATCCCTTCCAATCTTCGTTGCCCACCTATGTCTTCATATAAATGTCGTACGAAACATAGATTCGTTTCAGATGCAGAAATCTTTCTGGTGTCTCTGTAAACTATCTAACTCTTATATACTGGTTAAAAAGAATAAACGAATTCATTTTTAAAATCTAACGCTCAAATGGACAGGGCGAAGAGGCCATACACGGATATTTAAAAAAAATGTTTTAATATTATGTCTGTCTATTTAGCCAGTTGTCTATCCACCATTGAGGAAAATAAATCACAATAGCAGGGGGTTCTATGTCCGACCAAGTTGCTGGTGTAATCCGTTACAAAGGGGAGAAGTGCGATTGGATTGAATCAGAATCGAACCATCGACATTTGTACGGCGTTCTAACTTACTGAGTCAACTGGCCAAAAGTTTTTCCCCTCTAAAATTGTATATGTAGTTACGGTTGTTGCTTATTTATATCCAAAGGAAAGCTCAGGAACCATTCCTCCAGTGAATGCAAGGAAGATGTCGCTGGTATACATTTACTGATAATATAAAATGTAATCCTCCGAGGTGGGATTCGTACTCACGACCTCTGAGGTTAAAAGTCCAGCATGCTATCGCCTGCGCTACAAGGACTGCTACTATATACCGGTGCTAACCTGAAGCTATGACCTCAAAAATCAGCGCTTAGTAGACAGTTGATGAACGTAGCTCGTTGCCATACACAGGTTAAAAAGGATTAACTAATTTGATCATGAAAAAATAGTCTACGTAGTACCTTGCATTGATATGCCACTAAAAGGAGACATTATTAGAAGAAAAATGTCCAAGACGGGTCTCAAATTAAACACGTTTGTGTTAATGGCAAGATGCTCAAACGAGTCCACCCCCAAATTTAATCGTTTTTTTTTTTTTTTTTTAGTTCATAGCCAACCTTTCAACAAAATGTCATTGAGAACCTTTGGAGATTTTGTGTGCTGGAACATAGACAAATACGTGTAAATACAAATACCCTACCAACTTCGGTGGCAGAGGTAATAACCTTACAAATCGATCGGGCTATCTGTTGGGATCAAGAAAAGACGCCATTAGAGAGTTAATTCGTACTGTTGGCATCGGGTATTTGAGTCCAAGCAAAAATTAAAGCCCGATTTTCGGGCAACTCAGCTGCTATTTTTTTCAGAAACCAATCTCTCATGTACTTGTGAAAACAGCTATGCTCTTGACCTAAGTGCATTTTCAGTAGATTGATGAACCGGCTAATATAGCCGGTTCATCAATCTACTCAAAGGGAAATAATGAATCATCGCCGCCCATATACACATATGTCCTTTTATTTCATTAATTAAGCAGTGGCCGCGGTAGAATTGAGTTACCTTGATAGAAATTTAACCAATAGGTTTTAAACCATAAATAAATGATTAAAAACAACAACAAAAAAAAATCCAACAAAAAACAAAAAACAAACAACAACAACAACAACAACAACAACAACAACAACAACAACAACAACAACAACAACAACAGGGGAGTGTGTGTGCAAAATTTCGAGTTTATACAAGGAATTTTTACGATATAGCAAAGTCCGGATACATAGATATGTAGATGCATACATATGATTTTCAGAACACGTGAATACCCTAAACCTTGCAATAAACCGGTCTGTTGTTCTTAGCAGTGATTTTCAATTACATGCACAACAGATGAGATATTTGAAATAGTGTTTTTTTTTCATTCTTAGAAGAATTTGGCAGCATACAGTGTTGGGGTGATCAATTTAAGTCCATAAGATGGTACGTAGATACAATCACTTGCCGATATAAATAACAACGTCTTTACATCAACGCAGTGAAACAAAGACCAACACATCGCTCAACTTTTCTGTCTAACCAATACACATTTCCTGAGTGTTTCACTCGCTCTATTTCTTCTTAGTGTCGGCTCATTATTTGACGTTGTCTTATAAGAGCCTTCATAAATGTTGTCGTTCGACGGCTGACGGCTTTATAGCGACGATAAACGCTGACCGGCAATATTCCTTCGCTTCGAAGGAGCAACATTTTCCACGAGTCCATTTTCTAAAATGGCTACCGCTAACTTTCACCCTTGGGGGCACTGGGGAAAATGGACAAAACCCCCTATAAACTATCCCTACCTTTTTCTTTCTTCCTTTCCCTCATTGTTCATACCATACCATACCACGCCTTCCTTCATTTATTTTCTAACCTTATTTTATTTATCTTTCTTAACTCTTCAACCATTTGTTTGCTTGATTGTTCTTTTTTTTTCTCAAGTGTTTTTATTCATTTTAGTCTTGTTCTTTTGATTTATTTCTTTACTTTCTTCGTTCGATTGTTTCTTCTTTTCTCCCTTGTCTTTTTTTGTTTGTTTTTATCATCGTACCTTTTCCTTCTCACTTCCTTCAATTTGTATCTCATTCTTTTTTGCGATTTTTATCTTTTCTTTCTTTGTTGGTTTCAGTTTAATATTCTTCCTTCGTTACTTCTTTTTCCATATCGTCTGCTTTCTTTTGAATTTTATTATTACGCATTCTTTGTTTACCTTTGCTTGTCTTCTATTATCTATCTCTTTGTCTCTAAGCGACCTTTTATTTCTTTTTCTCTTCTGCTAAGCCTAAATAGTGACTTTGAAACAAAAGTTGTCATAACTTTCTATGCCTCTGTAAATTCTGTTCTTTCAATGCAGGGTCAGTACAAACCATTTTTGTCATTCCTCCCGCCTTTTGTTTTCATGTTTTTTCATTCAATCTCTCATTCAATTTATTTCAGCTTATGAAATAAGCTCTTTTCACTGTTTCTTCTCTCTTTTCCCTTTAGATACTCCTGAAATCATTCACTCTTCCCAATTCATCTCCCTTAATGACATGCGCAGTAAAGACAAAACTTAACTCAGAAATGAATAATTTGTTTTCACTCTACTCCAACGTACAATATCTAACTTATTTAGACCTTTTTTATTTATTTGTTCAATCATACGTCTGTCTCATATGTTTTTTTTTAATATATGCATTTTCTCTTACTAGATCCGAATATTTTATTGGCATATTTTGAATTTACGCACCAAATGTATTTTTTTCTATCATCCAACTGGTTACTTCTTTAGATTTTATTTTATTTTTTAAAGTCGATTTGCTGTCTCTGTTGACGCCTGTTATTGTACATGGTCGCCAAGTCTGTAATATCCGACTTTATTGACACTGATGTCGTTTATAGTATGAACAAGATTAATTCAAACCAATTTATACTCCCCATCAAGCAACAATCTGAGCGCCCCTTGCGGCTGTGTGAATTAACCGTCAACCAAGTCCCGCAATCAAACTGCAAACAACAGTAACAAAAACAACTTTTACTGGCTTTTATCTGAACTTTCCCTCGTTTTTATTATCGGCGACGTTTTGTGACGGAATGTTTTTAGAGCTGGGCGTCTAATTATTTCTTGTTCCTTGATTGCTGACTCTGGGTGTACAGCTTTCGGATTTGTGGGTATCATAAAGAAAGCGGAGAGGGGTCGACAGGGTAGGTTATAAAATGGAAAGAAACTGCTCTCCCGACAGTCAGTAGCCGTTTGCACATAAATCAAAGAATAATGTGGAGAATATATACTAAATCTATGTTGAATGGAAATTAGGGAAATAAGACGGACTATTCATCATAAAGTGTGGAAGGTTGAAATAACAACAATAATAATAATGAGAAAAATAGTAACAATAAATCATACACGTGTTGTTGATGATTATAGGGAAAAGGGTTGAGATGAAGTTTTCGAAGAAGTTTTGTTCAGATTTCTTGAGGAGAGAGAGAGAGAGAGAGAGAGAGAGAGAGAGAGAGAGAGAGAATCGATTGAAGGTATTGTATCATTTAGGGAAGAGCTCACTTAAAATAAAGATAGATGGTGAGTACTGATGAAAAATAGAGAAAATGAAGAAATAAAAAGGGAGAAATATTATGAAAGAGGCCAAGACAACTCCTGAGACATACATACTGAGTATATGTGTGTATGAGAAGAGAGAGAGAGAGAGAGAGAGAGAGAGAGAGAGAGAGAGAGAGAGAGAGAGAGAGAGAGAGAGAGAGAGAAATCAGAACTATTTGTATTTTTTATTCAAATGTATACAAAAAGATATAAAGATGAAAAAAGAGAAAAAAACCATTATGGACAGAAGAAAACAGAAAGTTATGACAAATAAAATTAAGACTTATTCAAAGAGAGAAAAAGAGAATGGGAGAGAGAAAATGGTAGGGACAGAGAGTAATCGGACAGATAGTCATGTGGATATATCAGAAGAAAGAAAGGAGAGAGGTTGACAGCAAGACAGAAGAGAGAGAGAGAGAGAAGGGGGGAATAGGAGAAGACATTCAATGAAAATTCAATAAATTGTTCAAAAGAGAGAGAAGAAGGGAGAAAGGTACAAGACAAATAGAGAGAAAGAAAAGAGAGACAAAAGAAAAAAGAAACGAAATATATCGAGGGATGTATTGCTGGACAAGAGTGCGTAAAATACGCGGTGATTAAACGAGAAGGGAGATTTTTAAGAGATTCCGACTGAGCGGAAACAAAGAGAATGTTATACATCGGCTTCACTTTTGGCAATAAACACACTTCTTAATTCATTTCGATTTAAAGACGCGTGAGATCTGTATGGTGCGATTCCCATTCCGTAGCCGTCACTCTGTAGCCTTCCTTTCCCCAGATATCCTACAGCCATCTCTCAAAATTCCTCACTCGTCTCTCGTAGCCGCCAACCAATCTCATCTCGTCTAGCGGTTATAAATCAGAACCAATGTGGAGATATTCGATTTTACGGTTGGTCATTGTCAGAGAAACGTGCAATACCTGTTGAGTTCACTTTATTGACGGCATTCGAAATCATTGCTTCTCCTAATAATCTTTTTCTTTAATCTTTGATTTGTTCTTCTATTAAGGTTAGCAGTGATGTAGATAGCGAACAGTTTATTGCGTGGAGATGGAGAGAAAAGGTTTAAGATGGTAAAGTTTGATGAAACCAAGTACTATCTATCTATTAATATCGAGTAATAAAAATACAGAGATATGAAGAGAGCAAGCACTTGCAAACATCATGTAGATGTATAAAAATAGAAAGAAAGTCATGAGATCAACAATTTTACATCGATATGAAAGTGTTCACACACTCAAATATATATATGTATATAACTAAGTTTTAGACAAGGCCACATGTATTGAGCAATTCTTTCGATTGTTTAGAGCTTCCTACCTTGAGAATCAGCATTCAAAATCCCAAACTTTACCTGGGTTAATTAAGCTCAAGCATTAAACATTGATTGTATGTAATACTTATTTGTATATATTGAAAAAGAAACAAAAAAATCAGAAAGAGAAAAATAGGAAACGTGACAAAAAATTGAAAAAGAAGAAAGAAAAGGAAAAACGAATGTTTTTAGATAGCACGGTTCATACAGACTGTTTATTAAAGACAAAAATTGAAAATTCTTTATAGATTAAAAGATGTATGCACTCGTATATTAATTTCTCTCGTGTCTTTCATTCTCTTTCTCCCACCCTCTCTTTCTCTTTCTCACCCTCTCTCTTCCTCATTCTCTCTCTCTCTCTCTCTCTCTCTCTCTCTCTATATATATATATATATATATATATATATGCGTGTGTTTGTATGCATAGGTGGAAAAGTGGGAGATTAATGAAAACTATTCAATATTTAGAGTGATCGATTGGTCCGAAAGTAGATAGATATACAGAAACAATCTCGAATGACAGAGAGAAATAGAGAGATAAAGAAGATACAGGGATAGAAAGAGATAGATAGAAATAGACCAAGAGTGGTAAAGACAGACAGACAGACAGACAGACTGACAGACAATGCACACAGATAGATCAAAACAATCTAGAATTGCAGAGAGAAATAGTGTGAGAGAGAAGACGGAGACAGGGAGAGAAAGAGGAAGACGTAGAAACAGACTAAGATTCATAAAGACAGACAAACAGACATAAAGACAGATAGATAGATAGATAGATAGATAGATTGATAGATAGATAGATGGAAGACAGATGATTACTTATTTATTTCCTGTTATGAAGTCAAATCCAAATACTTTTCTTTTTCATTAACTGCTGATCATCAAATATCCCGATTACATTTTTTTTATCCTTCTTGTCTTTTTGATTTGACAAGGGAAACAACTCAGCAGAACAGAACTGCACAAAGGTAATCAATATAACACAAGAATAAATCTTCAGCAGAGGAGAAAAAATGTAATTTTCGAAATGAAATTGAGTTTGTGTGTGAAGGTATAAAGAAACTGAGAAGACAAAGTGTGTAGATAATTGAATATGTCAGAACTTATCTGAAGATATCGCTGAAAGTATATAAATAAGGTGTTTTAAGAAGATATCAGAAACGAAAAAAGAGCAAATTCAATTTTACAAGAGTCATATGCGTTCAAAGGATGATTATATTGAAATCTTTTTTTCGAGTCCACATTTTTCTTACTTTTAATTCTTTAAAACATACTTATATAACTACGCAAAAACATAAGTTTCTATCAGAGAAATAACACAAAGAACATTCCTTATGAGATCAGAAGCATTCATACCACAGGGTTATCGTAGATTTTCTGAAGATTTTATTGGCAAATGATTTTTCTTTCTTTCTGAATTTATGATATTTTGGTGTGTGCTAAAATTCGATTTAGCAGTTCAAAGCTGTTTCCATTGAGTTAAACAAGAAAGGACCAAAGATCATTCGAGATGAGTAACTTTGAATGGGCTCAATTAAGGTATAAAATAATTGTACAGCGTTCTAAAAATGTTAAGTGACCATCCTGATATGTACAATAATCATCATTACCTTGTGCAGTAATGAAATGACACAATGTTAGGGATTTTGCTAAGTGTGTATTTAATGTAACTCAATAGTTATTCAAATAGTACCATGATCAATTTTTCAAATTTTATACCCAAGGTACATTAGGTAAATTTACATTCAAGTGGAGTAAAGTAAGTCATACTAAATAGAATCTCAGGAAATATGTATCTCGTTCAACTAACTCACACTATAAATATGAAATAAATATGAATAAACGACCTGACATTTTTCACATTATTCAAACATTTCACGAAATTATGCATATACACAGATATTCTCGTATGTGTGCGTGATACTTGTGTGGACACTTGCATGTACATCTCTGTATATATATATATATATATATATATATATATATATATATATATATATATATATATATATATATATATATATATATATATTACGGCTGGTCCAGAAATATTGATAAATCTTCGAAGTTGTAGATAACTTCTACAAGCGTATTTGTCTGTGTAGTATATAAGAATTTCAGCCAAACTGAAGAGTATTTATAGGTTATACCATTTTTCATAATATCATTCTTCACCATGAGCCAGCACATAGTTCCGCCAAATCGATCAAAAACGGACAAAATTTTAAAAAGGCTATTTTATGCTAATTTTATAGAACTCTCAACCGATTTTATACAATGTTTATCAATTCAAGAGATTCATTCAGGTCAGGTGATTATTTCAAATGTGTAGCTATTGGAAGTATTACCAAATAAACGATGCAAGAATGAGAAATACCAATTGAAAATCAAAATAAGGCCATCTGCATCAAAATTGCAGTAAATTTTATGTCTTTCCTAATTTATTTAACTGCTAATGTATATTTTCGATCAATTTTTTATGAAAAAGATCATGATACTAATAATATACATTATATTCAAAGTGATATATTTTCTTTCCCTTGAACAAAATCAGGCCCTTTAGGGAGGTTTCTTGGGAATTCAACTGGTAACCTATCAATGCACTTGTCTAGATACCCTCTTTTAAGTCCAATACTATCATGTCAGTAAAAGAAAAACTCAACCAGATTGAGCCATGCATGTCAGAAGGTGATAGAAGTCTAGGACCGAGCTCGCAGCAGGGAACTTTCGAATCTTTCTGACTGCAACAAAACACTGAACAATAATGCAAGAAAGCGTGACGGTGATAAAATGGGGGCAGGTATGTTCAAAATCAAGACCCACGATCTCTTTCACATCGCAACTAGTGATACCATGTATTTATGAAGATGATAGAGAATTATTGTGCATGCGGCTGGAAGACGTAAATCTTCGCCGCATGATTGGCATTGATAAAGTTACCACTACTCGAAGAGATAAACCGTTGCAGAATAGAGAATTAAATAATGATTAAGAAAAGGTATCAAGATTATCAGAAGCTGGAAAAACATGGAGTGCCAGCATTTGTACTGTAGTCCTCATCTTTATCTTCTTTAGATGATGATGAAGAAGACCATAAGTTTCAATTGCTTCTCTGTAAGGAACTCCTTGCGAAAAGCGTACCAAAAGATTGAAGTTGAAAACATTTTCAAGTCCCAAGTAACAATAAGACAATGGAAAATAGAGTAGATTGTGTCCAATACAGGTTTACATCATGGGGTCTGTGTCAGGACTGGAGAGATATTGGGGCATGAGCTCATCTTGATAGCTTGTCCACTTCATGTGTTTGAATTGTACTTACGCATGCCTTTTAATCAACTTTTGGTTCCACAAATGGACCTGAAACTGGTGAATGGAACAGATTGAAAAAGGATTGGTAATATTTCTCAAACTAAGAATGTCCAAGCACTAGAAAGCTTGTTCAATGGCTATCAGCTGAGTTGATAAGAGTTGATAAAAGAAATGCTCACTGATCTACCTACTTGATTGTATGCTATTCATACTCATGATGAGTACAAGGAATTCCTAGAACTGTCCTTACTCTTCAAAATCGAGATGCAAGTTCAACCCACCACGTATGGTGGATGGAGAAAGGGGATTATGTACGGGATATCTACATTTCTGGAATCAGTCCACAGTCACGTCACGTGACTCGGCTGGCTTTATTTGTCAGTTCAATTTACGTC